>NQII01000281.1:420221-526541 GCA_002778355.1 Clitarchus hookeri | reverse complement strand
CCACGTGCCAACAAAAATTGGGCATGGAATGGCAGGAACACACTTTATTGGACCTTGAACTCTTAACTTGGACAATAAACTATCACCCCATCAATACTAAAAAAAGGTTTTCTCAATGAAAGATGCATCTGGACAAGAACAGTTTCCCAATTTAAGAGTATTCTTTGTACTACTTCTGATACTGCCATTTTCAAATGCTGCAGTGGAGAAAACTTTCAGCAACTTAAAATGAAAAAAGAAAAACGCAAGACAGAAACTGTTGGATACAGAGACTATTGTTAATCTTATAGCAACTAGCACAGAAATGAAGAAATAAGGCAGTTGTGTTGCTTTTGAACTCACAAATGTAATGTTGCAAGTAATTGTGATTGACATAGGTATGCAGGAAATAATTATTTTTGCTACACTTTTGGGGATTAATATAACTGATTCAGTGTTTGAAACTTAGAGGTAGTAGCAGTTTGTACTTATTTTATATATTTATAATTTTCAAAATTTATAATTTTATTTCAAGTTGTTTGACAGTAGCAATGATCATCATAAGGTGATGCAAAAATTATATATTTTCTAGGAAGCTGCTGTAATATGGTTGAATATACACTGAAGAGCCAAAAAAACTGTTATACCTNAGGAGGCAATTCACACCATGAATCCTGCAGGGCAGTCCACAAATCCAATCTGCGCCAGTTTGAGAAAGGGTTGCATATCTGTCACGTTTAATGATTCTCGTCAGTCGTCACTTGTCCCGTTCTTTCACAATCTTTTTCCGGCCGCAGTGATGTTGAAGATATGATGTTCTACCGGATTCCCNGTGAGCAAGAAAAATCCATTCTTGGTAAATCATCAAAACCCAGAAAATTTCTTAGCACTTGAAAAAAACCTACCTGGGTGATACACTCGTGAAATGGTCGTACGCGAACATCCAAATGTTATTGCTACCTCGGAGATGCTATGTTCTATGTCTCGTGCGCCGACTACAACACCATGCTCAAACTCACTTAAATCTTGATAACCTGCCATTGTAGCAGCAGTAACCGATCTAGAACCGACAGCATCGCGTTACTCTGATTGGTTCCATACCTCTGTTATTTGCATACGCAAGTCTATACCAGTTTTTTTTTTTTTTTGGCTCTTCAGTGTAGATAGGATGACAAGGGTTGCGTTATAGCGATGTGACGAGAGACAGTGTTGCAGTGCATGTTTGTGCATCATGCAACGCCCCGATTGGGCAATTTTTGGGGTGCAATAAAACTTTCAGAAGATACTTATGGTGCAAGACCATCATGTCACAATCCTCTTACAGTATCAGAACACGATGGACGCTTGAAGAATATGTGCGACCAACTGTAACTTACACTGGCAGTGCCTACGACCTTTCTTTATTTTTCATCAAATTTTGGACTAACATAAAAACTATTTAATTCTTTCTGCTGGTGTGAGGGGTCATTCAGGGCACCAGGAGAGAATTATTTGTTTTCTCTCCCACCTTCATAAATTTCATTGCGATACTAGTGTTTTTGACTGACGAATAATCAATACTGTCATTCTTATCTCTTTTTCAGCTTGTTGTGAAGTTTTTTTGTATCACCACATCAATACTGAAAAAAGGTTATCTCATTGAAAAATGCACATGGACAAGAACAGTTTCCCAATTTTAGAGTAGTCACTGCACTACTTCTGATATTGACATTCTCAAATTCTGCAGTGGAGAGAACTTTCAGCAACTTAATAAGTTGCTATAGAGAAAAAAAGTAATTTTGTCCAAGTTTAAAAAATGTCTAATTCATATTAACTCATGGCATTCCTTTTGTTTCACTGTTTTGTATAATTTCAGGATCCAAGTAGTATAATATAATATTTAAATAAATTGCTTGTAGCCCCGGCTCTGACGCACTATCGAATTATCTATTATCTTGTTATTGTAAACAGAATTCAAAATAAAGTTAGAGATGTGGCTGTATTTTGATGGGCATGATTATTATAGGAAACTATTGGTTGCAGGTTTATTATAAGGGTTTGAAAACGGCTTGGCAAGTAATGATTGGCAAAAATTGTCACAACTAAATTAGTAGTGGCAATTTTAACTGAGGGGTTGAGCATGGCTCGGCAGACAAAATGGACAAAAACATTAAAATAAATTAAAAATTAAATTTTGCTCAATTGTAATTGCAAGAACTGCTCAAAGAATTGCTCAATTACATGAACAGAAGTTTTTAATTTAAAGTGAATATTCAATTATAAATTGACTTGAATAAATTGTTTTTGGCGACATGCATTTTGAGGTTATCACTTCTCAGGTACAAAATCCAAGTCCGCATCCGTTGTTTTCCAGCATGCTTAGTTTTTTTGTTGGTTCACTGAAAAACCAATTTTTGAGTATCCATTGTACTAATATTGTTGGCTGTGAAACACAGTAATGAAGTCCACATGCATTGTTTTTTTCATGTATTTGGTCTTTAACTAAACTGACTCATAGAGTAGAGGTGAACAAGTGGCAGGACTTCCTTATTAAGACAGCAGACTAGCCAGGAAATTCTTCTCTCAACCCTCACTGCCATGACAGGTGGGTCAGTTCTGTCTCCCAGGACCAAAACAGAATGATTACAATATGGCCCTGGTTTGGACACATTTAATGTCACTTTGCACCAACCACACAAAATTCTATCTTTGCTAGGTAATAATAAAACCCTACTTTCTCCTGGCCTTAATTCTTTAAAGGAATGCATGCAAAAATTTTAACCTCCGTGACTATTGCACAGATTTCTTCAATGTTTCCTCTGATTCGTTACTATGCTGTGCTCTACCCGTCTAGAACCTTCACCTTTCAGTGCGCAGCCATGGCACAGACCACGATGCCCAGTCACGATGCATGCGTCCTTTTGAAATACTGTAATTACTACCTTAGGCCCTAAGATGCATCCCATGCTCCTACCAAACTTGTATTTGTTTTTTTTTTTTACTCTCAAGATAATACTGTAATCATCAAGAGCATATTTTCTCTTATGTGAGACATTAATATCAGTAATTAAATTCTGGTAATTTTTAAGTAAATAGTTTCAAAACTCCAAAACTATCACACATTTAACCTACGTGGCATATGATGATATTACAGGTGTCACTATAAATATTACACAACCTCTTTTCGATGACAGCAGTTATTTTGACTATCAGCAGAATGTTTAAAAGCAATTTCTCCCAAAACATAGACAACTTGGAAACATTTGTGAAAAAACTATAAATGAGCAAAGAAACAAATGACCCAAGCATATGGCACTTGGATACAGAGACAGGACTTCATTTTAGTCTAAGTCTAGTGGTGACAATTTCCCCACCTTTCACATAATGTAGAAGCTGCATAGTAACAGTTGTGGAAGGTTTCTCCAACACCTTGCTCCTTTAAAGAGGAACAGATAAAAATACAAGCACCATCCATGGACTGGTACCTATTTTTTGCAACACAGTTGATGAATGGAAGAATACAGATTAATATACAAGAATAACTGGACCATGGTGTAAGCATAAAAATAAATCTCCCATCATTCATCACATGCAAAGTTATGATTCTTAAAATGTAAACCATGCCAACTGAGAAAATTTGTCAAACATTTATATTGTGTCTAACTAAAAAGTGATGACTGATGATTTGTACAGTGAAAATGTGTGGCACACCATAGACACAATACCATGTGGGAGGGAAGAAAGGTTTCTTGAATTCTTCCTTCTGATTGATTCTGTCACAACTGTGCATCTGCTTTTCAAACCAAATGTAATGGGTTACCCAAAGCATCTGAATGAAATATAATACAAAGCATATGACAGTAAAGTGTAAGATGACCACACAAAATGTGGAGATCGCCTCACAAATAATCAATGCTTAACAATTAATTCTTAGTCTCTGAAAAAAGAACCACAGTTCATTACTTCTGAATGGAGAATAACACAACCTTCAATGATATGTTAGAATATTCATGACAGGATAACAATTTTTAATGATACTGTGCTCAAGTTTTCACTACAAAGGGATTTAAAGTGTTCAGTTTGCACTCAAGAAAAACTGAGCTGCACCTGACTAGATAATTTTAAGCCAGGGCCCACCACTACTTTCCCCAAGTAGAGAAGGCCAACCAGCACTCATCACTTAGCAACACAAACCAATCATTCTTCAGAAACTTGTACTTGATAAAATTTACTGGTTAGCTAGAACTAACTTAACTTACATAAAAAAAACTCACGTTCAGTATCCTAAATAAAACTAACAATGTGAAAGACTTCAGAATTATAAATATAGATTCAGTCTGGTAAGATTGAGTATGGGGGTTGCTACAGAGATGGGACAGCCTGGCAAACATGACAAAACACAGCTATGAGTTGGGAATGTTTCGAGACAACAGCAAGTCATTTTCCAAGTGCAAACATAATATAACGTAACAGTTCTTCCATCAGCAGGACTATGAACTACTGTGTACTGGGCATAAGATGCTTCACTCTTATCACATGCAATAGCAAAGAAAATCCCCCAGCACATCATGAGCTGAGGAGGAAATATTGACACACACTTGTCTGAAAAACTTTCCAAATCACCTGGCCATCCATCAAATGTGGCCACTCATCGCATAGGAGTCCTGCGACTATCTTGATCCTCAATATATTTGACTACGGGTACGTGGTTTCTCCCCGGTACGACACAATTTCCACGTCTGTTGCAAACACCTTCACCTCATGGAGCAGATCCGGGTTGGGGAGGAGAGATTTCAGGTTGTTCCAGACAAGCACGCACATGTACTCCGTGGTACATCCCACATGCTTCAAGTACTCTGCATATTTTTCCAGATTCTTGTACAGAGCAGCATTCACAAGAGCCTTGAAGTCTTGGACATTCATCACAACACCAGTGTCTTCTGATATGGGGCCCCTCAGTGTGACCTCCACTAAAACAATTTGAAAACACCACACACAATGAAACAGACATGTGCACAGTTACTAATTACTGCACATTAACTTTTCAAGAAAGGCTTTCAAAATATATGCACATTATGGAACATTAAAGTAACACTTACGCACAAAAAGTGAGACCATGAACCAGTGATCATAAACCTTTGTTCCTTAGATAACAGAACAGTTCAATGCACCTCCGTAGTCACAACCCATGAAGCAAACCACACATACAACAGAAGCGAATATGTTAGGGTTGCCAACTTTTTCAAATTTGCCATTAGGATCACTACCAACAACTCAAGACACAAAAGTACTAGTTGGGGGGGAGGGGGGGTACATGCACGCATACACAGGCACAACACAGACACTAAAGTCAGATGAACATATTTCACATGCGGATACACGGTCGTGACATTTTGCTGGTAAGGTCAACTTCTTCAGGCGGTAAGTGGTGGTACACTGCAGTCTGTTGAGCATTGGTTTGGTGAGCGCTGAGCCTAGTGGCAAACTACGGTGAGGCAGGAAATTTGAAATGTGGTCAAGGGGTTATCTTATGTTTAAGACAGGTGTCAATCTGGATTTGGGGTGTATTGGTGGGCCAGTTCCCAGCGTCATACTTCTGCACTATTATCAGAAGGTGGTAGGGCCCTCACCACTCTGGTTGTGTAACAGAAGTTAAAGTTCTAGTTGTGAGTTGCTGCATGTGCTACCACTGGTTTATCCTGTAAATTTACATCTACGCCAGCTATGGCTTGTTTGGTGTCCAATCTGTAGCCATTCAATCTCTATCCGAGTGTTGGTAGTAAAGCCAACGTACTCTGTATTGCAGTGAACATACTGTAGATGGTAGACGAGATTTTCTGTTGCACAGTTGTAGCTGCTCTGTACAGGATAAGTCTGGTTGGTTAGCTTGCTGTCCTAGTCCATAGCACAAGAACTATTCTCAATTTCATATAACTTCAACAAATTTTTACAGTTCTCAAAAAGTAATACAGTCGTGATAAATCCCTCCGCCACAGCTTTGCTGTCAGTGAGGAAAACCATGTTTGTAAATAACTCTAAAAATACAATCCAATGGCATGCACTGAAAGACTGACAACTTCAGTCCAGTACTAAGGCTGCTATTACTACCCGTTTTATTTTTGTTATGACCAAGTAATATACTAATTAGGGTTCTGTTTATTTTATTGGTGGGGTGGAGAACACTAGTTTGTCGTCTTTCATGAGACGGGATTGTTTTGTGACTCTTCTTATGAGTAGCAATTTGAACTGGCATTTTTTTGATGATGCAGTGGCAAAGTTTGGTTGTTAAGAAATAACATTCAAATTACTATAACTCGAAAGTTGTAACTACATCAAAAGAACAAAATGTGATAAATGTGTCACTCACTGTTCATACCGATGCAAGAAACACATACTAAACATTTTCAGTGAAGTTAAACTTGCACATGAAAATTATTGGATTTTTTAATGTAATGAACTACACTAGTAGGCCTAGAACACAACATGGCTCAATGGACAAACCACACAGCATGGGACAATAGACCAATATCTAGCTTAATGAATTGCTACTGCAAAGCAACATCAGCACAATAATATTTTCACTCTACTGGGCAACCATTCTTATCACAAATGTGATACACTAGGAAAAAAAATAGCAAGTCCCTATTTGTTACGTTCTTACTATAAACTTTTCCTGTCATGATTTTTTAAGGTTACTGTTGATCCAGTAACCACAAGTTTATCCTACATGCAACTATCACAAAGCCAAAGAGTCCATGAGCCAACCTGGAGTGGCAAGGCCTGAGGTAATTTTATGGTTGGGTTTTGTTTTTAGATCAAGAATTTATATTATAGCAGTGTCTAGGGAGTAGCTTCCTATGAAAAACTTAAATAATTTATCACAAAATGAGAATTTTTGAAATAAAATTTGAGGAAAGGTACTGGACCATTTTTGCTGGCTCCTGCTATTAACGTTTTCTAGTATATTAAAATCACGTTCATATATGAACAATGTCTAACACATAAGCTTTGTAAGGTAAAAAATAATTCTAATTACCAACTTGAACAAAAAATTTGATATCCTCATTTTAGTTATTTGCTAAAATAACCACCTTCACATTGTATTTCTTTCAAATTAAATGTGGTATTATGACCTCTGTCTACTAGCAGAAGGAAGCATGTATTAAATGGGGGAGTAAAAAACTATGTTACTAAAATAAAACATTGCTGCAGTACAAGTTAGTTCCCTTTTGAAAGGTACATCTACACTAGAGCATGGAACACTTTCAGTAAAACTTAGAATACTTATGCAAATCATGATGGATGATAATAATGGTGGTGGAGGTAGTGGTGGTAGTAGTAGTCATAGCAGTGGAAATTGTGGTGTTGGTGGTGGTAATGATGGATGGTGGTGTTGGTGGTGGTGGTAATGGCGGTGTTGAGCAGTAGTAGTAATTATTATTACCATAGTTTTTGTCCGTGGGTTCAAAACTGTTGTAAAAAAAAACGTTGCGAGCTGAATTATCCTACCAAAATAAAATAAGAACTCGCATAACTCCAAAGCATGAAAAATTTCTTCAATTTAAGAAATTTTATGTTATTTAATAAAGCAGTGTGTCGAATGATTTTCCATATTGGAATTTCCTAACCTTCCCCTAGTTTTCAGGCAATATCTTATAATTTTTCCTGACCAATTGTCACGAATAACGAAACCTTCCAAAACCATATTTTTTCCTCGCTGACAGAACAATCAAACCATCGGTGAAGATGCATTAAATTAGACTGCAGCAGACCAAGCAAGCGGGGTCAACATTTGATTCAGCTCATCAATATTTCTCATGAAACACACTACTGACCTCACATAAGTGACCATTACAGACACACAAATAATAAGTTTATTTTGAACATATAGGCAATATGTAACTTGGCAAAGATGTACACTTTCAGACAATAAAAATAGCACACCACGAACAAACCATACTACAACCATGAAACAATGTAAATAGCTAGAGTATAGGATGATATGTACATGATCCTGTGTTGATGCATTTGCATTTGACTGCACAACTGGCAGTGGCGTTGCAAGTACCAACCAACAGACGTAGACCCTGGCATGTAGCCCAAGCCGCATTAACGTGACAAACACCAGATGATACCAAGCCAAGCAGACAGAGTGAAGAAGAATGCCGGGAAGACACCAAAGTAGTGATGTAACAATTCCACTTTTTCTCTATTCTCAATCTCGATGCCGATACCACTCTCGATTCTTGATTCCAAAAATTGTGATTCCTTTAGTTACAGACAATTACTTTACAGAACTAAATACCGTATAGCAGGGTGTGAAATTTAATTATTTAAACTAGGCCTACATTAGGAGTATTACTAATATAAATAATATAACACTTGAACAGTGGGAGCATATTCACATGAAAATTCAAAAAGTTCAAGAGGCATATGAGATAATATAAACAGGCATTGAAAACATACATCTTACCAAATAACAAAGTTCAAAAGTAACACATGCTTATCACACTAAGAACAACTTTGAAACTCATATATGTTTCTGTAAAATGATTAGCATACCGCAAAACTTTCGTCCATGCAGTGTATTCAAAAATAATTCCAAACCTCACTTGCCATGATATGTGTTCACAAATGCATTAAATTATTAAAAAGTTTCCAAGAATAGCACAGTAAAAACAATTAAGTTTTACAAAAAAAAAATCCATCACATGGAACTGATAGGCACAATAATTGTAGGACGTGATTCATAGTACTATAAAAGGCTGGTGTTTACCATAGACAAGACATAGCGGGGCAGGATTGAGATTTGAGCAAGGAAAATTTCGGGCGGGACTGAAAATAAATTATTTCAAGGAAAAAGGACGAAAAATTGCCATTATTGCTTGTACATATAAAGGCATTTCGCAAACATTTTATTTGGAGGACAGATAAATTACACTGCTCATTTTTTAAAACGATTGTATGGAAATATTATTCTTGTTATAATCAAACTCATGCATTTTGTTTTTTGAATGGCGTGGTTTGTTTGCTTCTATACTATCAGCGCTGCCGCCATATTAAGCCAACGTGCTAGTAGACTAGTAAACAGTCATGACAGACGCCAGATGGTCGTACCAAAGCCGTAAGATGTCGAGAAACTTAGTTTCCTTTTACGATAACACTTTTTTTTCTCGGAAATATTACAACGGTACAAATATAATTTCTTCTCGCTCCCTACCAAGTTATAACGTAAACAGTGAAAAGTGCACATGTAATTTATGACGTTGTGAATGAAGAAACGTCATATGAAAGCCACAAGAAGGCACAGTGCAAATGTGAATATTCCATGAGTGGAATAAAAAGTTAGTTTCTGTTGCGTGCAAATTAATAAAGTGCTATGTTCTTTATATAAATCCTTTGCTGTAGAAACATTGCAATCATCTGCTATGTGGTAGGTTTTTAAGCACTTTTTTTATTCGAGCGTGTAAAGTATAGGTCATGCAAAAAGTGAGGCCATGTTTGAATTAGCACTTTTAGTTTACTGAAAGGTCACGCAACCTGAATTAGTTGACAAAATAATGACGTACTTGGTACATTAGTATTTATTTAATATTTAGTATGTAACAAAACTTGCTAAAATACTAAACTAACAAATCACGACCATCTTTAAATAAGTGATTGTTGACGGCGACCAGCATCATTTTATTTTCAGATTATTTCCGCATCTAATTTTTTCACGCACAAAATAATTTTCCAAGAGTTATTCAATTATTGGCATAAATCAAGTAATTTTAAACCGTTTTGGAGAGGTGAAAGGTTATCTGTTAGTAGTAATTGGTTTTTAATGCTTAGATTCTTGGTCTTCCGATTCTCGATTCTATGATTCTTCAAGAATCAAGGGAATCGAGGAATCAAAGTTGACATCACTACACCAAAGACATCACTTTACACAATTTACGGACATCTAGAGAGGACTCGTAATCAGGCTGAAAACCACACCGTGGTCATAATTGCAGTGTAGACCACCATATGGATCTTTTGGGCCATACTGTCCGGTGCTGTTGAGAGTATAGTGAATACGTGAAGGCACCCACACTGGCAGAACCGCATCAGGAAGATGAGGTCGACTACCAGTCAAGAGGAATGATGGATTGTGCGCCAGGCATGGAGAGATCCCATGGCAACACGGTCCAAGATATTTACCAGTGTTGAGGCTCTTGTGTGCTCATGAAACATTTTACAATGCCTTGCGGAGGTGAATCTGATGCCATGAGCTCTACAACAGCAACAGCTCCATTTCCAGTGGTGCAAGGCCAAAGCAACGCAGAACAGTACAAACTGGAGATGTGTGGTGTTTAGTGACAAGTGCAGCTTTGTCCGGATGTGGAGGGCACCTGGTGAATGCCACAATCCCAACTTTGCTATTGAGCGGCACACTTCCCCCATGGCAGGCATTATGGTCTAGAGAGCCATAGCCCATGATAGTCTATCTGCTCTTGTCATGTTACATGTAACATTGACAATCCAGTAGTATGTGGCTGAGATCCTATGGCCCCAACTGCATCCATTTTTGGCCGGGATTCCAGGTACAATATTCCAGCAGGACAATGCCCAACTGCACACGGCACAGGTTGCCCAAGACTCCCTCCTGACATATCCCCAATTGAGCATGTGTGGGATCAATTTAAATGCCAGCTGCCACAGTTTTAAACAATATCTAACAATTGTGGGCCCATCTGGCTCAGAACATCAGACATCTGCTGGACTCCATGCCAGACTGTGATGCAGCATGTATCCCGGTGCGAGGGGGTGTGACACACTATTGAAGATGAACAGACACTGTACCACAGATCCACATATAATTGTCTGGCTGCTCTGTTTTTGTGATCAAGTGTATTATTCATCTGTATCATTACATCTATGGCACCTTCAGTTGCTGTTGATGAGCAGTGATATCACTGATTGTTCATCAGTGTTTATCAACAGTAAAAAACAGCTAGCAGTACACAGTAAATATTTTGAACTTCATAGTTTCGGAATGCTTGGCAGTGGCATTCATTAAAATTAATTAAAAAGAATTAAATTATGAATTTAAGAATTGTCTTATTTCTCTCTTGAGTTAAAATAATTCTTATGGATATAAAACAATTATTTATAATTTATAATAAAATTGCCTTTCTTTAGAGAAGGCAATTTTTCAAACAACCTATAACTCTGTTTTGAGTTTATTTTTGTAAAAGCTGTTTGGAATTTCAATAGGGGCTATTTTGTATTTATTTAATGATTCTGCTATACGCACATTAAAAATATAGCTCAGAACATATGACAACTTGAATTGCCCGCCAAAATTGTGTTTCGCTGACACTATGTAACCTCTGAAGCATTAGTAAACTCCGTGCTTTCTGTATTAAATATAGCCTTGCGCAGGGTGTCGCCCAGCAGCATGCAGAAACAAGTGCCAGTGAAATCGGTGAGTAACAGAAAGAAGCCTATAAAGTTTTAGTAAAGGGTATTTACGGTAAAGTGAGCAATTTTGAAGTCCTAGTTACTTTTTCCTTTCAGCCATTTTTTATCCTTTAGCCACCCTTTTTGAATAAATATTGCCCAGTAAGTAATAAAGACAGTGTGTACATTCCACCACACTCGGAAGTTAATGTCCAAGGCTAAAATAAAATATATTTATTGACTATTATTTAAAATGAGAGGGATTTCTTAAGTGCTCACTTTACTGTGAATAGCCTAAACTATCTGATGCATACTACTGTGTGCATTATTTCTATTGTATGGCAGTGTGTTATTGCAATGCCGGTTATTAAACTTAAAAACTAAAAACCTTAAAATGCATATGCTCTTGATTACATCCTGTATTGACTGAACTAACAATTTTTGCAGTGTAGCAATTATTTACATTTTCCCTGGCCAAAGTGAAAATTCCCTGAATTTTTCCTGTCACATTAAATTCGCTGGCTTTTTCCTGTGGGTGGACACCCTGTGAAGGTTACGACACTTCTGCCGTACGACAGGCTAAATGTTTCACTACATACATACGTTGACCAAAAAGTAAAGCTTCCAGAAGGAATGGTCAAAATTGGATGGAATTTAGTACACATGACTGTCACTGGGGTGTGTAAATGAATATTATTGCAAATTATCCAGCAGGAATAACAGAAAGAATTAGTGGTTCCACCACAATTATAAAGTTTACTGTTATATGGTGCATGTGAAGTACAAAGACAGTAAATCAACACAGTACGATGAGGTCACTAAACACACAGTATGCCTTGTATAGGCTGTTCACAGTACAGTGAGCACTTTTGAGACCCTAGTTACTTATTCGTTTCAGCCATCTTTATCCTTCAGCAATGTTTTAAAATAAATATTGCCATGTAATTAATAAATACAGTGTGCATATTCCACAGCATTCAGAACTTCACATCTAAGGCTAAAATAAAATATATTTATTGACTATTATTTCAATATACACCATTAACAGCACTTAAAGGAATTTGTGAAGGACTGCACTTTAGAACTGCAGGAGGCCAGGTGGATGTATTGTGCAAATGCCAGGCATATGGGGAATTTCAGCATCATAGGAACCCAATGCTGAAATTATACAGTACATGAGGGCACCCACACACATCATGAAGATTCCAGTCAACCAATACAGATCATGGCATGGGAGGATCACCATACTGTGTCCAGCATTATACAACACAACATTGGTGCCTGACATTTGGACAGTTATTGCACACACTACAACATCCTCTGTCAGCCTACCCAATGTCTAGGTGACTAGCATCAGCCAAACTGTGGGTTCACCATCCAATTTATAGGCTACCCTTAACACCAGAGAAGAGATGATGTTTGGAGTGGTGCCATAACAAAGGGCACAAAATTATGACGAGTGGCTGTGATGCATGGTAGCATCACTTTGTTGGTTTTTATTGGTATATTTATAAAAACTTGACGTTTAGTAAAATAGGTTCTTAATCATGAACATGAAAATGATTATCTAAATACACAAAGACGTAGTTTTGCTCAAGTCGCCACAGTGTAATATTCCTTCAAAGCTAAAAACATGGAACAACCACTGAATGCAATATATAAGAGAATAGCAGAACTACAGGATATTGCTTGGGTATAATAGTGCAATACGAGATACATGACCCTGTTTTAGGGCCTTTGGAGCCAATAGGGGTCCAGAGATTCATGACTTGTATTAGGGGTTTCTGGTTTAAAAAGGGACCAAGAATCAATTTTGGAATACACAGTATTTTAACACATTCAACCCCAGTACCCGGTTAGACCTGTGTATTGCTGACTCAGCAGTTTAAAGAATGTCAGCCATATTTTACAACAAAACTAAAACTGTTATTTTATACAAACTATGAGAATCAGTATCATGAAAATCTTAGCTTATAAAACACTCACTCTAGTACTGTTTTAGTGTGTGATACCTTGTATCACACAAGCCTGGGTGTAATGGATTGCTACACTTTTTGCAAAACTATCTTGTTTCACTAACTTTACAGTCTTTCAAGCACACACTGCATCTTCTTGTAGGTGTATTATAAGTTTAAGTTGCAGGTAAATAGAGCAAAACATGTTCTTTCCTTTTTCCATCAAGTCTGTATGGTGGGTCTTTAGCTGGAGCTTGTCCGGGGGGTGTTACCAACCCCAAAGAACTTGAAAGACTGATTGATGTTGAAGCAGGTGATTAAAGAACTTCAGGAACATCATCTCGCTGAATGAGGTGCCTGGATACGGATAGCATGTACTGAAGGAAGTCAGTTTAAATGGATTTGACTTGCAAAACAGCACAAATTAATTGAAAAGCATAGACTACAGAAAGTGGAAGAACAATTATATTAGGCCACTTGACAGTTTTTCTGATGAAAGGATAAAGAGCTAGATACTGATCAGGATTGCCCACACCATGCATGTATTTATTAAAGTCAACAATGCACTCTGGCTTCATTTTTTTGCTTCCGTATTTATTTACAACCTCTTTCATATCTGCAGAATGTATTGTGGAGATCATATTTATTACCCTCTTATCACGCCACGCTATCAGAAGTGAAGTACAGGTTCTTCTCTCTTGAATGTCATTTCGCCTCTATTTTTTATTATTGTACCACATGTTGAGGTTTGCTTTGCATGAAGATCCTTCAATGATTTGGTGCTGTTGTAATAGTTGTCCATGTATACTTTATACCCTACGTATAAGCAAGCCTGTAGTAACTCTAGAACTCTCTCTTCCAGTTTCATTCCGCTACCATCATAAATCAATAACTTGCATATGTAGCATGATGATGATTCACATACCATTCTAAACATTATCCCATACTTCACTATTTTTTCTGGGTTATAAACCCTGAATCGTAATCGACCTCTCCATACCAACATTCCTTCGTCCAAAGCCAGCTGCTGTGATGGAGCGTTAACCTGCGAGTATTTGTCGCAGAGCATTTCTATGAAAGGCTGTATCTTGTGGAGAGCACTGGAATTATCTTTATGCAAACTACTGTCACCGAAATGTAAAATGCTGCGATTGCAAGGCAATGTTTTGGAAAAAAAATTGGTGTTCTAAAAACTGGATCATCAATCCAATACATTTTCAAGGTTGGTTTCTTTACNAATGTTTTGGAAAAAAAATTGGTGTTCTAAAAACTGGATCATCAATCCAATACATTTTCAAGGTTGGTTTCTTTACAATCCCTGTAATAATGTTAGGACTAAAATTTTTTTTATGTCTTCTACAGTCACCCAATTTTGATACAAAGAATACTTGGTAAAAGGGCGTGGTGCTGCGTAAAGACTCGTCTGATCAGCTTCATGTTGGAAAAATTCCTCGGTGAAAAATATGTCCACAAATACAGTGACGCTACCACTATCCTGAACTGTAGTGTTCATCCCTTGTTTTGCTGTGAACAGAAGCGTGGGTGGGCGATAGAGTGGAGATGTATGCTTCCCATCCCTTCTTCCTCTTNCCACTATCCTGAACTGTAGTGTTCATCCCTTGTTTTGCTGTGAACAGAAGCGTGGGTGGGCGATAGAGTGGAGATGTATGCTTCCCATCCCTTCTTCCTCTTTGATAGTGTGAGAGGTAGGCAGGCGGAGGATAGGAGGGAAGTTGTGGTGGTCCTGGTTTGGAGCCGCCACACTGTCATAGTATTACTTACATGCCAAATTGGGTGATAATTGCTTTGATAGTTCATTGAGATACAAAGTGCATTTTGTCTTAGGTGCTTTCTTCCAAACTGGCAGACTAACATAAAAAAATTTAATGCTTACACAATGCCGCACCAGCATAAAACATTTGGTTTACATCAGTTGAAAGGTTTCCAAGATCTGACATATCACCCTAAATATTAAAATGGCCACCATTATCAAAGTATGTACCCGGCGTGGTCGAAAACTATAAAAGTAAGGTGTCCTTGATAAGTACTATAGAGTTTGGTGAAATTCAGTTCACGCATTCAAAAATTGAAAGAGGACACATATACGTCATGACACACACGTGTCGTGACACACACAGACAGGAAAGTGATCTCATAGGCCTTTCCTTCAGAAAGTAGGCTAAAAATTAGTCCACGCACTCAGCAACTACATTCTTCAACACAAGGTTACATTGGATCAATGGTGGAATGTACCCAACTGCAGGGGCAGGAAAAGTTATAGTGACACCAAGTACCGCATTGCAGACTGAAGGATATGCTATAATTTTAGTTCCAAAGTGACCACTAGAAGACACTGGGATGCAGAAAGCTCGCTAAAGCTGGTACAAAGAGCACTTTTTAGTCTACATTCTGAAGGAAAGAAAGACTTATAAGGTCACTTTCCTGTATTTCTGTGTGTGTGCCAGTGTCTGTGTGTGTCACCAGTTTCAATTTTTGCACGCGTCAACCAAATTTGGTACACATACAGTAATAAGTAAGGACACTTGAACTGTATAATTTTCGACCATGTCGGGCACATACTTTCAAAATGGAGGCCATTTTAAGATTTACGGTGATATCTCGGGAACCATTTAACCAATTTGAACAAAATTTTGTAAGCTGACAAGGCATCATGTATGCATTAAATTTTTTATGGTTAGTATCAATTTTGAAAGATAGCACTAAATGAAAAAATGCACACTATATCTCAAAAACTATCAAAGAAATTCTCACCCAATTTGGACATAAACAATGTTATGACAGGTCAGATAAACATGTGATTGAACTTCATAAAGAACTTATTTCCAAAATGGCGGACATAAAGCAATTTTTGATTAGAATGCTAAATTGTCGAGACCATGTAATCAATTACAACCTACCTTTGTATGCTGGCAGTAGATATTAAAACTATCAACTCTATCTACATGACGCATATTTTGTCTGCTATTATGTAAGATAACACCATACAAACAAATAAAGTTTTTGTCATATCTTTGGAAACAATAAGACAGATTCCTGCCAAATTTGGCAAACGAATAGTACTGTGGCAGATGAAGTAAAATGGCATGTTTTAAGTATGTCAGACACTTATTTTAAAAATGGTGACCGCATAAGCATCTTAGTGTAGTATGCTTTAGCGTCGAAACCATGTTATAAATTCTAACTCAATTTTGTATGCTGGTAGTATAAATTACAAACTTCAAATTTATCTATACAGAGCCTTATTTCTCTGCTATTTTGTTAAGTTAGCCCCACATTCAAAATTAAATTTTCATATCATTATCTCAGAAAACAATCAATCCATTCTTACCAAATTTGGTGAAGAAGTTGTATTGTGGTAGGCCATATAACTATATGAATTTTTTAAGTGTGATACACACACATTTTCAGAATGGCGGCTATAAAATCATTTGAGCTTAGTGTTCTTTATCTATGAAACTATGAAATAAATTTAGCTTAATTTTATATATTGGCAGTATACAATCATTGTTTTCTATTTTTGACACATTAACAAGATTATTTAACTTAAAACTAAACTGAATAATAACAATAATTAGATTAATAATATTACCAACATACTATTGCTTAATAAATAATTGTTAATACAACAATTTTTTGTCCTCCGTGTACGAAGATTGTCACTTTAAAAATATGGAGGTTTTATTCCACATCTCAGGGACCAATCAACCAATTTTCACCAAATCCCTAACACAAGTAGTGCTATGTGCTATGGTAGGGCATGTAAACTTGCATGTTTTAAGTGGCTCAGTCACTTATTTGCAATATGATGGCCCTGTAAAATATTTTAGGTTAGTAAACCCTATCATTTGTATCAATAGGCTGATTAAATTCTAAGTTGATGCCCAAATCCGACCTCTGTATTGCAGTTGATTGCACACTAGCTTATAGTACAAGGTTTTCTGGGTTCAAGTCCCAGGTGAGCACGTGTGTATTTGTAATTGTCTCACTACAGTTACATATGTTCCTCGTTTTATCTCTAACAGTATTGCTTTCAATGAGACGACAAGTAATACCTACCAACTTAGCTTAAAAGAAATTATTTAAAAATAATTCCACCCATGTTGAGGAAAGCAGACTTATTTATTAGTTATATGAGTAACTTCTTGTTTTCTACGGGTTCATGCCAACAAAGTCCATAGCAGCAAAACTGGGCCGTGATGGGAGCGGTACTGCGCCAAAGACAGCGCAGCACAAAACAGACACAAGCATTAAAAAAAAAAGACAGCGCACATCTGGTGTGTGATAACAAGCGTTGCAAGCGGGCACTGTCTCACGGCTGCAGGTTGTGTGAAGACCCTCTTGCCTGCCTGCCGTGGCTGGGAATATCAGAACGTAAACTATAGAGCCTCAGAAAAATATATGAAGCAATNTTGTTTTCTATGGGTTCATGCCAACAAAGTCCATAGCAGCAAAACTGGGCCGTGATGGGAGCGGTACTGCGCCAAAACAGACACAAGCATTAAAAAAAAAAGACAGCGCACATCTGGTGTATGATAACAAGCGTTGCAAGCGGGCACTGTCTCACGGCTGTAGGTTGTGTGAAGTCCCTCTTGCCTGCCTGCCGTGGCTGGGAATATCAGAACGTAAACTATAGAGCCTCAGAAAAATATATGAAGCAATTTAAATACACCTATTAATTGTCTTAAAACACAGTAACTAATTAACTAATATCTCCATAAAATGACAAAAAAATAATTAACATTAAATTTAAAAAAAACTTAAATAAACAAAACGCTTTGAAAAATTTGTAAATATTTTAAAAAACAGCAGTGTGTAAGTGGTGAAAACTGAAACTAATCTAGGCCATATATAAAAGTACACCACTTTGCTATGTTTAATTATGAAACTTTGTATTTCCCTAACACTATGTAGTGCATGATAGAATATGTACATCATCTATATGAATACGCTCGTAAAAAACCATACTAAAAAGTTTTAGCATTAGGAATTTTACATAAAAGAACATAATTTTTCCCAATATATAAAATTCAAAATATTTACATACTTGTGTAGTTATATTCTTGACCATTAGGTTTGCACTTGCCACACAGTTGTTGGTTTGCTTCCTCCCCCGTGGAATAACTGTAATAAAGAACAGTAATAATGAACAGTGACATCAAAAGAATCTACATACAAAAATAACTGGCTAGCACTACTCCAGCTGATCATAGCCCACATGAATGATAATTATTAATTTGGGTTAAAATTCCTAAATGCAATAATTAAGAAATTATTATTTCCAAATAAAATTATTGTACTTAATTTTTTTTTCATTTTAGAACAATTTCAAATTTGAATTGGAGTTACCTACACAGAAAAGTATGTAGATTTTGTAACTTTAATTTGTCAACAGAAATTACTGAAATGAAACACTTAGGTGGAGAAAGCAGTTCACACATTAAAATCTAATGGTTGGCAGTAGCACCACAAACTTAACAACAATAATAATAATAATATGAACTGAACACATCAGAACATACCTGCAAAGCCAATGACATGCAGTGAATGTTAGCTTTCGAGACAAATAAGCCACAGGTGTCTCTGACCATTTTCTGACACTGTGAGTTGGTATTTTGTGATGTGATGTCTTGGCAGCCTGAAGGTGTTTGGAAATGAGATCAGATGATGGCTCAGCTACTGTCTAGAAAGAAATTTATGGAAGTAGGGGCAGACTGCACAGACTCTGTAAGGCTGAACAGAGAAGCTCTAGCAGGCTCACAGTTAATTTGATGCTTTTTAAATCAGCCTTTGAAAAGTAAATCCTCGCCCATCTCTGCCAGTATTTGGATGTAAACAGTGAATTCACAGTATTATGTGTGGTTAAATTGTTATCAAGTTAGGAAAAGTACTATTGTGTCTTGAAGCTAGGGTTGCCAACTGTCCTATATTGTGCAGGATTTCCCTTATGCTGGAGATGAAATAATTATCCTGTATAGACCTAGGATGGGACGTCATATCGTGTATTGCAGGTTTCTTCGAAAATAAACTGAACATTAATGAACTCAGTGTTAGTAAACTGCCACTTCCAAGATACAGGTACCCAAAGGCCACAGACTGACTCTGACAGGTTGCATTTGTCATCAACTACGTTCGAGGAAGTAGCGCTTCCCAAAATGCTCACAACTTATATTTTCTTCCATAGTGTGCTGGTGTCATCTGTTTTAAAGTTGATTAAATCAGAAATTAAAATCACACTGAATGATGACTATAATTGCAACTAATATTTTGTTGTATATGTATGGTTTATAATACTGACTTTAACACATTACATATAGTATTACATTCTGTTATATTTCATAACAATTTTCCTTGATCATTTCGTTGGGTTCAGATGTCGTATGTTGAGTGGTCAGAAGTGTCCCTTATGGCAAAGCTGAATAAGTTGGCAACCCTACTTAAAGCTCTGTCTCACATACCATGTTGAATTACGGGTTGCTAGATTATGTCAGTTTTAGGGCCACTTATTTAGAAACTACAAATATATCTCTCTGGAAATATACATTAGAACAGACCAATCCTGAACTTTGGTCAAGTAACTATGACGTGATTTAATGCAGCATCATTTTGAAATTATCAATCAATTCTTATAGTTTCACAACTACCAAATAATCTGATATGTGGATAAAATCTGGCAACTACATCTGAAGGTGTGTGTAAACTGTAAATGTGCAATAAGAAATATTTAGCTATTTCACTGAAAAGAAAGTTACGGCACATTAATGGAAAATTCGAAATGGTGGATTAAAAGTAGCAACTAAAACTGGTTTTCTTTTGCTGTCTCTCTTACAATTTTAATGTCACTCGAGCGACACCTGAATGATTCTCGTTGACTGCAAGGTTAATTTTTCCAAGTAGCAGTGAAAGCATACATAGCACTGTATAAGATGAAAGTGGGAACCAAGCAGATCTTTCACAAGTGCTCACTTAACTGTGAACCGGCTACAGAAACATACAACTCTTATATAAAAATCCCATCTTTTCATGTTGCAACACATACAATTGCCTTGGAACAAATAAACTTTACACAATAACATTAATTAATAATATGCATAGTTAAGAGCTCTGATTGAAAATTAATTTATGCAATATGCAACAATAATGCAATTCTATACATGCTTCACACACTCTAGTTTATACCTACGTGATAAAGTCATGGGGAAGTTACAGAGTCAGAATGGGGTGGATGGAACCTCTAAATGCTGGGGGCCTTGGAGGTTCTGTGGCTAGAGGGGTGGTTTCGATGCTGGCAAAATGTGGGTTTAGATTTTCTAAAGTTGGAAAATGTGTTGATCACAGTGCTGATGTTCAATATGGTTTCTCCAGGTATTTCCTTATGATACTCCAACAATTGCATTCCACAGCTTCCCTACTGTAAATGTCACCTCATTTAATCTGACTTAGACAGTCACCCTTCGAGGTACCTCGCCACCTGCCAGCTGTCACTCTGGGAACAGCTTTTCCTGGATGCTCTTCACATTTCTTCTAAACGCTGTTTGTAGGAACACTTACAGTATTTATCTGAATACAAGTCTATGTTTTATTTCAGTTTTACTTAAAAAAAAATTACGGGTTGTTTTATTTCTACATACTAAAAATTTTTTGAGGTCACTGTTTTTACCTTGAATGTAGCATGTGACAGGCAATATTTTTTGACTAGACCTGTAAGTCATTACAGTACAAGCCACAAAACAATATCTTAAAAACATTAATGGACTGTGACGTTTTAATGTATTTAAGATGTTGTATACTCCATATTATTATGTGCAGGGAGATTGGCCATTTTAAACTTTAAGTGCCACTACAATAATTATTCTAAATTACTTGACCAAATAATAGAAACATTTTCAAGTTATACTATATTCAAGCAAATATTGTGGGCATTGCATGCAACTGGCAAATTATTGTTTATTTGCAGAAATCCCACACTTGGGACCATGCCACCAGCCACCACTACACCAACACTTCATGTTTTCATTGCGGGAATAAACTTATATTTTCTTTGTTTGTTCCCTTGCATGAGGACCCAGGCAATTAACTGTCACAAAACTACACTGATTAAATCATGTTCCTTTATTTTATGCACAGAAGATTACCAAGGACATGATAGAAACTCAAAATTTTGAATGCATATATTAAGGAAACCCAGATATTTGCTTAGCATCTGGAGAAAAAAAACCACCTCACTGCAGTCAATGATTAAATCATGTTCCTTTATTTTATGCACAGAAGATTACCAAGGACATGATAGAAACTCAAAATTTTGAATGCATATATTAAGGAAACCCAGATATTTGCTTAGCATCTGGAGAAAAAAACCACCTCACTGCTGTCAATTGGAGTCAAACCCATAAAACCTACCCAACCAAGCACGTTCTGTCCCTGCATTGATAAAATGGAACATGTATAGGCCTACATCATAGAATCAGTGGGCTGGATTAGTGGTGGAACAGAAGTACCCTGCTCAGGCCCGCCCAGATTTCTTGGGGCCTGGGGCAAACAAAAATGTTTGGGCACCACCCCTCCTTTCTCATCAAGCAAGGTAATTCAACAATTTTCAATGGAATATGTAAAAAAAATATATTTATCTAAACTGTGATGCAGAACATCCACGTGTGTTGCAAATAAGGGAATCAGCAAAAAAAGCAGTTGCTAAGATATTGAGAATAAGTACGATTGTGTATATATTATGTATATATTTCAACATTAAACACTTTGGGTCTTTCGGTCAGCTATAATTTTTTATTTGAAGTTTGTGTCTACTTGCAATTACCTTAAAATGCAGATTACTGGTTGTATAGTGTGGAAATGACAGAGAATCTCACACCAGCTCACAACATAATAATGATGCCGTTGTAAGCTGCAGTGTATTAAACCTTTATGTTTAGTGATAAATTTAACCCACCTACCTGCTAATAAAACTCAGAAAAANGTGTTGCAAATAAGGGAATCAGCAAAAAAAGCAGTTGCTAAGATATTGAGAATAAGTACGATTGTGTATATATTATATATATATTTCAACATTACACACTTTGGGTCTTGCGGTCAGCTATAATTTTTTATTTAAAGTTTGTGTCTACTTGCAATTACCTTAAAATGCAGATTACTGGTTGTATAGTGTGGAAATGACAGAGAATCTCACACCAGCTCACAACATAATAATGATGCCATTATAAGCTGCAGTGTATTAAACCTTTATGTTTAGTGATAAATTTAACCCACCTACCTGCTAATAAAACTCAGAAAAANGTAAGCTGCAGTGTATTAAACCTTTATGTTTAGTGATAAATTTAACCCACCTACCTGCTAATAAAACTCAGAAAAATCAATTCTTTAGTGCAATAATCATCATTGCTCCTAGTATTGAAAAACTTGATTAACATAGTCTTACAATGTACTTCAACCGTACTCAAATATGTACACAACTGCTCAGTCATTCAAGATGACATAATTATGTGCATGCAGTATTAGGAGGAGTCCACTCACATTACAAAATTTCTCACACAGGTGTTTTTCAAGTCCCGGTTTATTTGGCCCTATTTAACTATAGTCAAATTNCTCACATTACAAAATTTCTCACACAGGTGTTTTTCAAGTCCCGGTTTATTTGGCCCTATTTAACTATAGTCAAATTTTTGTGCATACTTAATGTTAAAACCTAATAAAAATTAATCAAATCTGAATTTTACTGTCTTTTCATCTGAACTACAATTCTCTTTGTTATAAACACTTTAAAAAATTAACATTTTAAAGCAATTTGTCAGATACNCTTTTCATCTGAACTACAATTCTCTTTGTTATAAACACTTTAAAAAATTAACATTTTAAAGCAATTTGTCAGATACTTTCTTATTTCAAATGCCACTCGGGCAACAGAAGTTCACAAGATACAGTATGCAAAATATTTTGATTCAACATGAGACAGTTTTGTGAATAATTTCACTTCAGATGTTCTATTTAGAGGTGCAGTAAGTGAGCAGAGAAGTGATAGAGAAAACATTCTTTTACCACAGGATTAATTACCTATAAGTGTCTTGTTTCTTAAAATGAAGCAAAAATTATGTCGCTCAGTATTGCAGTTTCAGTCAGAAGAAACATATGTATTACCAGTTTACATAAATTTCTAAATCTTGCATTAACAGAAGCTCTTGTGATAATGGATAGTGCGTAGAGAGTAGTGCACTGTACTGAGTGTGAGTTTACAACCAAAAAATTAAGCTTTAAATTACGAATTATGATGTGTAAAGAAGAACCTAAACTGATTTGCTCTATGTGCTGGTTCACAATATGACTTTATTGAGTACGTTTAAGAGTGTAATTACAGGGTGGCTGGACTAGCAAATGTACAGGGGCCCACCAGGACTAGGTACATTCTTTGTTATCTTCAAGAAAACAGCATTAACTTCAGATAGATTAGACACATGGGTATCCAATTTTACAGTTATATCAATCTATTGTAAAGTTTTACCATAAAGATTTTTGCTTATGATGTATGGTTATAACGAAATAATATGTCTATGATAATCATATTAGGCTAGTAGCGTAGCGGAATAATTGGTGAGATTGTGTTAAAGTTTCGTAATCCTATGCTGCAAAACATCTCTGATTATGCAGCCTGTTGTCAGGTCAGGGCCAGCGAGCACAATAAAGAATGTCAAAATTTTGTAATTGTAACTCAATTGACTCCGTCTGTTCATCTGCGTATAAATTGCAAGGTGCAAGCATAATATCAAATAACTGGTCCATTCTGCTTTAATTTCTTTGTACTCGACAAAGATAAGTGTGGCGTAAGTATGACGAACTCTCTCAAGACGAATGGTTAAGTGATCCTGAAAGTTTGTTTCGGNACAAAGATAAGTGTGGCGTAAGTATGACGAACTCTCTCAAGACAAATGGTTAAGTGATCCTGAAAGTTTGTTTCGGTTAAATGCATTTTTTTGTATGATGGATGTAATAAAAAGTTCAATATAATCTCATTTCAATGGTTTGAGTGAAGTGGTATCAAGTTTTGGTGTACTAGAACCTAAATCTGCAAAATTAAAGGTAATTATCCAGAGAAGCGGCTTTTCTGTTAGAAAAAAAAACCCCAAAAAGTGTGTATATTTCCACTCTACTAATTATGCAGAACACGAATAAACTAGGGGCATTACCGNACAAAGATAAGTGTGGCGTAAGTATGACGAACTCTCTCAAGACGAATGGTTAAGTGATCCTGAAAGTTTGTTTCGGATAAATGCATTTTTTTGTATGATGGATGTAATAAAAAGTTCAATATAATCTCATTTCAATGGTTTGAGTGAAGTGGTATCAAGTTTTGGTGTACTAGAACCTAAATCTGCAAAATTAAAGGTAATTATCCAGAGAAGCGGCTTTTCTGTTAGACAAAAAAACCCCAAAAAGTGTGTATATTTCCACTCTACTAATTATGCAGAACACGAATAAACTAGGGGCATTACCGTCGACTAATTTCGTAATATGTGCCCACCTAACCTAACCTCATGATAGGTGAATCACTATTTTACATTTTTAAACTAACCTAGGTTTGTTGGGTTTTAAACTAACCTAGGATTGTTGGGTTTTAAACTAGCCTACAAATTTAGTCTAATCTAGGATGTTAGGGATTTAAAGGAACCGTAAAAAACACCGGAAGGATATTAAATAACTCACCTAGGTAGGCGGCGGGTACAATTCCTCTGTCCTCGGCCAATTCAACTGTTGAACACCTTACCTCACTCGACAAAACAAAAACACCCGCCACATAGGCAAATATTATGCACAGAAGCACTCGGTCTTGCACACTCAGTTTTTAAATTGGTCTGATTCGGACGTTACAACTCGCGCTCGCAACAACACAACCGTACTGTCACGCATCTGAACGGCAACTGATATTCCATGACGACGATGTCTAAAGACTGTGACGATGACGTCTTCAGACCTTGACGATGACGTCAACGACCCACAGCCAATAAGGTGATGGCACGATGTCGGAAATCACCTAAAATCATGGCGTCCGACGTAAACAAAGCGGCGGGNCTATGTCTAAAGACCGTGACGATGACGTCTTCAGACCTTGACAATGACGTCAACGACCCACAGCCAATAAGGTGATGGCACGATGCCGGAAATCACCGAAAATCATGGCGTCCGACGTAAACAAAGCGGCGGGCTGCTCGTACTTTTAACTATTTTATTTAATATGTTCTACTTATTTTAACATTATGCCCTCCTCAATATGAACAAGGTAAGCTGTGCAGAACCCATTAATGCAACTTTTGTTAGCCTAGGAAGTTTTCTTCAAAAAGGCAGCTATACTAGATAATTACCCACAAAACAATGACGGGATTAGCACTTATTTCTATTGAGCTATCCATGGCCAGGGATCTGGACTTCGGAGAAGTGGTAGGTAACTTTGCCGAAGNTCGGAGAAGTGGTAGGTAACTTTGCAGAAGCCAAAGTTGAAAGAAATTTTAAGGTATATTAACGCAGTAATGAATTGTAAACATTTGGCATGTCAATTATATTTAGTTTCATATTTATATTATGCCGACTGTAAAGCTAATTCAGTGAATAATATTATATATCAGAAACGTATTAATATCAGTTAATAAAAATATGCTGGAAGGGGCCGCTTATAAAAGTTTGCGAGTGTCAAAGTCTCTAGTTACACCTGTGTATGCGTTATTAGGTTTTCTTCAAGCTTTAAAAGAAGCAGCTTTATTTTTAAATCTTAAGTAAATATTCTGTGGCAGTGACCAATTAGAGTATCGCAATAGTGCTGTTAAAGGAAAAAGGTATTTACTGTTATAAGAATGCATTAAAATATGAAAGGGGTTAATTTGTGATGATGTTTAGGATTATATTTGTGAATTAAATTAACAATGAGAAGAGCCTACCAGAAAATATCCTCCTTAAATAATGATGCACCCAACTAAAAGCTGGAAGAAAATTCTAAAACGAAAGAGCAAAAATCCACAAAACATAATAAAAAGTTTTTGTCAAGAATGTTAATTTCACAGTAATTTTCACCACAAACAGCTGTGTTTACTGATAAACTGTTATTTTTCACGATACCTACCTGAATTAATTACAAAATAAGAAATTCACCACAACTGGCTCAAATAAATAGCATATATATGAAAGAGTTCATATGTTGAATCATTGAATGTTTGTGTTATAATTTACAAATATTTATTCGTAACTATTTAAGATGTGATTACTAAATGCAAGAGCATTAGGCAAAAATATGAATTAAAGATAGAGCAAAAATATGTACCACTTTTACGTTTTACTATTAGGTTTCGCGAATAAACATGATACACGATCGGAGCATATAATACTGTCTCATTCCAATCTCAAGTCGTGTTACACTATCTATCTGGAATGAAATTCAGCACGAGTCTCTGTCTGACTAACGGTACTACTTGCAAATGAGGGCTAATTTGTTTTTATGATACTTCTCTATGTAAGGGACTGCACACAGCATAAAAGAGACTCCCCCCCTCCCAAGTGTTTACTTCCCCCTGGGTTTGTCCAGGATAGCTTGGCATGGTGAAGTCAGTCAGTGAATCCTGATGTGCATAGTGTTTGATCACAAGAGTAAATTAACATCAATATTACTTTTTTATTTACACCTCGTGGAGCCCCTCGCAAAATGGAGCCCCAGGGCAGAGTGCACTCACTTGCCCCCTTCACTGGGTGGACCGGAGTCCCTGCTTATAACCATCAGCCATAAGAAAATAGCTGGATTTGGGAGTACAAATGAAATGTTTAACTGCTCCCTTGTTTATAAAAGTACAGTTACTGGATTTTCCAAAACTAATAGTATTATGAATTTACCAGATAACTGCAACAAACTTATGGACTGTTCACCGCTCACATTTAGCAACATTCAATCTTTCACATATCAACTATGCAGATTTTTATAATAGCATTTTTAATGCCTGCAGTATCACACAGAAGAATCAGCACTGCACACTCTCAGTGTGTTAACAACTAGAGGGGGCAGGGTGTACATAGACCCTCCCTAAAATTTAGTGAAGGGCACCCAAATTATTTTTTGTTCACCAAGATGCATTGATATATTATATCCAATTCCTAATGAATTGCTATAATTAATACATTTCTGACATTTGTATACATCTTCGGTTCTTGGTGATGGATTTTTCTCTATCTTTTATGTAGCATATAAATTAGATTTTAATTGCATCAAAATGAAATTTAGAAGAGGAGCACCTTAAGGCTTGCTCCTCCTCTAATTTGAAGGCATTGTTTAGCCATTGCACGTTCTATGCACCCACCTGTTGTACTTGGGAAGCGCGAGCAGCTTGCCTCCCCAGGCAAGCATGGTGCCCCTCACAGCCTGTGATACAGCCTCAGCACTATCCTTGAATGATGCAGCAACCTTTACAAAGGTTGGCAACTACAATCCATAAATCTCCATCCCCTAAACAGAGCCCTAGTAGCATATTAAATTGTCTGTTGTGTACATATAGTAAAATTGTTTAAAGCGCTATGTCTGTAAATCATAAAATTGTTGAAAAAAAAAAGGGATTGTAACCAACAATTCAACATATTTAAAATGCACTTATTTTTTTCCTCATATTGTTTGTATTTTTGATCTGCTTGCCTGTTCTAGCACCGTGGAAAAACTACTGGATGGATTTATACAGTCTTAGGCTGCTACAGGTCTCACGTATGGCAGCATGCTATCTGTAATAAAATCAGCTCTTGCTGTCAATAAAAACCAGGTCCTACACAGTAGTGCTAGATAACGGGAGAGGGGTGATACACAGTCATCAAATATACATGCAGCAGTGGTAGAGGGCGATGGGCTGGCTGATGGCATGTACATATACAAATCTCCCTCCAAGCCAGCCTTCGCATACTTGCTGGCTAGGTCACACTGAGATGTGCTCTATCACAAACTCAAAATATAATAATACAAATAATTTCTGACATACCTGTACAAATTTTGATACCTTTATTCTGCACTATATCGTTATTATTACTACATTTACAAAAACCCTAATCTAAAAAAAAATCCTGTAAAAGAAATTTTTTTTTTTATTTTACTTTATATTAGAACTAATCTTGTAAATGTTGGTGACTATGGATGAGTTACTTGAAATACAATTTCAGTTCAAGAAGCATTGCCATTTTGAACAATGTAGGCCTATTTAATTATTATTAACATAACTGGCTTTTTCATACCAATAACTATCTCACAGCACCAATGTGTCGAAAATAGGTAGGCCCGCTAAATTATTTTTATACTACCTCAGCTTCTGCCAACTTGACCTGCTTTTATTAATGTATATACCGGGTGAGGCACCTAAGGCAGGCCACCTGAATAACATCGCAAATTTCAGTGATAGAAGAAAATGTTTCAGACAAAAGTTGCTTGGGTCCAAGGCGCTAATAATAAGATAGTGAAAATTACCCCTTACGTGGGAGGGTGAAGAAGATACAAAGGTCAACTTCGTTATGTAATTGTAAAGAATACGGATTTTTTTGAAGGAGACTTAGTAGACCCACAAAAGTTATATAAATGGCTTTTGCATAGTTTATTTGTTTAATATTCAGGAGGGGCGGCTTTGATTACGTCGGATGCCATGTTGTATAGTCCTGTAATCCTGTAGTAACGTAAACAAATGCAAATTGGCAGTCACCTGTTTGCTGTGGATGTGAAGATGTTACCGTAGGTTAGTTGCAGATTACATGCAATACAATGCGGTTTGTGGCAAGTGGAGTGTTGCTGCGCGCGTGAGTTGTGACGCCCGAAACAAACCGTGCAAAGGCTTGTGATTTAAGACTGGAGGGTGCAAGTACAAGTGCTTCTGTTATCTATGTGGCGGGTGTTACCAGAACGTTAGCCAGTTTATTGAATTAACGTTGTTTTGGCCTACCTAGGTGAGTAAATTCACATACTTCCAGTATGTTTTATTATGTGTGGTATATGTATATGGCAGGATTTTGCATTTTGTGGTATGTCATTAAGGGTTTGTATATTTCTGTGTGTGTAGCTATTTGAAATGTAGCAAACTTAACCAAATTAAACTTAACTTCACAATATGTAATGCAGAGGTTTTGTTTGCACTGGAGTGATGAAATACGGTATTATGTGATGACAAACAGTACCCTTTAGTTAAACATTGTGATGTTAGTTTTTTTGCATTTAACGTATTTATATACAAAAATATAACAATAACGTACATATTTCACACATATTACCACACAACTTCGCTGATCTTCATAGCTCTCCCCACTATTGTTTTTGTGGTTTGTAATCATAATATGTTAATGCCCATAGTCAATTTGTGTTCTGTGTAATTATTAGTGTCAAAATATACCACTTTTCTGGTTTTTTTCCCTTGGAAAAACCTTTATTTTTTACAATTACCCTTTGTTACTTTAAATGGAATGATAANATGTTAATGCCCATAGTCAATTTGTGTTCTGTGTAATTATTAGTGTCAAAATATACCACTTTTCTGGTTTTTTTCCCCTGGAAAAGTCTTTATTTTTTATTAAAACGCCTCGACAGTGCATATGATGATGTAATAAATGGTTCTTAACAGAACTTTCGATGGTCGTTGGATCGGTTGGTCTCGAAACACAAAATGGCCTGCATGTTCACCAGACTTAATGCCTATGGTCTCTTATCTGTGGAGAACATTAAAGCAACAAGTCTACAAACACCCACCGACGACTCCCGAAGACATGAAAGGGAATATCACATGAACTTGTTTTGCGATAAGTCCAGATGAAATTTGGCGTGTGGTATTGTCCACTCAGAATCACTTTACAGTAATTATCAATGCACAAGGTTACCAATTTGAACACCTGACATTATAATAAAATAACAAAGGAAGCATAGCCTGAGGCTGGTGTGTGTGTTTATTTATTTATTTTTCCCTGTCACATTTATTTAAGTCTTTTTTGAATAATTCTTCCTATTTTGTTTAGCTTTCTTCCATAGATTTTCTGGAACAATATTTCCAATTGTTTCATAGAATCAAGCCATTGCACTACACACTCCAAAGATAAGATCTTTATCCACNCTGGAACAATATTTCCAATTGTTTCATAGAATCAAGCCATTGCACTACACACTCCAAAGATAAGATCTTTATCCACTCTGGCTTCTTCACAATTTCATACCTATTAAAGGTGCTAATAGAACAATGCATCTAACAAAAACTGTAAGTTGAAGAAATGTTATGAAAACAGAAACAAGTGAAGGACACTGTGTGTGAGCATCAGAAAAATGGAAGAAGTTACCATAAAACAAATGTATTTTACCATTATTTATTCTATTATTTTCAGTGACACAATTAATCATAGTAGAAAATACTCTTGTGAGATTTATGTTAAATGTGTGTGTGTGTCTGTCTCTCTCTCTCTCTGTGTGTGTGTGTGTTATTCCTACAAATTCGCACTACACCTACACTTATACTGCATGCCATTTAAAAACTGCTGCACTACAGGTCAATAAACACCCTAACTTGCAACATAAAAGGTCAGGTGGGATGGACTCTTGGGGGCAAGTGGTAGTAAAATTTGCCATAATTTGTAGGTTGGAGAATTTTGGTCTAATAACAAAGGTAAGAGATAGCAGAGTAACACAAGGGAAATGGAACAATAAATGACAATGACTCACCCTGATTGGCAAAATTTAAGAGAATTCTAAAGGCTCTAAAAATTAATGTCTTTCTATCCAAAATACTACGAATATAATGGATAATCGCACATATCCATTCTAAAAACATACAAATCAAATCCATTCCATAGACATAGGCGTACAATAACATTTTTCTTTAAGTTTATGAATTCTATTTAATGTGACAATGTTGACCTGTTGTTATGTTGAATTAATTATTACTTAAGAGAAACTTCAGATTTTTTAAAAATTATTTTTGGCCAAACTTTATTTTATGAAACACAGTTTAAAACATACAGAATAGACATACCAATTTTGGTAAGAGACAACACCAATATCACCAAGGATCTCAACAGAGTTCTGTAGTTAGGTCATGAGTATGCACTTTCTGAGGTACTTGTCTCATTGGTACAGAACAGTATGTTTACTATTTCAAAATAAGAACTGTCTATATCTGCAGCAGCATGCAAGTTTCCATGTAAGTTACTGTATTCAATTTCTACCCTGTGTATTGTTTTCAACACGAGCACTCACTTATCAGCGTTTGCGACGACATTTTCAGATCAAAATCAAAAAGCACCAAATTAATTATCAGAATGTAATCTCAGTGAGATAATAATGCTAACACTTAGATAGCCAATCAAATGAAAATAGGGAGATAAAATACAATAATTCTGGGCACTAACCACAACATAGACCAGATTACTAAGTTACTAAAATGTCCATTTCTGAAAGTACCATCAACAATAACAGCCAGCAAGTGTTTTAATCAACAACACAAAAATTTGATGACATTAGCGATAAATTGTGTTAGGAACAGGACTAAGCAGAATCAGCTGCAGTGGGCACACTTTCACATGCACAATATCATCATACCAAAAATTTAATTTGTCACACTTCACTATCCAAGCAATGCAACCACAGAAGCAAAACTTAGCCTTGTGAGTAGTAGTCTAATTTCAAAACAAACTCTGCAATGACACCATTAAAATGTTCAGGAAAGTAAACATTGCTACTTGAGGCAATAATAATGATAATCCTCTTCAGTAACCCCTTCCTCTTCTTCAGCAACATAATTTTAATGACATACAATGTTATGTAGACATAAAATGAAGATATTTTCCTCAGCAGCAGCCTAGAACTAAGACACACCCTAATGAATTCGTATAGTTGGTTCTACCCCTGAGAATACCAAGGACACAAATTGAAATAATACTAGTAACGGCTTCGCCAAAGACCTNATATAGTTGGTTCTACCCCTGAGAATACCAAGGACACAAATTGAAATAATACTAGTAACGGCTTCGCCAAAGACCTCCAACAGGTGACTATTTAAAAAACTTTTTTTATGTGCAACTATTGACTTATCACTGATTTCTGGATTAAGCTACCTGTGAAAATGTAATAAATATAAATAGTGAGCAGAGCAAAGACACTCACCATCTTCAAGGCAGCTTTGTGTCTTCGTCACCGTCAGGTGGACGCTGACTCTGCCAGCTCCTCCCTCAGCCAGGACGGGAAGCTCCAGAACGTGATGCGCTTCAACAGTTTCATCAGCGCCGTGTTGTGTGACAGGTAATAACGCTGGAGAAACTTGAGCGAGCGCTCTTCCATGGCTGGATATTTTCTACCTTTGCTTCGCCCCAAGCACTTGGTTTGGTTTGTCTCCATCACCTGACAAAAAAAACCTTTTTTGGGGTCGAACCTCAGCTGCGATGAGTAATTCAGTGATGGCGTGATGTTCAGGAAATGTTGTAAATCTGTCATAGTTTTAATTGGATTCGACTTTAACTGATCACCATCGATTATGTAAATCTGTTGTGCTGGAAAATACAAAAGCCACCGTTCCAAATGTTGAGAATATTTTCCAGGATGCAAGCACCTGTTCCTCAGCTCGCGCAAGGACTTAGGAGCGGTGTCATTTGCTGTCACTACCTGATGGAACGAGTAGTCAAGTGCCATCTGGTTTCCGTGCGCACGAGCATGCTGGTACCAGCTGTACGCTCGNCCCGTGCGCACGAGCATGCTGGTACCAGCTGTACGCTCGCTTGGTGGGTGACATCAGTAAAGTCACTAGCTTGGCATGTGGCAGTAGTGCACGTGCCCTCTTTGGAACCAGCTCTCCTTCAAAATATGTAGCACTCTTTTCAAACAAATACTGGCAAGTACCATTGTGGAGTGATGGGAAGAAACTCATGTACCATTCTAAACCTCTGTAATAGNCGCTTGGTGGGTGACATCAGTAAAGTCACTAGCTTGGCATGTGGCAGTAGTGCACGTGCCCTCTTTGGAACCAGCTCCCCTTCAAAATATGTAGCACTCTTTTCAAACAAATACTGGAAAGTACCATTGTGGAGTGATGGGAAGAAACTCATGTACCATTCTAAACCTCTGTAATAATTTTTGCCACTAAAAAACTGAATCTCTTCAAAAGTGTCTGGGTTTGGGTAATTACTAGTTACATTTGGATGAATGGAGAGAAATGTGTAAAGTGCAGTAGTACCTGTTTTCTGGGGTCCAATTATGAGAAAATGTGGTAGCTGATCACACGGCTTAGGAAACCATATTTTCAGATGACGAGCATCATGGCAGGGGTTCCCCCACAGTGGGTTCACTTCATCTGGGTACATTTTGAAATACTTCTCACCTAACTGAACTGGCGAGGCAGTCAGCAGATGTAGATTGGTCCAACATTGGACAAACCTCAAAACAGATTCAAAAGTATAAAGACCCAGCCTGTCATTACCATAATTTGACATATGGGTCATAAAGATGTTGATAGGATTGAATACTATTGTTTGGAACAGTTCTCCTCCTTGGATTGATTCATCAAGCTTCTCCCGACCTCCCGGATAACGTTCAATAGTAATGGTGTGTGTGAAGAGACCGCAAGTCTGTCGAGGAAGCACCATCACATTCCTGTGTACGAAACCTTTGCGAAGTCTTGCTGGACGCAGGTGAGGGTATTCTTCTGTTGCTGTTACTTTCACATTCCAAACATTTTTCCAAGCCTCGTAAAGAATTTCATGTACTGGGTAAACACCCGAATGATGAGGGGAGATGGAGTATCCAGAGTCTACTGGAATACCATGCTCTTCTGCAAATGCATGATTGAGGCCCATCTCAGTTTCCAAATATGTGACATTATCATACAGATGTGGCTGCTGATGACTCCACATGTGGCAGAACCATGTGAAGCTACCAACATTTTGCAAAAGTATGTCATCACCCATATTTTCTTCCTGTGTCCCATGGTGAAAGTATTTGCCTGAAAAACCTAAGTTAAAACGAAAACCTGCTATAATTCTCTGAATTCGTGCTTGAGTTTCCAGTAATGCTTCCACATCATCTTTCTTCAGCCTTGTACCTCTCTCTCCAACAAAAATATCATCAATATCAATTAGAATATACCTCTGCAGACTAATGCTTATCTGACCATGGCTAAGATATGAAAGAGCATCAAGAAGTAGCAATCGGTGCAACCAAAATGTTAGACCACTGCCAAATAAAACTCGCTGGATGCCATCGAAAGAACCTGTATCATGCAACACCACAGGAAGACGTCTGATGGAATCTTCATGTTCCATGATCTGAGTGGCCCAAACTAAAGGTTCATAAGTTGTATGGTTTGGAGTAAATACCATCCAATTTTCACCAGGAAGAGCACCCCAAACTGTGTTTCCAGGCCTTAAAACACGTAGGACTGGAGACGCAGCATTCAGGATTGCATCTTTTAACCTCAGGTTAGTATGGACAAACAGAGGAAACCCTGACAACTGAGCTCCTATGAGGGTTTCCTCATTTGGATAGTTAAAACCCACAATGCCAACACCATATTCCTTACAATACTTGTCTAGTAAACCTCTATTCCACTTATCCATGTATACATAACTGTTCAGATTGTCAAACACCACAACACTGTATTTACCACGGTCCAAATTCGTAAGCACAGGTAGTGGCTTCCCAGACATGTCAATTTTATGTGCAGACTGGTTGACACTTTCTGGAGTCTTATGAATCACTGGTGCACCAATGACCAAAATTTCACTTTTAATCCTATTGTACACTAGTAATTCTGCAATCTCACGACCCAGACGTGAATCGGGAGTTTCTATAACCACGAGCACTTTTGGGTCAATGCGGAGACGTGCAGCAGAGCGATGATCAGGTGTGCCCATCATGCTACTTGGCACGTGGCACTGAATAAATGGCTCTGGCCGAGATTTATTTTGAAAAGATAGCTGCACAAGGTAGTGCATGTAGAAAATTATGGATATTACACTAAACACCAATAATGCAGCCATACACCGTTTCACAGTAACCCATTTGAGTGATGCCAACCACTGCTGCTGCTGTTGCATGTGAGCGCACCAACGTCGGTGAAAAAATCCAAGCAGCTTTGAGGGCCATTTCTGGTTGAATTTTGACATTCTGATATACATCACAAAATACCAGACAGTGTCAGGTCTTAGTGACTCAAGACAGTGGCAGATACACAAAACATTTATAAATTTTTTATATATTTTCTTTTATATCTAACATTTTTTAACTGAATGGTTGGTAGCAATACAGCTATTACTTTTTACAACATATTTGTGCTAGATACATAATAGTAATTTGTACTTTAATAACGAATTGATGCATATTTACGATGCACAGTTTGATTCATTGAGTAAGCTATGCATTATCATTTAGTCACAACATTTAACAACTAACAAGAAAACAATTCATATTTTATACAGCCTTAATAAATAATACAAATATGTTCTTTTTAAACTTTTGTATGATATGGTGCCTAATAATATGCATTAATTATTTTGTTTACAACATTAAATTCTTAGCATAATATAACAAAAACCAATTTATAGTAAATTTACCAGTTACCAACAACTACTTCATTTGTACATACATTTAACTGACGATGGAATATTGGTAATAACTGATTTCTCACATTGTAAAAGAACATTATACCTAGCCACCGGGCTCTAGCCCGATTGCAGGGCTATACATGACGAAAATAAATTTAAAAAATCCCCTATTTCATACAAATATATCACAAAGTTATATTATGCACAGAAAGCTAATATTTTCTTCAATGATATGAACAATTATTGGATTACATGAAATAACTGAAATCTACCGCAAATATGAACATTTCTTAGAAAACTAGAAATCGCTCAACTAATTTTTAAAAAGTCAACATTTGTAGCGAATATTTAAAATTAAGTTTGTAATAACACGGAGAGCATCACCCTGGCACACACACCAGAAACCAAATGCACGTAGCACATATTTCATGCTCTTGATAGTTCCTCTGATAAAACATGATGCTCCAGTTTACAAGAAAAAATAAAAGAAGTGTTAATGTAATCAAGTAAACAAGCCTCTATCTCAACCCTATACAAATTTTACAAAATACATAACCTAAAAATCCATTATTGTCATTGAATGAATGTTACTTCTTTCTACACAAACACGCGAAATGTGTGAGATCCACCAAATTATCAAAACAAACTTCAAGGAATTATTAATCGTACTTCATGCCGACAGAACTTCATAAAAACTTTGTTTTTCCACGCCTCAGAGCAGAAAAAACTTTCCATCAACTTGACACATTAAAAGGCATTGCATAACAAAACATTTGAGATAATCACGGGGAAAAAACTATTATCCAAAAAAACATTATACATCATAACAAAGTACACAATATACACTAAACATATGAAACTCATGGCAAGAAAAATCTCACAAGTCTATTACATAGCCAAGTGAGTATATGGAGGTAAGAATCAAGATCTTTTCGCTAACTATTCGAAGTGATCTTAACGCCCAGGATAACGTCAACAGCCGTGCTACAAAACGTAGGTTTTTTTTTTGGAGGTATTTAATCAGCAGTTCGATCGTCTTACCTTGCTCGCTAAAACCTTACTTAAGGTCTGATATGGTAGTAGATTTGCTCGCTGCTAATATTAACATGTTCATTAAACAGCAGATTTTTTTGCTATTGAAGTATATTCTCATGTGAAAATAGCAGAAAACAGAAGAAACATGTCTAAAAGTGGTTATATAAATTTAAAAATCGTAAGTCAAATAAGAGATAAAAACCATTCCGATTTTCAGGTTTCAGAAACATCCAGTTCATCAAAAAGAACCTTTCTTTTAAACGGTTGCATTCGGAAAGATTCATAACATACTCAAATTTCATATGACGTAAACATATGTATAGTAATTATGGAGGGAGATATACGCATTACACAAACACTTCCCGATTACATTAATGTGTTGCTGCAGTGATGGAACCACAGTTACTACTTTAACTTTTCCTAAGCGGTTGGGGATAGTAATGCTGACGTCATCCGGCGACTATGTGAAGAAAGATCAGAGTGTTACACAATATAACTTTTTATAATATAATGGGCACCAGCTCACTGGGTTTGCACGAACTCACAGTTCTCAGGATTATGGGCTGAACGACCACATGGCTGTATCCCCTAACCCACAAGGTACAAATTTACAGGAAAACTTAATATATAGCAAGGGTATTCAGGCTCCACTGCATTCCTTAGTATTACCTTTTACCTTATAAATGAAGGATGCCTCCTTGAGGCGTAGAAGACTTACTGGATAGAATGCGGACCCGAAATAGAACAGTAAATGAGAACTCGTAAGTTTCGGTTCACTCAAGAAAATTGTATTACCGAAAAGTGTACACAGTTACATGTATGCAATGCAAATTAAAGTGGATCTGACTCAAAAGGCCTGCCAGCAGCCGTTACTGTACAATAAGGCCAAGAATGGCGCGAAAACTTACAGGAGTAATTAAACCTCTGGGGTCGGTAAATTGAACTGATGGAGGGGTGCTACGAATGAGGCGAAGACTGTTTGTAAAATAAATAAAAGTTGTAATAAACAATATTAACGTATTGCATTTGAGTGTTCAGAACAAAGTATGAAAGTCCCCTACGATGCGATGCACGTGCAGCACCTAAGATCCGTAGGATCAGACTGCCGGAGATGGCGCGAGCTGGCAGCGTCCTTGGTGGGAGCTCCATTCCACAAGGTAATTTAATTAACTGCTCTCATTAATATAAAAACTTGAAACATATACACATAAATCACTGAAATGTTATGAGTGAGTTTTCTTAATCCAGTTGAGAGTGGGAAATGTAGGTCAGTTAAGGTTTGGGGCTCTACGACCGGAACGGTCAATTTGATTAGACTCACAATTGCACTCAGAAAATTGTATTGAACACTTCAAATACCCTAGCATTGCTACTCTACACCTTATTGAATATGCAATATTATATGAATATACATTTATTCTGCTATTACTTCGCAATACCCTAAGCACGAATTTCACGAATATTTGCCTGTGGGCGATAAATTCTAATGCTATTCACTACACATTCTAACACTTCATTCCTATCCAAATTACACAGATCTCTCTAGCGACACCACAGACACTCGGTTGGATCACTCGGTACCAGGTCATTACCCGTTCCCAAGTGAACGATGCAGATACGCATCGGGACGCACGATGTGCGTGTTCCGCACTGGTTCAGCGAATGTGGGCCTATGAGTGGATCGCAGTGGCTGTTCCACAACAAGCAAGAGTGGTCCATGTCAACTTCATTGTATGTAAGAAAATATATCATGAAAGAAATTTCATTTATACTCATGTAATTTTGTCACAATTTAAATTATCGCAGAAAACAGTATTAACAACGGTTTTTCACATTTTCTTACGTGCATTGTAATTATTTTGTACTTATTCTTTAATGCCGTAATGTTTACGTTACACAAATTGCAACACACAGTCATTTATGTCCACAGAAACAAACAGGAAGAAAAAGGTTTAGTTTGAGAAAAAAATTAGACCTATTCTTTTTAATGTTTTATCCTTACTGTTTGAAACTGTTTGAATTAGAAAAAAATACTCCTGTTGAGGTGTTCCTGTGACTATTTGTTAAAAAATTATTCAAATTTATGTTTTACTGAGGGTTTGGTATTATATTTCATTTGTTTTGAACAGTTCACAACAGTTCCGATGCTATATGTGGTTCAGTTCAATCGTCGGAACCGTTCGCGAGCTCACAACAGTTCGGGACGAACAGCGATTCCCTCTTCGGAACGGTTCATTCACCGGAACCATCCGCAAGTTCACAACAATTCAAGACGGAGATCGATTTTGTCTCCGGAACTTTTCATTCGTCGCAACCGTTCGCGAGTCTGCAACAGTTCCGAGACTGAACAGTTCCGAGGCTGTGAACAGTTCCATACAATTGCCGGAATCAGCAACTCAGTGTACTAAAATAATAATCGTGGTATACAAATTTTAAGAACTCGTTAATATTTTTTTTCTGATTAGCAGTTAACCACAAAAACATATACACACATTTTGTGTATTTTCTGTATGGAAGTGGTGGAATAGTGTGGCATACCGATGGAACCATTCATTTGACTTGCTCGGAACTCTAGGTTCAGTTCCTCCCGGAACAGTCCTCAAGAACTATTCTGGGAAATATACCCCATCCCTAGTTCAAATGTACATAACCGACACGGTTATATTTACACAATCAGGTAACATAAAATATGCCCTAGTAGCCATGCAAACACAGCTCACTGAATTAGAAAANACAGCCTTAATAAATAATACAAATATGTTCTTTTTAAACTTTTGTATGATATGGTGCCTAATAATATGCATTAATTCTTTTGTTTACAACATTAAATTCTTAGCATAATATAACAAAAGCCAATTTATAGTAAATTTACCAGTTACCAACAACTACTTCATTTGTACATACATTTAACTGACGATGGAATATTGGTAATAACTGATTTCTCACATTGTAAAAGAACATTATACCTAGCCACCGGGCTCTAGCCCGATTGCAGGGCTATACATGACGAAAATAAATTTAAAAAATCCCCTATTTCATACAAATATATCACAAAGTTATATTATGCACAGAAAGCTAATATTTTCTTCAATGATATGAACAATTTTTGGATTACATGAAATAACTGAAATCTACCGCAAATATGAACATTTCTTAGAAAACTAGAAATCGCTCAAACCTAATTTTTAAAAAGTCAACATTTGTAGCGAATATTTAAAATTAAGATTGTAATAACACGGAAAGCATCACCCTGGCACACACACCAGAAACCAAATGCACGTAGCACATATTTCATGCTCTTGATAGTTCCTCTGATAAAACATGATGCTCCAGTTTACAAGAAAAAATAAAAGAAGTGTTAATGTAATCAAGTAAACAAGCCTCTATCTCAAACCTATACAAATTTTACAAAATACATAACCTAAAAATCCATTATTGTCATTGAATGAATGTTACTTCTTTCTACACAAACACGCGAAATGTGTGAGATCCACCAAATTATCAAAACAAACTTCAAGGAATTATTAATCGTACTTCATGCCGACAGAACTTCATAAAAACTTTGTTTTTCTACGCCTCAGAGCAGAAAAAACTTTCCATCAACTTGACACATTAAAAGGCATTGCATAACAAAACATTTGAGATAATCACGGGGAAAAAACTATTATACAAAAAAACATTATACATCATGACAAAGTACACAATATACACTAAACATATGAAACTCATGGCAAGAAAAATCTCACAAGTCTATTACATAGCCAAGTGAGTATATGGAGGTAAGAATCAAGATCTTTTCGCTAACTATTCGAAGTGATCTTAACGCCCAGGGTAACGTCAACAGCCGTGCTACAAAATGTAGGTTTTTTTTTGGAAGTATTTAATCAGCAGTTCGATCGTCTTACCTTGCTCGCTAAAACCTTACTTAAGGTCTGATATGGTAGTAGATTTGGCTCGCTGCTAATATTAACATGTTCATTAAACAGCAGATTTTTTTGCTATTGAAGTAAATTCTCATGTGAAAATAGCAGAAAACAGAAGAAACATGTCTAAAAGTGGTTATATAAATTTAAAAATCGTAAGTCAAATAATATATAAAAACCATTCTGATTTTCAGGTTTCAGAAACATCCAGTTCATCAAAAAGAACCTTTCTTTTAAACGGTTGCATTCGGAAAGATTCATAACATACTCAAATTTCATATGACGTAAACATATGTATAGTAATTATGGAGGGAGATATACGCATTACACAAACACTTCCCGATTACATTAATGTGTTGCTGCAGTGATGGAACCACAGTTACTACTTTAACGTTTCCTAAGCGGTTGGGGATAGTAATGCTGACGTCATCCGNCGTTTCCTAAGCGGTTGGGGATAGTAATGCTGACGTCATCCGGCGACTATGTGAAGAAAAATCAGAGTGTTACACAATATAACTTTTTATAATATAATGGGCACCAGCTCACTGGGTTTGCACGAACTCACAGTTCTCAGGATTATGGGCTGAACGACCACATGGCTGTATCCCCTAACCCACAAGGTACAAATTTACAGGAAAACTTAATATATAGCAAGGGTATTCAGGCTCCACTGCATTCCTTAGTATTACCTTTTACCTTATAAATGAAGGATGCCTCCTTGAGGCGTAGAAGACTTACTGGATAGAATGCGGACCCGAAATAGAACAGTAAATGAGAACTCGTAAGTTTCGGTTCACTCAAGAAAATTGTATTACCGAAAAGTGTACACAGTTACATGTATGCAATGCAAATTAAAGTGGATCTGACTCAAAAGGCCTGCCAGCAGCCGTTACTGTACAAAAAGGCCAAGAATGGCGCGAAAACTTACAGGAGTAATTAAACCTCTGGGGTCGGTAAATTGAACTGATGGAGGGGTGCTACGAATGCGGCGAAGACTGTTCGTAAAATAAATAAAAGTTGTAATAAATAATGTTAACCTATTGCATTTGAGTGTTCAGAACAAAGTATGAAAGTCCCCTATGATGCGATGCACGTGCAGCACCAATGATCCGTGGGATCAGACTGCCAGAGATGGCACGAGCGGGCAGCGTCCTTGATGGGAGCTCCATTCCAAAAGGTAATTTAATTAACTGCTCTCATTAATATAGAACTTGAAACATATACACATAAATCACTGAAATGTTATGAGTGAGTTTTCTTAATCCAGTTGAGAGTGGGAAATGTAGGTCAGTTAAGATTTGGGGCTCTACGACCGGAACGGTCAATTTGATTAGACTCACAATTGCACTCAGAAAATTGTATTGAACACTTCAAATACCCTAGCATTGCTACTCTACACCTTATCGAATATGCAATATTATATGCATATACATTTATTCTGCGATTACTTCGCAATACCCTAAGCACGAATTTCACGAATATTTGCCTGTGGGCGATAAATTCTAATGCTATTCACTACACATTCTAACACTTCATTCCTATCCAAATTACACAGATCTCTCTAGGGACACCACAGACACTCGGTTGGATCACTCGGTACCAGGTCATGACCCGTTCCCAAGTGAACGATGCACATACGCATCGGGACCCACGACGTGCGTGTTCCACGGGCCGCACTGGTTCAGCGAATGTGGCCTATGAGTGGATCGCAGTGGCTGTTCCACAACAAGCAGGAGTGGTCCATGTCAACTTCATTGTATGTAAGAAAATATATCATGAAAGAAATTTCATTTATACTCATGTAATTTTGTCACAATTTAAATAATCGCATAAAACAGTATTAACAACGGTTTTTCACATTTTCTTACGTGCATTGTAATTATTTTGTACTTACNGCATAAAACAGTATTAACAACGGTTTTTCACATTTTCTTACGTGCATTGTAATTATTTTGTACTTATTCTTTAATGCCGTAATGTTTACGTTACACAAATTGCAACACACAGTCATTTATGTCCACAGAAACAAACAGGAAGAAAAAGGTTTAGTTTGAGAAAAAAATTAGACCTATTCTATTCAGTGGCGGATTTACCAGCAGGCTGAGTAGGCTGGAGCTTAGGGCGGCAAATTGGGGCCAATTTTTTTTTTTATGTCTTACAGAAATTAAAAAGATTCATATTTATATATCTAAATGTTATTAGGTNTCCAAGTGTAGAGGTCGGTAGGGGCGGCAAAATTTTAATAGCCTACTGGCGGCAAATGTGTAAATCCGCCACTGATTCTATTTAATGTTTTATCCTTACTGGTAGGTCTAAGCGAAACTGTTTGAATTAGAAAAAAATACTCCTGTTGAGGTGTTCCTGTACCAATAAAACTATTTGTTAAAAAATTATTCAAATTTATGTTTTACTGAGGGTTTGGTATTATATTTCATTTGTTTTGAACAGTTCACAACAGTTCCGATGCTATATGTGGTTCAGTTCAATCGTCGGAACCGTTCGCGAGCTCACAACAGTTCGGGACGAACAGCGATTCCCTCTTCGGAACGGTTCATTCACCGGAACCATCCGCAAGTTCGCAACAATTCAAGACGGAGATCGATTTTGTCTCCGGAACTGTTCATTCGTCGCAACCGTTCGCGAGTCTGCAACAGTTCCGTGACTGAACAGTTCCGAGGCTGTGAACAGTTCCATACAATTGCCGGAATCAGCAACTCAGTGTACTAAAATAATAATCGTGGTATACAAATTTTAATACCTCGTTTATATTTTTTCTCTGATTAGCAGTTAACCACAAAAACATATACACACATTTTGTGTATTTTCTGTATGGAAGTGGTGGAATAGTGTGGCATACCGATGGAACCATTCATTTGACTTGCTCGGAACTCTAGGTTCAGTTCCTCCCGGAACAGTCCTCAAGAACTATTCCGGGAAATATACCCCATCCCTAGTTCAAATGTACATAACCGACATGGTTATATTTACACAATCAGGTAACATAAAATATGCCCTAGTAGCCATGCAAACACAGCTCACTGAATTAGAAAATTGGTACACTCATTATCGAATTAAAATAAAATACTGCAAAATCAAACAAATGAAGGTGAACCGCGGCTTCCCCCAGAGCCCTTGTCGACCCGCACATACCACCTAGTGGAGCAGGTAGGAACTACCCAGCCGAGATACTGGCCGCAAAAACGAACTTTGTGCTACCCGAGTTAGTGCAACAACTTTACATGCCACAAGGCATAACTTTGTGCAAACTGAATAAATTAACATAATCATTCCTTCATAACTACTACTGTAATTATTGACTAGCGAATAAATGAATGTGACAATATCCCTGCATAAAAAACAAGTGAATCAAGGGGAAAAAGTCGCAGTGAACTAGACAACTTCATAAATTTCTGGAAAATAATTAGTGCATCGGGCAATTCTTAATATGGGAACACAATAATATGTAATTATATTTTTAACCAGTGCAGAGCATAATAAATTAGACACACATGTCTTAACTCCAGCAGTGGTACAATTGAATTTCTAACTGCACCATGCCAAAATTCCTATGACAAATTAACATAAATTAAAATAGTAATTAAAAGGCATTTTAATTAATACAAAGTCATTCTCTATGTGTTCTAAAGTGTTCTGTGTATGTATTTTTTTTTCAGGCAACAGCAAAGACTCTTTTAAAAAATATTTAAAATGCTATAAAAATTATTGCANTTTTTTCAGGCAACAGCAAAGACTCTTTTAAAAAATATTTAAAATGCTATAAAAATTATTGCACATAATTTTTATCAGTTTTGTGTATGTCAATTTAAACCTAAAATCAAGTTTCACAATTTTAAACGTATTTCTGAAGGATATATGTTAAATTTCATCTATCTCATTCTTGTCAAGGGATATTCTGTTTTGGCATCTTGTGGTCACCTCCCATTACCTCTTCCACACCACCCCATCTTCAGACTGAGCGTAGTGGGCAGCAGGGCATGTCGTGNTGTGGTCACCTCCCATTACCTCTTCCACACCACCCCATCTTCAGACTGAGCGTAGTGGGCAGCAGGGCATGTCGTGTCATACGGCTCTGGTGTGAAGCGACTTTCGATCTCCAACCACATTATAAATATTCTGGAACTTTTTTATCAGCTTCATCTTGCATCCCCGGGTATGCCTCCCTACCTGAGCAGAATCACCGACCCTCCAGCATAATTTACTACTTAATTCTTTTGTCACATCCATCGACACCTTTGTGTTCAGCTTAGGCCAGTGCGGGCCCTCGTGCCGTACACCCACTTACATGTTGTACCATCTTATCTGGCTTTTGCTAAAATACAACCGGTATTTTTCTGAACAGACNGCCGTACACCCACTTACATGTTGTACCATCTTATCTGGCTTTTGCTAAAATACAACCGGTATTTTTCTGAACAGACATTTTTGTGTACATTTAATCTCTCCTCACAGGGATCATAAGGGCCACAGACCTTGAAAATATCAATTACCTGCCACGTGTTCTGCATCAAGTAAGTCAAAGTGTATTTAGTGTAATATTTGAAGTTTTTATGTCAGTTCTCTGGAACCGCATACTGGGGAGCCATAATACCCCAGTTCAGGAGTNAGTGTAATATTTGAAGTTTTTATGTCAGTTCTCTGGAACCGCATACTGGGGAGCCATAATACCCCAGTTCAGGAGTGTGTATATTACATCGAATATTCAGTCGCTGATGTTAATTATCACGCACATACTTGTTAAGACCTGGGCACAAGGTCCATTAGTCCGGGCTTTTCGAACACAGCCCACATCAAATATTTCGTGCTAACCCGAGCGGANACCTGGGCACAAGGTCCATTAGTCCGGGCTTTTCGAACACAGCCCACATCAAATATTTCGTGCTAACCCGAGCGGATTGCCTTAACTCGCTAGATGGTACCCTCCGGACATTAATTATATCACCGAAACCGACCGTACACCCCGAAATGTGTCTTAACTTAATTATTACAAAAAAGAACACACAGGCTGAAAGGAAAANACTGTAATTAATGACTAGCCAATAAATGAATGTGACAATATCCCTGCATAAAAAACAAGTGAATCAAGGGGAAAAATTCACCGAGAACTAGACAACTTCATAAATTTCTGGAAAATAATTAGTGCATCGGGCAATTCTTAATATGGGAACACAATAATATGTAATTATATTTTTAACCAGTGCAGAGCATAATAAATTAGAGACACATGTCTTAACTCCAGCAGTGGTACAATTGAATTTCTAACTGCACCATGCCAAAATTCCTATGACAAATTAACATAAATTAAAATAGTAATTAAAAGGCATTTTAATTAATACAAAGTCATTCTCTATGTGTTCTAAAGTGTTCTGTGTATGTATTTTCTTTTCAGGCAACAGCAAAGACTCTTTTAAAAAATATTTAAAATGCTATAAAAATTATTGCACATCATTTTTATCAGTTTTGTGTATGTCAATTTAAACCCAAAATCAAGTTTCACAATTTTAAACGTATTTCTGAAGGATATATGTTCAATTTCATCTATCTCATTCTTGTCAAGGGATATTCTGTTTTGGCATCTGGTGGTCACCTCCCATTACCTCTTCCACACCACCCCATCTTCAGACTGAGAGTAGTGGGCAGCAGGGCATGTCGTGTCATACGGCTCTGGTGTGAAGCGACTTTCGATCTCCAACCACATTATAAATATTCTGGAACTTTTTTATTAGCTTCATCTTGCATCCCCGGGTATGCCTCCCTACCTGAGCAGAATCACCGACCCTCCAGCATAATTTACTACTTAATTCTTTTGTCACATCCATCGACACCTTTGTGTTCAGCTTAGGCCAGTGCGGGCCCTCGTGCCGTACACCCACTTACATGTTGTACCATCTTATCTGGCTTTTGCTAAAATACAACCGGTATTTTTCTGAACAGACATTTTTGTGTACATTTAATCTCTCCTCACAGGGATCATAAGGGCCACAGACCTTGAAAATATAAATTACCTGCCACGTGTTCTGCATCAAGTAAGTCAAAGTGTATTTTGTGTAATATTTGAAGTTTTTATGTCAGTTCTCTGGAACCGCATACTGGGGAGCCATAATACCCCAGTTCAGGAGTGTGTATATTACATCGAATATTCAGTCGCTGATGTTAATTATCACGCACATACTTGTTAAGACCTGGGCACAAGGTCCATTAGTCCGGGCTTTTCGAACACAGCCCACATCAAATATTTCGTGCTAACCCGAGCGGAATGCCTTAACTCGCTAGATGGTACCCTCCGGACATTAATTATATCATCGAAACCGACCGTACACCCCGAAATGTGTCTTAACTTAATTATTACAAAAAAGAACACACAGGCTGAAAAGAAAATTAAAATGTTTAATACTAATATTCCAAATGTTAAATCTGCAAAATATTTAGGGCTATCTTAAGACATCCTTCTGACTAGGGAGACAACACTTCCTGCTTGTGGATTAAGCCCGTCTGGATAGCTTCACAACCAGTTAAGGTGAGATCTACAAGGCAGAAGTTGCATAACTCCTCAAAACAATTAGAATATCAACTATAAAACTTGAACAACAGGATTTTTTTTTCTAACCTACTCTTAAACTAAGTGTTATGTAAACCCGCGGTAGGAACGAGAGTTTAGTGTACCTCAAGGCTAAGCCCCATACGCCTACAAGGAAAGGAGAATCATGCAAGGAGACATGCATCGTGGCAGAGAGGGATTGGGTTGCCATGGCCAGATTTTGGTCATGAAAAACATCCTAAGTGTGCTTATAGCTAAAACTTAGAAGAGAAAGGAAAAAAAAAACAGCATTGTAACTGTAAAAACCCTATTTGACAGGAAGAAAGAATTAAAAATTCTTGCATGCAATATCAGATTTAACAGAAAAATGCTACAGGAGATAGATGGGTGGGAACCATGCTTTCTATTAGTAGGCGGAGGAAAAATACTAGTAGAGACGGGGCATGTCATCTTTTATTGAGTTGCACTGGCTTTAACCAGAATAAAATTTCACATCACTCAGGTGGGGAGAGTAGCGCAATTGAGCGACTCCCCCCACCATCCGAATCAAAAACCCCAGTGGATCCTGAAAACTTAACATAAAATAGAATTAGGTGTCAGTGAATGTCAACAGGGCTAACACAAGCCGACTTTTTCTAATCCAGACAAGAGGGTAAATATGCCTGAAAGGAAGGGTATGATTAATCGTAACCTAGTTTAGCTATTATCTAAGTTAAGTCCACGAGGACTCTATAGATAATATATATACGTATATATCATAAAAGGCAGCACAGATGCTAACATAATTGGCCTGGCGGTGTGTTATAAGCAGGGCTAAGGGGGCCTGTGTGCTAGAAGCTATTTTGGCAGCTTATAGTGCTGAGTTAAATTAAAGTCATAGTCCCCAAGAGCAATTAAAAGAGGATTTGTGTGTTCCTCAATTTATTTATAAAAATGGTGAGTTTGCTTGTGATTTACTTCATCCAGCATTACTTGTTTTGATTCGGCGTTCAAACACCTAATAGGGGTATATCTGGGTGCATCGACGGCCAATCGTAGGCATTTATTTTGCACCACCTGCAATGAATGTAGTGAGTTTGTGCACTCTAGGCCCAGGCAGGCACTTCATAAGAGATAATGGGGCCAATCAATGTATGATATAATCGTATCCCATTTTTCTGTGACAAACCAGAGCCACAAGCTAAAAGAGGATATAAGGCTGACATGCGTGCATAATCTAGATTTCTCTTAACTTCCACATGGTGGCACCATGTCAGACTTTTATCCATAATAAGGCCAAGGCATTTTATCTCATATTTAAATGGAATTTCCACCCACCCCAAATAGAGTAAGATGTGGCAGATTGGGAGGAATTTTCCGGCAGGTGAATACTACAGCGTCGCATTTTCCCACATTTATTTTTATTCGTCACATGGCGGAAATAATTCTCAAGCTCATTAAGCTGTGCCTGGGCATGCTGAGTGGCATCTTCAGCTTTGCGAGATCGCATGTAAATTCCTTTGTCATTTATAAAAATACCTCAATTATAAGCCAGTTAAGGGGGCACGGAATATAGTGGGTATAAATGTTATATAATACTGGACCTAATATGCTACCCTGGGGGACACCAGCCCTAATTAATTTCTTTTCTGAGGTCGCTCCATTAATTGAGACTGTAAACCAGCACCTATTTAAATATGAAGCTAATGTAGCAGTCAATAATGTTGTTCTCATACAATTTATATAGTAACCCTGCATGGAAAACCCTGTCAAATGGCTTTTCGACATCTAAGAACACAGCGACGATGTAATTTACTCCAGTTTAAGTATTAGTTATGTGCTCGGATAATCTTACGATGTGATGTATGGTAGAATGGACTTTCTTCAAGCCAATTTTCAAGGTACCACAATAAAACACGCTCGTGAATCTTAGAAAGCGAACTGAGGAGACTACTAGGGCGGTAGTTCTGTAATGGTTTCGGGTCTTTCCCCAGTTTGGGAAATACAATAACTGTGGCACATNGAGACTACTAGGGCGGTAGTTCTGTAATGGTTTCGGGTCTTTCCCCAGTTTGGGAAATACAATAACTGTGGCACATTTTCAGGATGTGGGGAAGTGTGCGAGATTAAAACTCGCATTAATGCACTCGGCTGTGGCTTCAAGTATACTATCTGGCAGTTGCTTGAGAACTATAGCCTGCAGGGAGTCGAACCCGGGTGCTTTACNGCTGTGGCTTCAAGTATACTATCTGGCAGTTGCTTGAGAACTATAGCCTGCAGGGAGTCGAACCCGGGTGCTTTACATGGTTTCATTTGTTTAATTATTCTTTTTGCATAGTTGGCATGCGTGGGTTATGGCTCAGCAGCTGAAGGCTGCTGCAAATGCACTCGGAGATCCCTATAAATCTGAGCGACAAATGCTGGATCAGAGGGATCAGCATTGGGCTGGAAAGCTAATTCTAAATGAGCGATCACATCCTCAGCCTTTTGCTGGGGCGTGTAGGCCATGTCTGCAGGGCCTTGAAGAGGCGGATTGGGGTCGTGTTTCTTTGTAAACGCCTTTGTCATTTGCCATAGACTATTATCTGAGGGGCATAAATGGGATAATTTATAATTCCATATTTAACTTTGCCAGGTTTTAATAACAGTGTCAAATCGCTGTCTAAGTTCGTTAATCTGGGCTTTAACTTACCCTTTACGAAACCGGGAATAGCGCCAGTGCTGCTTATTTTTTCGCGAGGTCAACTCCCTGATATGCCCAGGCAGTGTATCTTCGCGAGTCAGTGGGGTTTTTTCTGGGACAAAATTAGTAATTCCCGTCTGAATTACTGTATCTCTGTGACATTAATTACAGCAGAGTCCAATTTCTCGGGGTTACTGACAAGAGCTGGTAGATATATTGTCTCGTCCAGGTATTCCTTAAAACGAGGCTAGTTCGCGTTCTTATAATCTTTAACTTTACGTATTTGCATGTTGTCAGTTTCAACATAGCTGAACAACATGCAGACAGGATAATGGACCGAAGCCAACTCCTAGAGCACTTCCAATCCTAAGGTCATAGGAAGGCCTTTATTAAGCACAATATCTAGTATATCGGGCCTCTGATTAATTATTGGCTGAAAAGTAGGTTCGCTGGGGGCATTGTGTTGCTCCTGGTGTCTAAATAAACTATTCCCATTGGCTGTTCGGGTGAGACAGCAAATTTATTAATTCATTTAAATCTGTACGTAAAAGACTGCGTCCTGGCGGACAGTNATCTGTGCGTAAAAGACTGTGTCCTGGCGGACAGTAAACATAATAAATTGAAACCCTTTGAATTCCTAGCTTTACTTTCATTCCCACTGGTTCTAGTTAGTCTAATTCAATCAATTTAGCTGGAGAGCACGCGATAGTATAGTGTATTAAAATTAATACTCCGCAAATATACTGTTCTCTATCTGAACGATAACATTTAAATCCCGAAATTGTAAATCTAATTTGTGGGTGCAAATGCGTTTCCTTGTGTGGCAGCTTTGACTACTGCTGGTGCTTTTTGCGTTCCTCTGTGGGCAGAAAGCACACTTTTCCGCCTTATAAACTGTGCACTCTCGGAAGTTTGCTGCGTGGCTACTTTCACTACCCACACAGCGTCTAAGAGACCTGTCACCCTTGTTTGGCAAGGAGCAATCTACAGAGGGGTGTTCCTGACCGCAGAGGCTGCAGCGAGCTGCTGCGCCCCACNCCTTGTTTGGCAAGGAGCAATCTACAGAGGGGTGTTCCTGACCGCAGAGGCTGCAGCGAGCTGCTGCGCCCCACACTCTACTCGTGTGTCCGAAGCGCTGTCAGTTACTTTAATGCACAGGTCCTTCAGGACTCTGGAAGTCTTCAATGTGAACTACCAGACCGCACTGGTCACGGATCTGGAGAATGGTACGAGAGTGCTTGTTGTTAGGCTGCTCTACAACAANCCTTGTTTGGCAAGGAGCAATCTACAGAGGGGTGTTCCTGACCGCAGAGGCTGCAGCGAGCTGCTGCGCCCCACACCCTACTCGTGTGTCCGAAGCGCTGTCAGTTACTTTAATGCACAGGCCCTTCAGGACTCTGGAAGTCTTCAATGCGAACTACCAGACCGCACTGGTCACGGATCTGGAGAATGGTACGAGAGTGCTTGTTGTTAGGCTGCTCTACAACAANTGAACTACCAGACCGCACTGGTCACGGATCTGGAGAATGGTACGAGAGTGCTTGTTGTTAGGCTGCTCTACAACAAACATGTGCAGAGGCTGCCTGCCACGAAGGGAGAGCTTGGGATGGATGTTGGTTGAGTGGAAACCGAGGGCCTCGAGCTCTTCTCGGATAAACTCTACTGGCAGGGATTTCTCCAAGCCTTTAATTACCACTTTCAGTGGCAATTCATTGCGAGGGGTGAGCACACTGAAGCCAACCTTAAGTGACTCAAGTATGCCGATGACGGACCTATAGTAGTCATGCGACTTAGGCATATAACGCACATCTCTGGGTATGCAACATTGGGTCGTGGCCCCAGACACACTCAAGATCAAAATTTTGTGCCCACCTATGCAAAAGGCCTTCCTGTAACGACCTATAAGCCTTATAATGTGTTAGGGTACAATGAGTTGGGCTTTTTAGCTATCACTAACAATCCGAGCACTAGGTGCCAAGTGTATGTTCCTACCACTCTAAACAAGGGAAAGACGAGCCACCAAACACAACGCAAGGTGGGAAAATATCCTCCGCAGTAGACTGTCGTTCGCGAATAAAGTTGATATACATATATTTACTTGGCATATAGTATTACTTTTGTGCCAATTTTGGCGAAAATTAGTTTGAGTAGTTTTCGAGATACAATGTAAAAGCTTTATTTTATCATATGGCTCTATCTTCCAAAATGGCGGACCAANGTTTGAGTAGTTTTCGAGATACAATGTAAAAGCTTTATTTTATCATATGGCTCTATCTTCCAAAATGGCGGACCAAAAATATTCACCATTGAATTTAATGCTTACAACTTGCGCTGACAATATAAAAAATCTGGTTAAAATCGTTTGAATGGTTTCAGAGATATGACATATAACCCTAAATATTAAAATGGCCACCATTTTAAAAGTGAATAGTATTGTCTAAAACTAGAAAATTTGGTTCACACATTCAATTATGGCAAAAAAAGAGGGGTGGGGGGAATGTACAGATACACACATTCATACCCACAAAAAACACAGTCAGGAAAGTGATATAATTAACCTTTCTTTCCTTCGGAAAATAGGCTAAAAAATTACGATTGTAAACAGAACTTATGTTTTATTTGNGTTTGAGTAGTTTTCGAGATACAATGTAAAAGCTTTATTTTATCATATGGCTCTATCTTCCAAAATGGCGGACCAACAATATTCACCATTGAATTTAATGCTTACAACTTGCGCTGACAATATAAAAAATCTGGTTAAAATAGTTTGAATGGTTTCAGAGATATGACACATAACCCTAAATATTAAAATGGCCACCATTTTAAAAGTGAATAGTATTGTCTAAAACTAGAAAATTTGGTTCACACATTCAATTATGGCAAAAAAAGAGGGGTGGGGGGAATGTACAGATACACACATTCATACACACAAAAAACACAGTCAGGAAAGTTATATAATTAACCTTTCTTTCCTTCGGAAAATAGGCTAAAAAATTACGATTGTAAACAGAACTTATGTTTTATTTGNTATATAATTAACCTTTCTTTCCTTCGGAAAATAGGCTAAAAAATTACGATTGTAAACAGAACTTATGTTTTATTTGGGCTCTAACAATACCTCTTTACTGTTGTAAAATAGATTTGCCAAATTAATTAAAACACTACATTTTACTAAAGGAAAATACCTAAACACAAATTCCAGTATTTCAGGATGACAAACATCAGTATTGGCAATTTTAGCACATTTACTTTTAGAAAGGAATTACTTTACTCGGTGCCCAAATAGCTGGTGGTTGTATGACTGAAGATGTGGTAGACTGACTTTTATTTTTCCGATCATGTCTCCAACATTTCCTTACTTTCAAAATTATGTGGTGAAACTATGACATTGCATTTATTATTATATAAAAATCAGAGGCCACAATGACGAACCTCTTGATCACTTATCTCCTGGGAAAATCTGTTCTAAATCTTAGCACTTGGGAAGTGTGGCAGACATTGCCATTGACTGGAGAGTTATTTCGGCGTACTTTTGTTTCTCCCACTGTTGCATTCCATCTCTCATACACCCGCTCCTCACTTTACTCTAACTGACGTCGAAGACATCTGTTATGCACCGCAAAATATCTCGCTATCTCATCAGCAGAGCCATGCTTTTATATATATAAAAAAAAATGTTTTTTCATATTTAAATTAACTTTTATGACATTAGAACTACCTCAGAGGAAGTGTACTAAACTCTAGGGACAAGTTCTATGCCGCAGCCGGTAAACGTAGATTTAGGGCAAGTTATTAATAACATTTAAAGCTCTCTGTCTGTCTTAGTTGCAAATTTAAGAGAAACAGAAATATTCGACTATTATGACCGTCCTGACAGTCCTTCACCAATCTACAAATTTGATGAGGGTAGGAAAAGAAAATGCATTCTAACGACTGACTGTAGCAGGTGAACTAACTTCAAGGACAGGTTCAAATGATTTTCATGTTGGTATATTCTATTACAAAACACCAGGGGGGTATCCGAGTTCATGCAGGATGGAGATCTTAATAAAAGTAAAAACAAAAATTAATTTTTAATTTGCTTACAATGCAAAAAAATCCCACAGCAATTATTTACAACAACCTACCAATCTCAACAATCAATACTTTGTAATGATGCTGCGTCTGGAATTGAAGGCTGGAAGTTACCACTCGGTTAGCTCAGTGGTAGCAACATGAAACTATTTAAAAAGGCATAAATTAAATACAAAATAATGTAGTAAAGTTCCAATTTACTATTCTTTACATTTATTTATCATAAAGATGCAACAGTTCACATACAGTGCTCAGGTATGCCAAGTACNCCAATTTACTATTCTTTACATTTATTTATCATAAAGATGCAACAGTTCACATACAGTGCTCAGGTATGCCAAGTACGAACAGGTTTCACCGATACACAGATCAAAGTAGAGAGCAGTGCCACAGTCGTTATTTGAGTGTTCTCATCTTAAAAAGCTGGCATCGCTCGAGTAACTAGTGACCTCCCACACCAGCTGAGAATTAAATGAGCAGAATAAAGTTGCCGGTGTGGGGGATACTGCCATGCCTGACACAGCCTCGGCGAGTGCAGAGAGTCTACTGCTGGACGTTGCTTCACTGGCTTGTCGCTTCACCTATTGGTTGAGGCAACACAATCCGTGTTTTCAGTAATTCACCAATACATCCAGCCACCAGTAGTGAATGTTCTCGTATGTGATGGTGTACGTCGGTTGAGAGAATTTCCGAACATTGGGTTGTTTATATATTTTTGTTATGAATGCAAATTAATATATTCATACATGCAAAATAACATCATAATACAGTGACTTGCGCTCGGTACGTCCCTTGTCGAAGGGAGACGGTTGGGCGCGCGGTGTCCCTCGAGCTGTGAAAGTGCCGGGCGCCAGCTCAGTGTTGAGCAATGAGATCGGGTCGTGGGTAATCACCCTAGGGGACTCGAGGTAACACACCATCAGATAATAGGAAAATGCGAGCTGTATGGCCGCTGCGCACGCCCGGATTAATGAATGCACTATTGGTTATATGAAAGATGATTATTTTATTGAACACTTAACCGAACAGACATGTGGTGACCGCGTGGTCGTACAATATAACACACTAATGGATTACGATTAGTTAAGGCGCGTGACGCTGCCCTCCCCAAGGTGCTATGTAACATAAAATACAAGTTATTTCGTGGATGATGTGATGATACGATTACTGAGTGAGGTTGCAGCCTCAGGGACTGGCANACATAAAATACAAGTTATTTCGTGGATGATGTGATGATACGATTACTGAGTGAGGTTGCAGCCTCAGGGACTGGCACCGAGGTTCTTGTGAAGCGAGAGACTTACCACGTTCGCCCGCGTTGAAGTCGTGAAGCGTACTAGGCTGAGAACTGCGCCGGCTCCTACTACCTGAGCGCTCCCGACACCAAGCGGTGGAAAGATGAAACATAAATGCTACTTAAAACTGCTAGTGAGATGTAAGAAAATGATATACCCTATACAACTTACATAACAAAACACAATTACCCTTGCACAAATACACCATAAATCAGGGTTATATTAATATTAAATATTTGCATCGCAGCAGCCACTGTGTTGCCAACTTAGTAATGTCACATGTCCCTAGCTGGTGGGGTATGTGATGNAATATTTGCATCGCAGCAGCCACTGTGTTGCCAACTTAGTAATGTCACATGTCCCTAGCTGGTGGGGTATGTGATGACTGTCTTTAAACACGATAAATATGATATAAAAAATACTGAATAGATACACTGAACCAATAAATAATAATGATTAAATTATTAAGCTCTAATAATAATTAATGATGCTGATTAAATTAATGACACTGATGCAATTTACACACATGGAACAAATACACTTGATAATTANAATATTTGCATCGCAGCAGCCACTGTGTTGCCAACTTAGTAATGTCACATGTCCCTAGCTGGTGGGGTATGTGATGCCTGTCTTTAAACACGATAAATATGATATAAAAAATACTGAATAGATACACTGAACCAATAAATAATAATGATTAAATTATTAAGCTCTAATAATAGTTAATGATGCTGATTAAATTAATGACACTGATGCAATTTACACACATGGAACAAATACACTTGATAATTACGGCACTGAATAAATACATACAACCCTGAATAAACTATACTGATGCACTCCGATCAATTATGTCGCACTGATGTAATTATATTGGTGAACTTTGATTAATTACATAGCACTGAATAAACGATATTGATGAACACTGATTGATTACGTAACACTGAATACACTATCACTCTTGCCCACATGCCTGCTGGTGTGGTGCATCTGGAGTGGAGGACACTACTGTAGCAGTCACAGTGGGCACAAAGGTACCAGTGAATGCCTGTTTCACGTCAACAGGCAACCCATATTGAACATCGTGTTAACGTATTTTCTAATATGTGTCTATTATAAATAAATATATAAAATACAAATTATGTTGAACATCTTTCTGCGATGTTTGTGCTCATTTAAAGACAAAAAAGATTTTTCGTTGCATTAGAATATGGCAATTTGCCTTTACCGTTTACAAGTACTTTATTTATTTACGTATGTGTTTGCGAGGTTGTGTTCGTAAAGTCATCGGTTGATGTTCCAGTACACATCCACCAGATCCACTTATGTTTCAGGCCAGTTGAATCAGTGGATACATAGGTTGAACCGAACTCGACCAAAACATTAGTTTCCGGACGTCTGGTGTACATCTGTGGATGCACCGGTGAATTTTCGAAAATGCGGAATCCCCCAAACTCCAGTCTGTCAACTCGGAGGCCCGCTGCGCTTAAATAGTTTCCGGCAGCACGATTGAAACGCTTACTCGCTTCCCAAGTCGTGGTGATCAAGCTGTGTGCGATGACCAGAACATTCTTGCAATGACAATACAAGATATTCAATCTCCAAGGACAGAAACGGCACAAGTCCTGATTGGCTTCACGGCACGCGCAGCCAGCTTACCTTTATAAAATGCCGGAACTCCTTGAGCACCATGCCCCCTCTGTGGCGAGGCACATAAGATGCTGAGTTGTACCTTGGAGAATAAGGACGACTTCACGTCAAGGCGATGCGTTTGTTGTGGAAACAACCACGCAGCTAGCTTCAAGGGATGCACTGCCTATAAGACAGAGAAGTGGCACTTCCTCCCTGTTGACGAGCGCAAAAAGCGCCAGCAACAAAGCAAGCAGTCACAGCTACCTGCTCCGCCCCCTTGACCATACTATGTTGCACCTCCTGCCCCCTGGGCCAGGCCATCCCCTGATCAGTGGACCACTGTTCAAGTGTGTGGCAATAGGCGCACCCAGGCACAAAACTTTGTGCCTGGCTATGCTCAAGGCCCACTTCCCCTGGCCAACCAGTTCAACATCCTTTCCTCTAATGAGCTGGAGTTTCCAGTCCTAGGTAACAATCCACGTCCTCGGCATCCCTTCCAAACACCAGGCCCCTCACTTAAGGGAAAGGCAAGCCACCATATTCGNCAGATCTTTTTAACCTTATTAAGCAAGCCCCTATCGCCCAAGGCAACTCCGCGCTCATTGAGCTGCTGGAGAAGCACGAGGACAGGACGAGAAGTGTCGGGCCCTCGCGGGGTTCGCCCTGATGAAACTTCCGTGGTCTTCAAATGGCTTTTAGAGGGCGGACCACAAATTTGCCCTCTCGTAGGTTTAGTTTAGTCAATAGCATTTCTTATTGGAACGCCAATGGCATTCGCAATAAGAAACAAGAGCTGATAGATTTTATTTCTCGCCACCAGGTTCCTATAATTGCGGTTAATGAAACGCATTTGCTTCCACAAGCCAGGTTTACAATCCCTAGATTTAAATGTTTTCGTTCAGATAGGGATCAGTATGGTGGCGGATTATTAATTTTAATACACCATACTATTGCGTGTACTCCAGCTAAAATATTAGAGTTAGATACACTAGAAGCAGTAGGAATTACAGTGAAACTAGGAAACCAGTAAGTTTTAATTTATTCTGTTTACTGCCCGCCAAGCCGCACTCTTTTACATGCAGATTTAAATTAATTAATTAATACATCTCCGGTTTTACTCGCTGTGGGCGATTTAAACGCTAAACACCCCGCTTGGGGCTGTCTCGCGCATACAGACAATGGGAATCTACTATTTAGACATCAGGAGCAACATACTTATTGTGTACAAGCGCCCACAGAACCTACTTTTCAGCCTTCAGCAGATAATCATAGGCCCGATATACTTGANCAAGCGCCCACAGAACCTACTTTTCAGCCTTCAGCAGATAATCATAGGCCCGATATACTTGATATCGTGCTTAATAAAGGCCTTCAGCTGACCTTAGAATTAGAAGTGCCCCACGAATTGGCTTCGGACCATTATCCTGTCCACGTGTTGTTCAGCGATGTCGAAACTGAGAACATGCCAATTCGCAACGTTAAAGATTACAAGAATGCGAACTGGCCTGGCTTCAGAGATTACCTGGATGAGGAAGTTAATCTCCCTGCTCTTCTTACTATTCCCGAAGAATTGGACTCCGCTGTCACTCGTCTCACGGAACTAATTCTGACAGGAATGAGTAATTTTGATCCGGACAAAACCCAGCGGACCTGCAGAGATACACTACCTGATGATATCAGGGAGTTGATCTCGCGCAAAAATAGGCTGCGCAGACACTATTCCCGGCTCCGTACCAGACTAGTTAAAGCCCAAATAAATGAACTTAGAGAACGAATTGATACCGAGATTAAAATCTGGCAATCCAAAACTTGGAATAATAAACTATCCCACTTATGCACCTCAGATAATAGCCTGTGGCACATGACAAAAGTGTTTACAAAGAGACGCGATCCAATCCCGCCTCTTCAAGGCACTGCAGGTTCGGCCTACTCGCCCCAGTATACGGCTGAGGGTATGGCCGCTCATTTAGAATTAGCTTTCCAGCCCAATGCTGATCCATCAGATCCAGCTTCTGTGGCTCACATTTATATGACCCTCCGAGTGCGTTTGCGGCAGCCTTCAGCTTCCGAGCCGGAACCCACACATGCTGACAAGGTTAGAAGAATAATAAAACAAATGAAGCCAGTAAAAAAAACCTGGGTTTTACTCCCTGTAGGCTATAGTGCTCAAGCAACTGCCTGACAGTATACTCGATCGATATCGGCTCACGTAATTACGTTCAAAATTCGTTGCTCATTTTCCCACTTCCTGGAAATGTGCCTCAGTAATTGTATTTCCTAAACCGGGCAAAGACCCGAAGCTATTACAGAACTACCNCCCACTTCCTGGAAATGTGCCTCAGTAATTGTATTTCCTAAACCGGGCAAAGACCCGAAGCTATTACAGAACTACCGCCCCATTAGCCTACTCAGTTCGCTCTCTAAGATACATGAGCGCGTATTATTACGACGCCTAGAGAATCATATTCGNGCCCCATTAGCCTACTCAGTTCGCTCTCTAAGATACATGAGCGCGTATTATTACGACGCCTAGAGAATCATATTCGCGAAACTAATACTTTTCCTAACGAGCAGTTTGGCTTCAGGGAATCCCATTCTACTGTTCATCAGCTCTAAGACTAAGCGAGCATATAACTAATACTTTTAACTGGCGTTATTACACCGTCGCTGTATTTTTAGATGTTGAGAAAGCATTTGACAGAGTTTTCCATGCTGGGCTATTGTACAAGTTGTTCGCAAATAACTTCCCTGATTGTTATATTAAACTATTAGCTTCATGTCTAGATAGGCGCACATTTACCATATCAATTGATGGAGCGACCTCAGAAAGAAAATAATTAGGGCTCGAGTCCCCCAGGGTAGTATATTAGGTCCAGTCTTGTATTATATTTACACCCACGATATCCCGCGCCCCCCTAACTGGCATATAAACTTACGAATTGCTGCAGACGACACTGTAATTTACACGCGATCTCGCAAAGCTGAACTTGCCACTCAGCGCGCCCAGGCTCAGCTCAACCAGCTTGAAAACTATTTTCGCCTGTGGAGAGTAAAAATAAACTTGGGAAAATGCGAGGCAATTGTTTTCACTCGCCAGAATATTTCTCCCAATTTGCCACATCTCACTCTCTTTGGGTAGGATATTCCATTTAAAGATGAGGTGAAATACCTCGGCCTTGTTATTGATAAAAGACTGACATGGCGGCGACATGTGGAGGCCAACAGAAATCTTGCTTTCGCACGCATGTCAGCCTTATATCCTCTTCTAGTTCGTGGCTCATGTTGGTCACAGAACAATGGGATACGATTATATCAGACAATGATTCGCCCCATTATCACTTATGCGGCGCTTGCTTGGGCATACTGTGCGGAATTGCAGGTGCTGCAAAATAAATGCCTCAGATTGGCTGCAGATGCACCCAGGTATGTCCCTGTTAGATGCTTGCACGCCGAATTAAAAATGGACAAGCTGGATTAAGTAATTTGCAAGCACACCGATTCTTTCTATAAATCAACAGAGGAACATGCAAATCCTCTTATAACTGTCCTTGGAGATCATGATATTGATTTGACGCAGCGCTATAAGCAACCAAAATCGTTTCTAGCGCACAGGCCCCCTTAGCCCTGTGTGTAACACACAGCCAGGCCAACCATGTTGCCTCTGCGTGACTTTTAAGATAGATATTACTATGTTCTAATGATAAGTAGGATAAAGGCTCAGACTACAACATCTGTAGCCTATTTAACCTAAGTATTGGTGGTAGAATTAGTGCAGTCTTCAGCAGTTAAATAACCACTACTTTTGACTTCATTCATTGACTTTCATGGTCATGCAGGGCGCTCTGCCCAGGCTGGTTATGTGGGAATTCGCAACAGGTGGGAAATAGGACCAACCACCACTCGTCTTCCTGGTCAAGGACACACATGCCCGTCGAGGTAGGGATCGGGGGGCCTTAATTCCTCTAAAACATCCTCCTCTCGATAATAATATTAATGTTCTGGCCGATATATAGTTCTTCTATAATTAATTCCTCAGGTATAGGGGTGAGGTCAGTCCACATTTAGATTGTTAGTTTTAAGCTACCATGCCCAGGCTGGTTATGTGGGAACTCGTGGAAGGTGGGAAATCGCCTCAACCACCACTCGTTTTCCAGTTCAGGGGCATACATGTCAGTCGGCGTAGGGGCCAGGGGCTACCTAGTATTAATATTAAAATAGTAATTATAACAATAAATCATTTATTTTAGTAGGACGATGATAATAATAATAAAAAATAAATGTCCTCGTGGATTTAGCTTTAGTTTTTTAGATTAACCATCTTTTCTATCAGACAACTACCATCTTGTCGTGGATTAGTAAAAGTTGGCTTGTGCCAGCTCAGCTGGCACTCCTGACAACTAATCCAGTTTTTCTTTAAGTTTTCAGGATCCACTGATGATTTTCGAGGGGGGTGGGGTAGCACAATCGCGCACTCCCCCCACCTGAGTGATGTACCACATCACTCTGGTTAAACCAGCGCAAAGTAAGAAAGATTGCCCCGCCACCTCTCTACTAGTTTCTCCTCTCCAATTAATAAAGAGCATAGTACCCACCTATCTTTATCCTGTAGCATTTTCTCATAATGCATGCAACAATTTTTTTATTATTTCCTGTCGAAAGGGTTTTTACTGTGTCTGTGCCGGTTTTTCCATTTCTCTTCTAGATATAGTTTAACCATAAGTACATTAGGGAGGTTTTTCATGGCCAAACTCGGCCATGAGAAGCCCAATCCCTCTTTGCCGCGATGCACGTCTCCTTGCATGTTTTTCCTTCCCTTGTAAGCGTAAGGGGTTAGCCCTGAGACGCAATAATCCCGTTCCTACCGCGGAACGGTAGGAACACTTAGTTTTAGAGTATGTTAGAAAAAAAAACGCACCATGCCACTCATATTCGAGGGAGAGAGAAACGACGTAGAGCGGTGGCATGTAACAAGATTAAACTGACAGACCTGCAAATGCAGAGTGCATGACATAGCCTCTTTTAATGGGAAATAACTTGAACTATAGATAAAAGAAGAGTTTTTGCATCTTAGGGAACATCTGCAGTAATAAACATCTGAAGATGAAGGGAATATCGACCTGACGAAAGTTATGCAAATTTATATAGAAAGAAGGTTTTGTTGAAGTGTGTCCAAATATTAGCACTACTCTGCCGAATGTGAAAAACTGCCTGCGGTCAACCATGGGAAAAGATNTGTTGAAGTGTGTCCAAATATTAGCACTACTCTGCCGAATGTGAAAAACTGCCTGCGGTCAACCATGGGAAAAGATAGGTTATCGGGCGACGCACTACAACATCGAGGTAATGATGCTGCGAAATATTAACTTCGAGGTCAGTATCATTGTATTTGCCTAAAGGCTAGAAAGATCATAGGTAATTATTCAGAGTAGCAGCTTTTCTGTAAAAAGAAAAATTCACGAAAAGTGGTATATTTCCACTCTACTAATCACACAGAACACGAATTTACTAGGGGCATTAACGTATTGGCAATATAAACCACAAATACGATACTGGGGAGAGCTATGAATATCAGGGAAATTGTGGGGTAAAATCACAAAAAATACNAATATAAACCACAAATACGATACTGGGGAGAGCTATGAATATCAGGGAAATTGTGGGGTAAAATCACAAAAAATACCTAAACACCTCAATTTAACATATGCCCACATAACCTAACTTTGCCTAACCCCACAATGTGTAAATCACCGTAATCTAACCTACGATTTCCTTCTAATCTAGGATTTTAGGGCTTTAATCTAACCTATGATTTTATTCTAATCTAGGATTTTTGGGTTTTAAAGTAACAGTAAAACATGCCGGACGTATGTGAATTAACTCGCCTAGGTAANTTCTAATCTAGGATTTTTGGGTTTTAAAGTAACAGTAAAACATGCCGGACGTATGTGAATTAACTCGCCTAGGTAAGCAGTGGCTACAATTCCACTGTCCTCCGTCAATTCAACTACCATCGTGGTGTACTAGAAACCCAACAGTAGTGGCCAAAACAACATTAATTCTATAAACTGGCAAATTAACAGAAGCACTAGTATTCTTCAATTCTCAAATCATTCTTCAATCACAAGCCTTCTCATGGACAAGTTTGGACGTTGCAAACCACACGCACACAATACTAAACTCACCGCGAACCACACACTATTCCATTTACCAGGCAACTAAACGCAGTTTGAGTCTCTGCAGATAGCATTACATGGACCCTTCAAATCACAAAAACGTGCACTCATGGTCATAATGATTATACATAAATTGCTTAAAATAACAAGACCCTGGATCATTCCTCATGGGCCCTCTGGTCTTTGGCGTACACGCAAAACANACATAAATTGCTTAAAATAACAAGACCCTGGATCATCCCTCATGGGCCCTCTGGTCTTTGGCGTACACGCAAAACACGCACCACTCTTATCACACGCATGAGTTTCGCGCACTCACATCTCGTGGCAACCTTACACCGGCTGAGGACGAGATNCGCACCACTCTTATCACACGCATGAGTTTCGCGCACTCACATCTCGTGGCAACCTTACACCGGCTGAGGACGAGATCGTGTGACAATGTGTGTATATGCATGCACATGTGTCTATATGTGTGTGCATATGTTTGGTACATGTGTGCACGCATGTGTAGTGGTAACAAGGTTTGAACCTTATTTGTATTGTCATGAAGATTACCTTAAAAAAAGCTAAAAAGATGATCTGTTATCTCTTTTTAACAATGTTTCGCAAGGGTAACATATTTGTATCACAGACGGGAAATCTACACATTTATTGTTTCCAATTTATAAATTAATTTTTNTTCGCAAGGGTAACATATTTGTATCACAGACGGGAAATCTACACATTTATTGTTTCCAATTTATAAATTAATTTTTAAATTGTGTTATTGCAAAGCCTTTGAACTATGTTAAATGTCTGTTATATTTAGAATTGTGAGGGGTAAGGCATAAGAACATGCAAGCTTGAGTTTTTTTACTTTGCTTCTTTATGTAGCCTATCAAAATACTACGTTAAGTTTTTTATTTAATTTAAGCGCTGTAAATTTTGACACTATACACCTACATACTATGAAAACAGTAAATTCACTTGTTTATGAAGTATTGTTTCAGTTTATTACTTGCTGTTAGACGTCGGTACGTTAAGTGGTGGTGGTGATTACTATAAAAAAAGGACTATTAATTAAAAATTATAATTTAAAACTTAAATCATAAACAAAAGTTATGGGTTAAAATATATTTTGAAAATAATGTACAAATTTTTTGGGCTATAGACAATTGACTTAAAAAACAATTAAAGCAATTATGAGACAGCATATGGACATTCTGAAACATTTCCAGCTAGATAATTGGTGAACACCATTGTGAACCTACTTTTTATTGTCATGTTTACACGAATACCTTGCTGGTGTAGTCAAAATATTCTTTGGAGAGTTAATTATTCTCGTATTTGAAAATTTCTTTAAGCGTGTCTTTCTAGTGGATCTATTTGAAATATCTGTTTTGTGGAGTGGCACAAATATATTTACATTACAAAATTTCAGTATGTTGGTTTCGAGAAATCGATGAAGTGTTGCATTTAGTGACTGATTCTGCAAACAAGTTATTTTGTATCAGAGGCAGACAAACAGGACATTAGTGATGCATTCATCCTAGAATCACCACAGAAAAACTCATGTTCACAAGTTGTGATTAAGAATTATAAAGAAATGTGGACTGACAAACAGAAAGATACTGTGTTTTCAAAATAGTGAATTTCATAACTATTAAAATGTTTGATGTGTGTGGCCTGAAAAAACTGCCACCGTCCTTTTGACAATTTGTTTTGTAGTGTAAATATCAGTTTTTATATTGTAAATCCAAAACAAATTTATTTTTGAGTCTGAAAAAAGTAATTTGTGCTCTCCAAGACAACTCAAATCACACTCATGTCTTTAGCTATAGTGTAATAGGTGAAAGGTGTGGATGGACGGAAAGGGCAAAGCAACTTCAACATAATATAAAATAGGTAGCTGAGCCTAAAAAAGGGCCTAGTAGGATTTTCTGCAAATTGTCTGCTTCTGACCACTAATTGAATGTACTACATACATCTATAGTCAATAGCATTCCACAGTAAACTGAACCACATAAAGATTTCACAAGTTCTGTACATTATATAAAGTAAAATGATTCTATTTCCCAGTAAATCAAGTAACTGTTCACAACACTTTAGGCATGACGTGACCAAGCTTGGCTACGACGATAAAGCCAACTTGATCTGCGGTGTTTCCAGAGTTGTGAAGTAATATGTGTGTGCCCGGCGCCACAGCTCTGCGGTGAGCNGCCGACGCCATGCGGTGGTACAGTGAAACATAATATACACTAAAAGATGATTATGGGATGAAAAATGATATGAACTAAATTAACACAACAAAACATAATTACAATTACACAAATACATAATAAAAATGATAATACTTATTCTAAATGTTTTCATTGCACCAGCCACAGCATTGCCAAATGTAGAATGTCACATGTCTCTGGCTGTGGCTGGGCAAATTGTCTCCTGATGACAAAACAAATTATAAATGAATTACACACTGACATTATTTACAAATACACTGACGAAATAAACTGAATAAATAATAAACACTAATGCATTCGTGCCCACAAGCCTGTCGGTGTGGTGCGTCTGGTGTGGGCATACTGCGGCAGTCAGTGGGCAAAAGGACTCGTGAACGTGCGGTTCAAGTCAGGCGTACATACTAGATGTAGGACTAAATGGTGGTACTAATTAAGTTTGAAAAATAAATACATGAAAAAGTTATTTTTTTAACTCTTGGTGCTGATGCGAGGTTTTGAGGTTATTAAATATACTGGTCGGTTCTCCAAACTCACTGTCTAAAAAAAGTTTGTATCTTTACAGCAAGCTGTAAAAATTATTTTACAAACATATCGATGCAACTGATATACAAATGCATATTTCTGCACAAGAATATGTTACATTACGTTTTTTGTAAAACATTAATAGTTGTACTTTAAATGTCATTTTCACTAGTTACATAATTTATATTTTATCATACAAGCAGTTTGATGCACTGAAAAATGAATTTAGGGTAAGTGTAATTTAAGAATGAGCACCTACACACAAGATTTAAACATGAAACGCAACTATGAATACTACTGAATGCCAAATCAATTTAATGAAAATTTACAGGCTAAAAGTAACACCTTTGAACAACGTTAACTTCTAGACTTTTTCCTTCACATAAAGCCTTTCAATAAATTCATTTTCAAGTTAATTTTTCATATGAAATTCGGATTCCAGATAAAAATTTTAATGCACTAAATTCACTAATATATTTTCCCACATGTCTGTAGAAAATATAATTTTTAAGTACCTACATGTTCTATGAAGTCCATTAATAATAGAATATTTTGATTTCNATGAAGTCCATTAAGAATAGAATATTTTGATTTTCAAACCTTTCAGGGACGAAATTAGTTACCACTAGCCGGTGTAGTTTTAACTTCATACATGTAGCTCCAGGCATTCTAGATAGTACTTTTCTCCATGAAGTACACATCTACCTAGCATTAGAGTTTGTTTATACACCTTAATTTCACTAGGTGCCAGTATTTAGTAGATCGTAATGCAAGTTCCTACTTATTTTCGCATCAACCACTGCGTTTATAACATTTCAGAAGTTTGTTTTTTCTCTTATTAAGTAAAAGAAACATTGAACATTTTAATGGAAACTATTTTAACAAACTGTTCCTTTGTTAAATAAAAGTACTGGAAGTGTAAAATAAAATGTGAATGGAAGTTAAAATTGTACGTGGGCGCCAAGAGCAGACATTGTGTAACGTGACGTATAGGACAGTACGAACATCATAAATCCTTTAAAATACTATCAGTACACAAGACCCTCAAACACTCATGGGGCAGATACAAAACCCTTTAAAATAAGAAATATTCGATTTAGAATAAAACAAGGAGAAAAATCAACGATCTTAACTGAATGAAATTCACGAAGCAGTAAACACATTAAATAATTGTGAATAAAATAAAATTATGATGCTGCTTATTTAAATAAATCTAAAGAAATGAAATGTTTTGGAAATATTTACATCCTTACTTACAAAATATGATTCAGGGGAAAACTAGAACTGTAATAGTAAATTCCTTCAAACTTGTAAATAGTTCATTAATTTGCATCACGTTATTTACTCTTGAATGCTCTTTAGAAGAATGAAACACAAAGTTATATATACATACACACACACACACACACAGAGATATATATATATATTAGGGATGGGTCGAATAACCAAAAATGTCGATTCCGGTTCCGGTGCCGATTCTACAATTTAAATATTGGTTCGATGTATTTTGAATACTTGCCTTTTGCTTGCAACTTTATTAAACCAATGCAGGTAAAATTAATTAAATGTTTTATTTAACCTATGGAAGAATTGAACAACAAAGTGTGAAGATAAGTTTTAATGTATACAGGTAAACTTGTATTAAATTTATTTAAGGTTAGTAAATATGTAAAAAAATTATTCTTTTTTTTACATTAATATGTATGATTGTGATATGTTTGGAAAATACTTTAATTAAAAAACTCATGGCCCTCAAACCAAAACATTGTGGTATGCTGAATGATAAAGGTAACCTACAAAAGTTCGTTAAAAGAGGGTCAACAGCTGTGGTGGACATCCCGGATTCCTTATCTTTTTTTGATTTTTTTTATAGTGTCTGGGCGGCCCTTTTTTTTTTGCGTCTCTTACACAGTGACTCCCTGGTTTTTTTTGCGGTGCTGGAATGCGACACCTCTAAAAACAACGTCTTTTCTTCCTTTCTCACTCACGGCCCGCGGCCATCCTACCAAACAAAGAAGGCTTGGAGGAATGTATCTATCGGCTAGCAGTGGTGTATACGGGGGAGGGCTGAGAGATAAAGAAAGAGAGAAGGGAGAGGAGTGTTGATGTAAGAGCGAGATATGAGATAACAACAGACTGGTCCCATACAATTCCCTCCAAACATCACCTAACAGTTTCGGACTACCACTCCTTAATTGTTTTTCCGTGTATCGCACGCTCCCCAGAATTTTTTTCCTTTGTGTTGGGAAGAAAGGGCGCGCTATACATGAGTAAATACCATAGCTATTTTTGTAACAGAGTTTTGCCGTTGCTGTGTAGAACCAGGAACCGAGTAATTGTGGTTAACCTAAAACCGGTTCCGAGTCAAACCTCAAGAACCGGTATAAATTGGAATCGAAGAACCGAACCAACCCATCCCTAATATATATATATATATATTTCCATGGTGGCTTCAGTGGCAAGCATTTCTATGACTCTTAGCCCACTGGGAAGTTTGGAAGAAAAGTTTAATTTTTGCATAAATTTAAAAGATAATTTGGCAGAGACTTAGTTAAAATGACTATTTGAAGCAACTGGAAGTGGTCATCTTAAAGTTTGCTTATGTTAAATTTTTTTTCAATTAACACACTGTACCATAGTAATTTAAAACAAAACTATACATATTGTGTAGTATTATTATATAACACTGTACATGTGGCTTTCATTGTTTTACTGCTTTAAATTTTAAATACACACGACAGGAGGCAATACACCAACTAAAATTTTATTACATGAACAAATACGATTCACTCTTCCTGCAAGTTACATAATTACTCTAAAAAAACAAGGTGCTATCAAAAAGTTTTTTTGAGACTTGTGCCATACACTCTTGAGTGAATACTCACAGAGTGAAGTCACTTGGTGCTAATTGACCTTGGTCCCTGCACCACATGCATTATGAAATACATTCTCGCTCAATTTATTGTTCATAATAGTGCTTTGAACAAATGTGTGTAATGCGTGGTCATCGCATTCACTATGCCAGAGAAAGTTGAGCAGAGAAACTGCCAAAACCTTGGTGATGCATAGGGATGTGATTCATCAGAAAATACTATAATTGTATGTATCCAGTGAGTGACAACTACACCGCCAGTGCACTTGCTCATTAAGTGTAACTCTTGCAGCAGTTTTTGGCCAAACACANACAGTGAGTGACAACTACACCGCCAGTGCACTTGCTCATTAAGTGTAACTCTTGCAGCAGTTTTTGGCCAAACACAAAATTCCTCACTTCTGGCATCCATCGTATATTGTGTTCTCTGGATGTGCACAATATTAAAGTAATAACCAAAATATATCCCCCCCCCCCTAATTCATTATTTACTAGGTCACAACATTGTGGTAACCGAAGTGGCAGTGGACAGTAAATTGTTTAGGCTGGAATACTGTTCATTAGGATATGTAACAGCAGTGACATAATAAGGTGAAATGTAATGAGTTAATAAATATTTCTGGAAAGGAATTTTATTTTGAAGAACTTATTTGTGTGTTACCTTTATTTGTAAGTTAATAAAGGGAAATTCACTTACGCTGCAGTCATACAAGTATTTTGGGTCAAACGTGCCATTTATGGGCAATTTTTAAGAATCACAGTTTTTCTGGAAAATTAAATGTATTGACATTACTAATCTCACTGAACATGAGTTTAATGGATACATCACAATATTTGCAGTATGTACTATGAAATGAGAGTGTATGGAAATCAGGGAAATTGTGAGTTGTAAAAATTTTGTCAAATGTATGTCAGTTGAGTTGCTTTACCGTGCTAAATACCCTAAGACATTACCTAAATTCATGTAACTCCACAACAGGTGACAAGTGGTGTGTGGTGAGATTGTGAGAATATTGAGAATATTTTGTGGGGAAGCTATGGGAGGATTGTTACACACACATATATGTATGTGCATGCACATGAACTAGCACATTATAATGTTTTAATTACCAAATATGAACTTTTAAACTGTTCAGGTGTATACTTCATGCAGTACAATACACTAATAATAATTATAATATACTCCATAGTTAAAATTAATTATGTTATAATATGGAACTAAAAGTTATAACTTGTTAAAACATACACTTGCAGTGACAAAATATACAAATATTAAGACACTGCTATAGATAATATAACATAAAGGTTAAATTTCAAGCATATTATAGTGCATTTGTAAATTTATCAGCATTGTATACTATGCATGTATTTAAGAGCGAGACATTTGGGTAGCGCAGGACATCTGTCTTCAGCGTCAATGAGACTGAAGTAAAATAGTAAAGAAGCAGTGATGGAATGCAATGGCAGAAGAAACTGACGGACCCCACAAAAACCCACTGGCAAATGTCCATGACCACCACATTTACTGCAAGCAAAAACTTGGGACATTATAACATCAATAGTTTACATCATACAGATCAGTTATTTTTATTTGCAAGAAAGCTAGATTCTTTTTCTTTGAAATCTCATTAATCATGATGTTATATAAAATTTTACATTTTACACAACAGTTCTTTTTCAATTTGACAGTAACGTCAATTTTGATAATCTTTGCTGTTATTGAGTGTTGTGGCTGTAGATTTTTAATCTTTTAAAAACTGAAAAACCGGTTGTCTATGGAACGGAGACACTTGTAGCAGGAATAGTTCATATAAGTTAACATGACGTAAATGACAACAACTAATTTTTAAAACAGTTTAGTGTTAAAATTTTTATTGAAATGTTTCCCTATTACAGTTGTATCTGTATCTAAAGTTCATCTCCACACTGACAAAATTTCTCTTTTCAAACTTAAAAGAAACAAATTCACTATCCAAAACACTTCAAGGAGTGCAGTGACTCTGTAACTGCCTGGTGCCACGTTGAGGCAGCATGCACTGTGGGACTCGCAGCTTACCTTACAGAGAGTCTGTAATCACAAACAGGACATCGCAGAGGAAACCACATTGTAATAAATGAAAAATAGAAGAAAATGTTCATTAAACTGATATTACCAATGTTCTGTACGCACACTTTGAACAAAAGAAACATATGAAGCTAATTGTGTGCAAACAATCAAATGTAAATAAAACACCTGCACACAGTAAGCTACGGTCAACTGCTCTGCAGGCAATGAACCTTGGCCGAACATTCCCAATCGGCTCACGAAGCTACATAATCCCCTTCCAACGCTCACTTTGCCGTAGCAACTGGGAGAGCAGGCGAAGAGGAAACGTGAAATAAAAGAAATGGACCCACACGAAGGTGTGGTTATGTGCCTGTTGAAAGTAGCGTGAAGTACAGTGAGAGTCCACGCGTGCGGAAAATAACATGTGAATGTTGGGCAATGAAAACAATAGCTCAGCAATAAGGCCAGGTAAGCAGTGCTTAACAAGAGTCTGTTGAATACACATCACTGATTGCAAGGGGTATGTGTGCCAACCACATGTCACCACCCCCCACCATATGATTCTCTTTAAATTAAACTCCAAGCTTCGCGGATGTTCGACGCTCAATTCCTTCCAAAAAAAAATAACTGCTGGCCATGTCTTGAATCACTGTTTTGGGGATTTAAAATTCCACATTTAACGTGCCGATGTGCCAGCAGTAAATAAGTCCTTCAATTCCCATTCTAACATGCAATACTACACAGTATAATTCACTACACTGAATACAATTTCCATGTTAAAACTCAGCGAAGTACAGACCATCAAACTGATTAACCGAACATTGATGACGTTATGCATGTAAGTGGCGAATTTAACTTCTTGGTGATATATTGCTGATAACCTAGGTAAATTACACATTTACTTTCTATTATAACGACTCAAAACTCCAGAAAAACTTTGCATTTCCACACAATTAATAGGGTAATTGTTAAGAACCACCACTTTATCCAAAAAGATGGGGGGGTGGGAAATAAACCAGCAAATGGTGCATAGACATTACTAATCTCACTTGATATGAATTTAATGCAAACGTCACATTATTTGTAGTTATTACCATGGAATGTGATAATGGGGAGGGCTGTGAATATCGGAGAAATTATGGGGTTAAAAATGTAAAATTTATGTAAAATATATTTTAGTTAGGTTGCTTAACTAAATGCAAGACCTAACGAAACCAAATCTAAATTCACGTTATGTGAATCACAGGGGATGTGTCCGCAGACTCTCGACAGACATGCAGGAATAAATGACTGTAATCAAACCGTATCAGATCATATAATCCTATTGTATTTTGAAAGGCTTACCCTTGTTGATATTCACGCGAGTATTGCAACACATACCATGGAAGTAGTCTTACAAAAAATATATACAATGTACAAAGAGGCATTACCAGGCTTTGTTTGTGTGTATCGCCATGATAAATTCACACTACAGTGGTGAACTGAAGAAAACAAATGAGCATTGACAGTGGCCATCTACTTTTAATTTTACTGCACTGTTTAGCAATCAGTTGATGGTTACATGCTGGTGTTTGCAGTAGGCGTTACGTATTCCTTATGAATCTGACCATGTGATGGTCTGTAATCTACGAAGGGAAAGTGTAAGTGGTACAAGTTTTTCTTTAGCATTATTTGCAAAAGTAGTGTTAAATCTAATTATTGTGTGGAAATAAGAGTGTTTATGGAGTTTATATTCATTAGAATAGAAGGTAAACCTGTTCTATATGCAAGTTATCCGCAATACGGCCAATACTTACGTGGACGAGTATAGTTATTTATATTAAGTAATGGGCTGTATNATATGCAAGTTATCCGCAATACGGCCAATACTTACGTGGACGAGTATAGTTATTTATATTAAGTAATGGGCTGTATATAGTACTGTTTTAGCATGAAAATATTATTCGGTGTAGGGAATCGTACTGTGAAGTATTAACTTACTTGTTTGTGTGGGAATTGAAGAACTTGCATACTGCTGGCAGCCGTGTCAAATGCAGAAGACCTAACCCATTTAAACCTAACTTCATGATAGGTTGCAGTTTTAACTTGGTGTTTAGTTACCGAGATCCTTTTTAAATTATGTTATAGCATAGACCCTCGCAATTAATATTGTTCAAGAGTAGCAGAAAAATTACATGCCAAGCCAAAGTCCTAGAGACAGCAGAGGAGTAAATCCCCAAAAACAGGGTTTCAAGGCACGCAGGTATTTAGCATGAAACGTTNAAGTCCTAGAGACAGCAGAGGAGTAAATCCCCAAAAACAGGGTTTCAAGGCACGCAGGTATTTAGCATGAAACGTTCTTATGTGTGTGTAGCTTGTAGTTTCATGTAAACCCCCTTGCATTCAAAAATACTGTTCAAGCATAGCCAAACATTACACACCAAGCCAGAGTTCCAGAGCCAGCAGAGTAGTAAAACCCAAAACAGTGATTCATCAAGGCACGCCAGCAGTTTTCGTAGCTAACAAGCTCAAACATTTGCAAAACTTGGAATTTGATGTAAAAAGAATGAAAGTGAACCTTGTGTGCTGACGTGCGTCGGCACACACATACCCGTTATGATTCAACAATCGTGAAGCCACTCATTTGACATAATTTTTATGCATTTTACCACACAATTTTCTTAATCTTCGTAACCCTTACCAGTATCGCGTTTGGTAGTATGTACTTCGAATATCATGATGACCCTTCGTGTTTAGTATTATTGGTAATGTTGATTCATACAATTTTCAGTTTTTTTTCTTTTGGGAAAGCTTTGTTTTATAACAACTACCCACACATCCACTAAAATTCACATATTGTGCATTTAAGTTTGGTTTCGCGAGGTCTTCATCCTTGCATTTAACATTGTTATGCAACCTCATTGAAATGTATTTGATATGAATTTTACATGTTTTACCACACAATTTCTTTGATCTTCATAGCACTCTTAACTATCACATTTCATGGTGTATATACTATGAATAACATAATGTTGCCATGAAATTTGTACTAAGTGACATTAGTAATGTTAAAATACATTGTTTGGTGGTATTGTTTTTCCAGTTTTCAGTAAAACTACGATTCTTATTACCGCACTGATACATACCAATTTTCAGATTTTTTTTTGTTCAGAAATCCTCTACTCTTAATTACTTTATTTCCTGTACTTGTATGTGTTAAGTTTTTTTTTCACGTGAGAAAAGTGGACCTTATCAAATTTCACAACGATGGACAGGTTGTTCCACAGCACAATATTATAACTAATGCTAAAAATGAGTAGATTTTGTTTGCATTAAAAATTTTTTTATCATGTATAATCAGTTTTTTATTTCACAGTGCCAGGAAAAAGTTTTAAAAACTATTCATACTGCAAGCATGTATTCACATATTTTCTGGGGTTTTCAAACTTGATTCCACCATTTTCACAGTTACAGTTATATAATAACCATTATGATGACCGGCTGCATGACTTTGGTGGCAATTCTTTATGTTGGAATTTGTAGGAGTTGAGGATCTGGACAATGGTATCGTATTTGTTAACCAAGGTAAGGTGTCACTGAATGGCGACTGATGGTGTTTAGTCTTAAATAAGGACACTTCACACTTAGTGTGTTACACCAAGTGTTATTCTTTATTGACAAATGCAGTCATTATTTTATTCATGATTCAGGCAACACAGCAGTATAAAGATTATGCATGAAGTTTCAGCAGAGTAAATTAAAATTTGCACATGCAGACTAACAACCTTAACAGAAAAACTGAGAGCATGAGTAGCTCATTGGAACAGAAAAATCGCTGTAAGTAGAACAATTTACACTGTTTTATTTGGTACAGCAACTGTTGCAGATCTCACTAACATCAACAGAAAAACTGATAAAATAAGTTACAGCAAACAAATTATGATACACATATTGAAAGAGCAATCAATAAAACCAGGTATACAGTAGAGAAATATAAGTGATTGATTCTCAAACTAGTTTTGGCAACTAGTAACACAGGATGGCGATCAGGCGATCTGCAGAAGACCTTCGGAAATAAAGTTAATATATTTCAGCTGAGCTCCATCACGAGGACTTATAAATCATTGTTAGGTGGGATGAAGAAAGAAGTTCTATCATTTAACCACACTAAGATATGACTAGCCTTAGAAAACTGTCCTCATATTTCATATCCCCTTCAGAGTTTGCAAATATATTAAGTGATATTGCATTGCCACCAGGCAAAACGTATTTCTAGCCGGTGCTCATACGGATCAGGTTTACGAGTATTATGAGGTACGTATCAAATATACATGTCGCTATGCTTGGCTCAGTTTTAAAATTTATGTTGAGCTCCCGCTCGGGACTGCCAATCATGAATTTGATTTATATATGGTGTTGAAATTGCCACCAGCAGGATGNATGTTGAGCTCCCGCTCGGGACTGCCAATCATGAATTTGATTTATATATGGTGTTGAAATTGCCACCAGCAGGATGGGATGATAGGTATCTCTTTAATAAGAAGTCAGATTCCAAAGAAATTGTTTCACAGAGTTGCTATGACTTTAAGAAGCACTTGAGCTAAAATGTAACATTGTGTTTAAAGAACTTAGGAATTTTTGTGACACAAAATTTTATGTTAAATGTTTACAAGTNTGCTAAAATGTAACATTGTGTTTAAAGAACTTAGGAATTTTTGTGACACAAAATTTTATGTTAAATGTTTACAAGTAGATGAGAATTATTTTTCAATTGATTTCGTAGTTTTATCCCTTTTCCATTGATGCAAACTCACAAAATAGTAAAATATCCTCAAAACACAGAAATATTTGACACTTGAACAGCCCTGAGAATAATTTTTCGTACTCCGAAACTCAATGACGTGGATGTGTGGCTGGCTGAATTTTCCAGAGGGGGAAGGGGCCGTAGAAGTCTCAATCCTTGTATTCGGAAATTCATCGATGTATCAATCGGTGTACATCACACATTTAAAAACTACTGTTTAGGTCGAGTCATGTTGACCCATTGATCCATCAGTTCAGCTGGTCTGAAAATTCGGCGGGCCTGGTGGATGTGCACTGGAACATCAATCAATGAATTTTATAACACACTATCACAAAACANCTGAAAATTCGGCGGGCCTGGTGGATGTGCACTGGAACATCAATCAATGAATTTTATAACACACTATCACAAAACAATAAATATTGATTTAACACTTTATTGAGTGTTGGAGTTGCGAAAAGTTATTTTGTATTCAAACCAAAAGAAAAAAGAAATTGTCTTGAAAACGATGTCTGGGTGACCACAAAAAATTTATTTCAAAATTCCCTGATATTTCCAGGTTTTCCAGAAATTTTCTAAAAAAATTCCCTAATATTTTTTTGTTTCAAAAACTTAAATCTAAGATTGAAACGTCACAGCAAAGCATAGAAAGACAAGGTCAACAAAAAATATATTACACTTGTTGGCTACAACAGTATACCACTTACCTCAAGCCTCATGTAGAATATTGAACTTTTGTCACATGTGGATCACAATAATCACAGTTGCANATTTCAAAATTCCCTGATATTTCCAGGTTTTCCAGAAATTTTCTAAAAAAATTCCCTAATATTTTTTTGTTTCAAAAACTTAAATCTAAGATTGAAACGTCACAGCAAAGCATAGAAAGACAAGGTCAACAAAAAATATATTACACTTGTTGGCTACAACAGTATACCACTTACCTCAAGCCTCATGTAGAATATTGAACTTTTGTCACATGTGGATCACAATAATCACAGTTGCAATAGCTATGCTATTCAGTCCATTAATAATATCTGATATATTCCAAACTAATTTTCACAAAAACATACAATTTAAAAGACATTTCAAAACTAGACCAAAAAATTGTTGACTTGAGATAATCAAAATTGCATTTTTTTATTTTTGAAATAACATTTCAAGTGTGCATACATTTACACATTAAAATTTATACAAGCCATATTGTGCTTATTACTGCTTTGTGATATTTATTTGTTCCTCAGTAGCCTGAACTTCAGCTACCATTTTAGCTTTTTTGGCCTCCAAATCAGACTTTTCTTTGGCCAGGCATTTTCTACAAATGTTATTATTTTCTTTGATCGTCTTTGCTTCTTTCTGGCGCTTCTCAGTTTCTTCAGTGAGTCTGGCTCGTGCATTTTTGTTAAAAAGCAAAAGTGACTTGGAAATGCTGTAATCCGATAGGTCACCACCTGCTGCCATTATAGAGTCGTAGACCATCCTTTGTGCAACCAAGGTTTCATTCTTTATGTTATCAACGAGGCACTCACTGTTAACTGAGAAACCATGTTCAACATTCGCATTGCCATGGGAAAGTATCATGACGATCTTCATGATTATCTCTACAGATTTCGGGTTGCCATTCTAATGAAGGACATCTCGTCAGAAGTGGTCGACTCGTTTTTCTGATCTGGAGTAGCTCTGTAGACACTTTTCCACACTAGGCTGAAAACATAACTCTATCTGCTCTGTCTGCAACAACTCCATCAATCCAGTCGTTTTCAAGGATTGTGAGAAGATTCTTCAGTCTACTGTTACAAACGTTTGCCATAGCTGCAACAGAGGGATCCCAAAAAGAAACAGCTTTTGTTAGGTTAAACTGCAATAACTTCTTGACACATCCTTTCAAGCACATAACACAATCTTTATAAAACAGTTTGCAATTCAGTTCCTTGGACAGTTTACCTAAATCTCTCAGTGCCCTCCAGGAACCATACCCTACATCAACTTTGGAAGAACTCAGAAGATTACTTCTATTCTCAATGTCCACTCGTACGAGATTTTGTACTTCATTCAAAACATCTTCCTTAACAAATCTCTTCATAATATTCAGAATGACAGTTGTGAGAGAGCTATGAAGGAATGGTGCAAAAGGGGCATTAGTCTGATATTCTAACAGGAACGGCCGAGTTTCCGAAGCCAAAGACTTAAAAAATGCCAACTTTGCTGGAAGCAGTGCGTCAGTAACTGCTTTTGCAACAGTTTTATAGCTTGCACATGTGGGTTCTCTTTTTTCAATTTTTGCTCCTCGGATCATTTTCTTTAAATATGGAATCAGATGCTCGTTGAACCACATCCTAGTTTTGCAACCAACGGACAGCACAAAACTTCTTTGGGAATTCTGATGAGCCTGAATACTCTGCGAACATTGAACGCCGTGCTGGAACATCCTCGAAAAAATAATACAGTGACCTAAGGAACTGCACAATATTCCACCCAGAAGCTTCAATGCCAGCCTTAAACGCACCATGCATACTGTGCAAACCACAGCTTCCCATGTTGAGAATAACTCGATTATTTTCACTAATTTCCAGTTCTGATTTTAGATCTCTGAAAAACTTATGGTTCACATTGGGCCCATCCATTGAAATCTGAAGAATTTTCTTCAGGTCAAGTGGTGACACTGCTTCTTTGAAAGATGTTCTAAGGTTATCTGCTTTGGCACGGCACATAAAAGCGGAATTAAAAAATCTAGTATGTACCTCATTGCTATCATTGTCCCAAAAGCATATGTTCAGATCCATTTGAATCTCTTGACTCACTCTGTTAAGCGATTCTTCAAAACCCACTACAATATGTTTACAAGCACTCACTGATTCCAGCAACAGTTTCTTGAAGTGAGGTGCAATACCAAATAGTATGGAATATGCAGTCTTGTGTCTTTGAAGTTGCACCTTACTGGCTATAACACTGTCTGGGAACATAACTTTTAACAAATTGATATCCTTTACTGCTGTACGCATGGATTCATGTGCAATAATTGTCTGCAGACACCACAGTATTTCTGCACGACTCACTTGTTCATTAATAACAAATGCAATGCCGTAACACTACAGTGAGGTACATCCTTCATAATTTGTTTCTCTGGGGGCTGAACAGATGTAGATAACAGTAAGCAGTGCTGACTGTTTGGAGACACTGGCACTGAATCGATTTTGTCCTCTTGTAAAGTTTTAAAAAATTCACCTATTGAAGATGTTTTTTTGTCACTGACCCTTGATAAGTGTTTTTTCCCTTTAGCATGACTTGACTGCAATATGGCCCATGTTGCTTAAAGTAAACTGTGTGTGCAAACTTTACACTTGGCTTTTGTTGGGTCACAAGAAACTTTATCAAGCCAGCCTAAATTAGGGTCAATAAGCCAGTCATCCTGTAACCTTGCTGTCGTTTTACAAGGCACCTGCACAGAAAGCACATTTTTCTACAGAAACAGAAGACATGAATAATATGTGCAAAGGGTAATTATGCAGTTTAGCCACTTTTCTGAACGAAACATCCTAGACCAACAAAAGTAGCATTAATGGGTTCTGCACAGCTTACCTTGTTTGTTTAGGAGGACGTAATGTTAAAATAAGTAGAACGTATAAAATAAAATAGTTAAAAAGTACGAGCAGCCCGCCGCTTTGTTTACTTCGGACACCATACTAGGGTCATTAACGTATGACTAATTTCGTAATATATGTCCTCCTAACCTAATGGAACCTAACCCCACAATGAGTGAATCACTGTTTTACATTTTTAACCTAACCTAGGATTATAGGGTTTTAATCTAATCTAGGATTGTAGGGTTTTAATCTAACCTAGGATCGTAGGGTTTTAATCTAACCTCGAATTAACAATTCTGTTAGGTTAGGTGGGCACATATTATGAAATTAGTCATACGTTAAAGACCCTACTATATTTGTGTTCTGCGTAATTAGCAGAGTGGAAATATACCACTTTTGGGGGTTTTTTTTTTTTTTTACAGAAAAGCCTCATAACTGCATAATTACCCAAAAGATACACACACAAAACTCACTTATAACGCGCTACAAAATACAGTTCTTGGGCTATTCCCAATCCTATCCATAATTCCTTATATGGACTTGCACAAGTGGCACGACATGGGAATTTTACTTGACTCTGCTGTTGTTTATTTACGTATTGTATAATGCGTTTCGGCTGAAAACAAATATGAATGTCCATCATATCTTAAAAAGTGAACATAGATAGACTGAAGGGATAGTTATGTTATTTTTTGCGTAATGAATAACTTTTTTTGAAAATTAATTTATATGTTATACTTGAATATCCGAAAGAAAGGGGATTGTACTATAGCATTTTAAACAGAATGTTAATTGCAAAGAGCGACAAAACAACAAAAAAATAAGTTTGCATAGGGGAAAAACATTTCTTCACAAACCTGCAGTTTCCAAATTCGCACATGCAGCGCCGCATGAATCCATCCAGCACAATACCTAAACCCAGAGTTCTTAAATTAGCGAATTCGGACACAACTGTAGAGAAAAATTGGTTAAAATTGCAAGTTATATTATTTCGTTACACCTACGTTTTTATTACAATGAATTTGTTGATAAACAAATGTTGCAAATACGTACAAATTACAGAGAATTGTCAGTTTCTGAATTTTCCTGCACAATTATATCGAAATTAAAGTAGTTAGACTTTTTTTAATAATTTATATGGTATTTTCAATTGTAATAACGACGATGTGGTGCTGCAAGTAGGAAATTGATTTCTTTTTAAAGACTATGGATTACAAAAGATGTAAAACTAGATTAAAACATTGTCGAATTTGTGAAAAAGTGATCAAACTTACTCACCTCAAGGCAAATTATCCGTCCACAAAAAAAAATGTCAACGTAACAACGCATCTTTGGATTACACACTATCACCAATGCATTCTTTGTTGCAAATAACTAGATACGCCATTTACTCTTCTCAGTTGATAACAAAACTTTTCTGAGTGATTGTCGCTTAACTTGCATCACAAACAAATTCACCTATCATGTAATACGAATTTAACACTTCCACACTCCATTCAATGAGTACATCAACATTTACGATTGCTTACGATGTCGGCAGTCGGTGAGGCCATCTTTGGCCGGTTATGCAACTGCGGCAAGCAACAGTGTTTGTGATTGGTTATGGGTCAGGTGAAAATCACCACTACTAGAACCACAAACCAATCACGAGTTTCACTTCACCTAAAAGGATGTTTGTACTGTGAAAAGCCACTAGCAATACCAATCCAAACCCTAAGTGTTATGTTGTTTCCTGCTAAGAAATTAGCTTAGTTCACTTACAAAGCAAAACACGTAACATGCAAACTGGAAGTAGTTCAGATGGGTATAAAATTCCATGATGCATCTTAAATTTCCCTGATATTTCCTGATTTTCCCGGTTTTCCAGATCTGTGGCCACCCTGTATGTACAGAATGCAGAAAATATTATGTAAAAATACATAATATTAGGGATGGGTCAAATAACAAAAAATATCGGTTCCAGTTCCGGTACTGAATCTACAATTTAAATATTGGTTCCAGTAATTGGTTCCATTTTGAATACTTACATTTTGCTTGCAACTTCATTCAACCAATGCAGGTAAAATTAATTAAATGTTTTATTTAACCTACTGAAGAATAGAACAAAAACAAAGTGTGAAGATAAGATTTAATGTATACAGATAAACTTGTATTAAATTTATTTAAGGTTAGTAAATATGTAACAAATTATCCTTTTTTTTTTTTACATTAATAGGTGGTGATTGAGATATGTTTGGAAAATACTTTAACTAAATAACTCACAGTACTAAAAGCCTAAACATTGTGGCATGGCTTTAACCTATGGTCATTAAAAGAATGTCAACAACTCCAGTGGGCGACCTGCTTCCTTTTTCTTTTTGCATCTTTTACGTAGTGACAGGGCAACCCAATTCCTTTTTTTTTTGCTTCTTTTATGCAGTGATCTGCTGGTTTTTTTTTGCTGTGTTGGAATGCCACACCTTTAAAAAAAACATCGCTTCTTCCCTTCTTCAGCCCCCTTGACTTGGCTATTCTCTGCCTTACACTGAAACGAAACAAAGAAGGCGTGGAGAAATGTATTGATTGGCTAGCAGTGTGGTTTACAGGGGTGGACTGAGTGACAGACAGAAAAGGGAGAAGACAGTTTATGACTACCACTACTTAATTTTTTTTTCATGTATGCCGCGCGCGCGCACCCCAGAATTATTTTCCTTTATTTTTGGGGAAAAGGGAGCGCTATACAGAGGGTAGTTTTGCAGTAAATTTATTGCTTTTTAGAAACGAGAACCGAGTAGTTGTTGTTAACCTAAAACCGGTTCAGAGTCAAACCTCAAGAACCGGTATAAATTGGAACTGAAGAACCGAACCATCCCTACATAATATACTAATTAATGAAAATTATAACATTAATGCGTTTGTAATTTATTTTTGTATTATAAAATTATTTTGTGCATGTGTATTTATTCCCTTGCATCCATTAAATAAATAATATAACCATCCCATTGTTTAGAAAGTCGTTCAATTGGTGTACACCGAAATATTCACCACTGGTGTATCAATTGGTGAATTTCTGAATACGTGGTTTAGCTATTTATTCTCTATGCCTCCCCTCCCCTTCCTCCCTTTCTCAATTGGTTATTTGTAACAGTTGGTATGGTCAAGCAGGTGTACATATTAAACGCAAATTCCAGATTAACCAGTCCCTTCCACTACGCACTGTTGACTGTTCGCTAGTCAAATAAAGCTTACATGGTAATTGCAGACTAATAATTTTTTGTTAACTACCTATTTCTAAAAGAAACTAATTAGTGTATAAATGTAACCTATGTTATTGATTGTTTAGAATTTTAATACAATTGTTAGTAATCAAAGGTGACAAGCCAATATCAAAAAAAAAAAAAAAAAAATTATGAATGAATTATGTTATGAAATAATTATTTTACTGGAAAAACATGCTTTATTTAAATATTTTTAATGGTTGCAAATTATTGGAAAAAGAGGGTGTTAGGGGCAGTGGCTTGTTGTAANCACGACTGACTCGTCAAGCGAGTTGGCAGACGAATCCTGAACTCTGATGCACGATGCCTGTCCCACACTCGCCATAATCGTACTACTGACTTACCAAGGTCTCTCCTACCTGCAATGCATTTTAGCATATGTGCATCGCATTCGTACACGTACGTGCTGTTGTTGAACCCTTAGGCAATTATTACTTCTTAATACTACTAGACAGTTAATAAGGATTTCATTTTTCATAACACATACGTTTAGGTGTAAACATTGTGTATTTCTGCACGATTGAAATGGTGGAATACTAATGCTTGATGCCTGTTAAAATTAATTGTTTGGAGTTAAAATTTTAGTAGTTTGTTACTATCTGTTTTATCACATTTGTAGGCATTTGGGAATCAAATTACACACACTAGAATTTTTTACTGGAATATCTACAGATTTTTAGCAATTAATTTCATGTTTCTTAAAATAACTGTTATGGACTGTATTGTTGTAATCTGTTGAGGTAAGAATCCATACTGTGTGTTGAAATTCCCATTACTGCTGCTGTGTTGTACATGTTCTTAGGAGTGTGCAGCATACACATTATTTTAGTGAGTGGTCATTGCTACCTAGCATGACTTTGATCAACCAAATTAGTACTTGGTATTGATAGGTCTGCTATTTTGGGACATGAATCCAGTGGGGGGTATCTTTCAGGATTTTGGATGCAAGAGCAACAAACCCCAAGACTGGAAAGGCTGCCTTTCCAGTGTAAAAACTTTCAGGAATTTTTATTGTGTGGAAACAAAGACATTCTTATGAATTGGGAAGTATGCCTTTCCAGTTTTATTTAAACTCTGGCACTGTATTATAAAATCCTGAAATGTTGCCTTTCCAAAGGGACATCTTTCAGGTTTTTAGTTGGCGAAGACTAATACATTTTCAGAAAATTGAAAGACTGAATTTCCAATGTCACTTCAACTCTAGCAATGTCTAATAAAACCCTGAAAGGCTGCCTTTCCAAGGGGACATCTTTCAGGTTTTTAGTTGCACGAAAACGAAAATATTTTCAGAAACTGGAAAGGTTGCCTTTCCAGTTTCTTTTCAACAAAGCCATCGTTGCAAAATCTTGAAAGGCTGCCTTTTCAAAAGGAAAAAAATTCAGCTACCCCTTTTCTTCCAATCTTCAAGGTGGCCGATTGCTGAGTCGTGTGTTGTTCGTGTCACAGAATACTATTTCTAGTCCTCCCAAAAATGGCTTGTTGTCCAACATTTAATTATGTTGTTCCTCTCTAAACAACAGGAGTGATCTTGCCGACACCACCCTAACAAAATCGAGTAAGGAGATATACATCGCTGTTTATCAATGGTTCTCCTTATTACACAGGCCGAACACCACTATGACTCTGTGTTAAGTAATTCAGTAATTATCGTGCTGGCCTATTAGACTGCTGACGCCCAAAAAAAAAAACAATGATCTCCACTTCAAGTGGCAAAAAAGACTCCACATGTCGGTGACGATACAGTGTCTGTACCAGCCCTAAAGGAAATTCCAAAACCTCGCACTATTTATTAATTTCATTTGCGCCCTTGTAATTTAGGCAATATTTTCTCATTTATGATGTCCATGGTAGAATACTTCAGCCAACAGTTTACTTATGAATTGTAAACCTGCCGTAATCTTATAGGCAAGCCCATCACAAATTTGGCAACATGAAATGGGGAAAAAATCTTGTTAGAAACTGGGATTAGTGGAATAATAATAAAAAAAATTTCCATAAAGCTTTGTTGCCATTGAAACAATATGTTGTAACCATAAAATACAAAAACATGCTGTTTCTTGTTTTTTTTTGTGCTGTGTTTCAGAATAAACTGGAATATAAATGACAACACCACAGGCAGACGCCCATATTTAATTTGGTATTCTGAGTCCCAATATGTAAATACCATTCAACAAAAACTTTGTTGTCATTATGAGAACAACCCAAGTGTAATGAGATGGTTTAAGAATTTTAACGAGACAAGCAGATAGTCCTTCCTCGAAGTAGAGGCCCACGTATGCCTCAAGCGGCCACTGACAACGTGCAAGCAGCATTCTAGTCCTTAGAAGTCAACTCGTTAGGCTTTGCGGGAATTGCAGCATGTGTGTCACGTCTGGTTATAACATGATTTTTTTAAAAATGTTAATAGGAGTTAATGAATAAAGGATATAGTGCAGCTCTGTTGTTTGGTCTTATTTCATGTCACTTCATATATGCGTTTGTTAAAGACAAATAAAAATGATCTGTGGGTAAAATTATAGTTTATTTGTATACGACTATCAGTTACACCTATACAGTGTTTGACATTATTTGCTTTCTCAAATATGACAGAAAATATACGAAGTAGTAATTGAGTATTACCTCAAAGAATTACAACAAATTCCATTTTTATTGCATGGTACTATGCTGAACTATTCTGCCTCCAAATTTGTCCACAAATGCACATATAAAAAATTTAATGTAAAAATACAACTTCAACATTTAATTTACTACTAATTGAGAGAGGAGGACTTCAACATAAGCATTTTCTGGCGGTAGCTAGTTTGGCCAACAGAGATTACAGTAATAAGAAAGTAAAAAATTGATAAAATTTCTGCAGAACATTTGAGAATTAGTTTCTTACATTTCAATAGAAAAAAAACTCTGGAGCACACATTTATCAAAGCTCCTTTGCTTTTATGAAACTGTGAATGCATTTGGCTGACAAATCATGCATTTCTCAAGGGTAAAATTTTATAAATATGCCATGGGCCAACCAAATAAGACTAACATTTAGCTAAAAATGATAAATATTTTCCCTATATCTCCCTGTTCCCAAAGTAAAAGAAATTTGAATGATTCTATTGGCCATAAAGAGTGCATCTAGTCATGGAATTGCTTCCACAACATGTAGGAGTTCAACACTGTTGTCTGCAGAAATAATTGTGAAGCACGTGAGGGAGGAGAAGTGAGCAGGCTGTAAGTGATGGAACTGTCTTCATGGCTGCTCGACCCACTGTAACCAGGTCTGCAATTCGAGAAACAGTGCCATGCCTGGGCTCTCTGTGGCAGCGACCTGGCGGTGTGCTATCAGCTTGTAGTCGGGGTCCAGCTCGCCTGTCTCCACTCCACAGCGTAGCAGTTTCTTCAGTGCCTCCAGCTGTGCCGATGGTGGTAATTCCTCTGCAACACCATCGCCAATGCTGCAACCTCATTCTAACCTACAGCACTCATTATTTCAAGTTTCTCTACAGCAAAAATTATTATTCAATCACTTTACCCATTCTGGTAAATGAAGTTTCCTCAGAACAAAAATAATTATGTCAAAATTCTTTACATTTACTCAAATCGGCTCTCAAGACCTCGATGTTAAGACCCGCTCAAATATCTCCACTCCACTCCACATTTACTCAAGCAATGAAGTACAAAACACAGATAAAATGCCTCGAGCTCATGTATAGAATCAAATACACCAGCTACAGGTACCATGAAACATCAAATTTAAAACTGTAATGCCGAATAAGCAGTTAGTAGTATACTTATGTAGAAAACATTTTTAACAATACTAATTAAATAAATCTGTATTTTGTACTATAAAGAGGCTGATAATATTTTTTTGGCTGCTCCATGTTTACCAGAGCAAGCTCGATTGCTGACAATATTGAGAATAACTGAATGGTATTTGAATGTCACAAATCAGCTATTAATAACTGTAATGTTTTGTATGCATCTGCATGCATATCATTCGTACACACATGTTGATTGGTTACATCAGAGAGCATAAATGTTACCATGCAATGTTTTTCTTACAGCACCTAAAGGGGACCTGCAAACTTTGTTTCTCATCTCAGCTTGGAACGTTCGCTGTGTTGAAGATGGAATAAGAAAGACTAATCTGAAGAAACACACACTGCCTGTATTTCATAGTCTGTGCCATTTATGACATACCAGTTATCGACCCCAGCTCGCAAGAGCAGACCGGAAGTAAAATACATGCTTTGAACCGACTGACTTATGCTGGAGCAGTTTAGGCAACCTGAAGAAATGTGAGCGTATCTTAAGCTGTATATATTCAGCACAGGTAAAAAGGGAAATACAATATGAACGTTATTGTCAAGTGTAGTGATCTACTGTGTTTGCAGGCCTCCTATTCATATGCAACTAAATGCACAGCAGTGATATTTAAAAATCGGAGACTGAGACTTTTTCATTGGAGGCACGCGTAAAATTGATCTCTGAAATTTTGGGCGTACATGAAGGGTTTGGGACTCTTCCCCTATCTCTGTCACAAGAGTTGAAAATGTTTGAAGATGAAGAGAACATAAATAATAAGTATATATGTTAGGCTTCCTGAGCACACAATTGCTTAGATTTTAACAATGCTTCAAGCTGCAAATATTTTTCGGTCGGAAATTTTTCTTTGCTGTCACACTTTTATTATATATGTTGTTACTTTTAGTCCTAAAAAATAAATGCACAGAAATGAATTGGCTCACAATACTGTATCTATGAAGAGTTTAAACATCTTAATTTGAATTGCATTTTATTGATTTTTCCACAATGGCTTTTAGATTTATGTATCAAATTGTTAAGTATATTACAACACACGCTTATATTAGTCCTAATGTTTAAGACTCTAATGAATTACCTTACAATCATTTCTCTGGCAATACCAGTAATGAAGAGGCCTGACAGGTCACTATTCCGAGGAGGTACCCTACTGGCGTCAACTCAGCCACCCCCTTCCCAGAACTGGGTGTACTTTACCGATATGTGCTTCTTTACTCACCACGGAAGTCGCCGATGAGCGAGACGCCGACAGCTTTGGAGTTATAGCCTCTGGTGTGCTCGCCTATCCTGTGCCAGCCGGTACCTTCATACACATTGCTGTCTCCACCGATAAGGAACCTGTTGGCCCAGAAACGCAATTACTGCTATAGTTCATACAAGTTACTCTTTACTTACCACCCCGGGCCCACCTTGATAGAGGTGCACTCTGTTATGGAAACAATTTAATGAAAGGCTTCGCCAGGTATAAGTAAAAGAAAAAAATTGCTGCAATATTTGTGGGTAGTTTAAGTACCTGCCTACAAACTACTGAAGCTGGTTCTCTAATTTTCCAAGATGTTAAAATAACTTTTCTATATCACAGTTATTTTTGATTGTTTGGCCTCTAGAAACATTTAGGCGGGCTTTTATCGGTCAGTGACAGCAGTAAAGCTCTTTCATTTAAGGGAGTCTTCTAGTCAACTATAACAGCCATGCATTAAGTTACAATTTTACTAACTGTGATAAATGTTTTAAAAGGTGTATATTCACTGCTTAATCAGCAGCTCTTTCCGATGACAGTGCTCTTTGGTCCGTTACAACCAATATTTGTAAAGGCACAAAATCTAGCAAGCTAAGACAGCCAATGCAGTGATGTGAAAGTCAATGTTTCATCGGCCATTGGCTGTGTTGGCTGTTTATTAAAATTAATATTCATTGATGAACAAATTCATAACTTATTTTCCACTATTTTATTCACTGTATTTTCGAGGGTGGATTAAAAACAAAGATTTCTGTTGTAATAGTTACTTGTATGCTATGATAATGTAAGTTTTTCACAAGTGTACACATTACCAAAAATATTGCAGATATGTTGGTTTCCATAGTTAATTCTGTTGTAGTTGACATGGGAAAGGACAGCATTTTGTTAGTTTCAATTGTTCTTAACGGACCTTAGTGGTTTTTGTTGGTTCCAAATGGATAATGCATGTTTGTTTCTGTTTTATCCTCAATGGTTTCTACTAATTTATGTAGTGTTTTAATGATTTCTGTTGTGTTGACACCTGTTGGTTTCTATTGTATTTTCAGTGGTTTACATAGGTTTCTCTTCCATTTAATTGATTTTTGTTCCTAAAAATTTTATGTAATGTAAAATTATAGTCTTAACTAAAATGAAAAATAAATTGTTAATGATTTTAAATATCTAGACAGAAATTATACAGTTAAATAGTATACTTAAAACTGTACAGTTTTGTTGCATTTCCAGTATTTTATATTGTTTTCTCATTTATTTACAGTGCTTTTCATAGGTTTCTGTCGAGTTTTGTTCCTTTATATTGCAAATTATACACTGAGGCGACAAAAGTCATGGGATACCTCCTAATATCGTGTCGGACCTCCTTTTGCCCGGCGAAGTGCAGCAAATCGACGTGGCATGGACTCAACAAGTCGTTGGAAGTCACCGGCAGAAATATTGAGCCATGCTGCCTCTATAGACGTCCATAATTGCGAAAGTGTTGCCGGTGCAGGAGTTTGTGCATGAACTGATGTCTCGATTATGTCCCATAAATGTTCATGGGATTCATGTCAGGCGATCTTGGTGGCCAAATCATTCGCTGGAATTGTCCAGAATGTTCTTCAAACCAATCGCGAACAGTTGTGGTCCGATGACATGGCGCATTGTCATCCATAAAAATGCAGTCACTGTTTGGGTACATGAAGTCCATGAATGGCTGCATGTGGTCTCCAAGTAGCTGAACATAACCCTTTCCAGTCAATGATCAGTTCAGTTGGGGATAGGACCCAGTCCATTCCATGTAAAAACAGCCCACACCATTATGGAGACACCACCAGCTTGCACAGTTCCTTGTTGACAACTTGGGTCCATGGATTTGTGGGGTCTGCACCACACTCGAACCCTACCATCAGCTCTTACTAACTGAAATCGGGACTCATCTGACCAAGCCATGGTTTTCCAGTCGTCTAGGGTCCAACCGATATGGTCACGAGCCCAGGAGAGGCGCTGCAGGCGATGTCGTGCTGTTAATAAAGGCACTCGAGTCTCTCTTCTGCTGGCATAGTCCAGTACAGCCAAAGTCCGCCGCACTGTTCTAACGGACATGTCCATAGTACATCCCACATTGATTCTTGCGGTTACTTCATGCAGTGTTGCTTGTCTGTTAACACTGATCATTCTGTGCACATGTCGTTGGTCTCAGTCATTAAGTACAGGCAGTTGGCCACTGTGTTTTCCATAGCAGGAGGTTATGCCTGAAATGAGGTATTCTCGGCACACTCTTGACACTGTGGATCTCGGAATATTGAATTCCTTAACTATTTCCGAAATGGAATGTCCCATGCGTCTAGTTCCAACTACCATTCCGCATTCAAAATCTGTTAATTCCCGTCGTGCGGCCATAATCACGTCAGAAACCTTTTCACATGAATCACTTGACTACAAATGAAAGCCCAACCAATGCACTGCCCATTTATACATTTTGTACGCGATACTACTGCCATCTGTATATCTGCATATTGCTATCCCATGACTTTTGTCACCTCTGTGTACATTGTGCTCTCAAATGATGTATACAAATTCATACCCCTATAAAATGAAAATGTTATTACATAAAATGTGTCTGTTTTCGTAAATTGTACTGACAACTGTCAAAGTTTATGCGTAACTTTGTACCGTTGCGCTAGTTTCACCCTCCTACGAGTGGCAGCGCTAGTTTTCATATAAAGAGTAATGGCAATCCCACACGTGTTTCTTGTGGCTTGCTGTGTTAAAATCTGTAACACAGTTGCAACGAAATTTCACAACAGTGTACCATCGACACCCTTCAAACCAAAGGAGCATTTATCAGTGGATGAATAAGTGCAAAGAGACAGGAAGTGCTTTGAATGGTGCAAACAGTAGTAGACAGTCAATTGCAGTGGAAAGTGTTTAAGGTGTTTGCAAACCAGGGAGTCGATCCATGATGCTAGTAGTGAACTTGACATACTACAAGCATGAGTGTACAAAGCCCTTCACAAACATCTCCATCTTTATGTGTATAAAGTGCAGTTACTACAACACCTTCAACCAAATGACAAACCACATTGTAAAGTATTTGCTGTGGACAAGCTTGCATGCATTGGGGCAGATGCAGAATTTCTTTCACAGATCTGCTTCAGTGATCAATCAATGTTTCATGTTTCAGAAAAAGTCAATAAACATAACTGCAAAACCTGGGGCACAGGAACTCCCTATGCGACCAGAGAAAATTAACAATAGCCCTAAGATTAATATCTGGTCTGGCCTAATGACGGACAGAGTGGTGAGGCTTTTTTTCTTTGCTGAACGAATTTTCACAGGCTCTACCTACTTGAACATGTTAGAACAATTTGCTCTCCTACAAAATAAGAATATTCCCAACTACATCTTCTAGCAGGGCAGTGCACTTCCCACTGGTCTCTGTATCGGACGAGGGGCTCGATAGAATAGCCACCTTGTTCCTCTGATATCACACCACATGATTTTTTTCTTTTGGGTTTTCATCAAGAACATTGTCTACAATACAAAGGTTGGGTCCATCGAACTCAGAGAAGACAGTTATGCAGCCTTCCTTCACGTAACATCTGACATTCTGCAGCATATGAAGATGGAATTTGACTATCGTCGGGTCATCCTTCAAGAGAGACGAATTGGGCACACACAGAGATATACTGATCATGGTGTACAAAACTTCCACACGTGATATGTGTTTCAGGAACACAAAGCATTTGGCCTGTATTGTAGTTACTTTTTGCATGCAACCTGAGAGTGTATAAATCTTTTGTGGACACCTGGTACTATTGGATACTGTTCTTTTTCTGGTGGTTTCCATTGGTTTCTATTGTTTTGTTGGTTTCTGTTGTAGTCTCAGTGCTCTCCTCTGGTTTCTGTTCTGTTATTTTGGTTTTTATTGTATTTCACTCTTGGTTTCTGATGGAATCCCATTGTTCTGAGTTTATGTTGTGTTTTGTGGTGTCGGTTGTATTTCTAGTGGTTTCCATTGATTCATGTTGTATTTTGTTGGTTTCTGCTACCCTTTCATTCTGTTGAATTCTTATGTAACCCCAGTAGATTCCATTGGTTCCTGTCTGTTTTATTATTGTATTTCATCCTGTTGGATTCTGATTATATTCTATACTTCTACCTGAGTTTATGTTATATTTTGTGATTTGCTGTTGTATGCATCGTGGTTCCCTTTGGTTTATGTGGTATTTTGTTTGTATCTGTCACATTTCATTCTGTTGAATTCTGTTGTTGTTATATTCCAGTGGTTTCTGTTATGCCCTGTTGGTTTTTATTTTATTAGATGTGGGTTCAAAAACCTTTTTGAGGGTATACAGCACCACCTCTTTAAGAGCTGGAAACGGGGAGGTGGAACTAAATTTGTTCACACCTTTTGTCCGTCCTTTATCGTGGCCCCCTCCATANCCACCTCTTTAAGAGCTGGAAACGGGGAGGTGGAACTAAATTTGTTCACACCTTTTGTCCGTCCTTTATCGTGGCCCCCTCCATATATCCCACTGCGAGGAGATGCGATGATTGGAGAGGTTATGTTTTCCCCAGTGTTTTTCGTCCGAGACACATGGAATTTGGTGCTGGGTTCTGTACCATGCACAGTACAGAACATTACAGAGCTGACAGTGCCGTATTATAAATGTGTACCATAATTTCGGTACATTGTCAAGTATGACCAAATTATTACATGTACTATAATTATGGTAGGCATACTGCAGTTTCAAGGTTTTTGTTTTATAATTACAGTATTTGTAAAAAAAAAAAGATTTTCTAAGATGTGTCATCAGTACCTGCCCAGCAGCAGGTCTTCTACCATGGTACTTCCTGCCTTAACAGATTATTTTTAATGCAGTCTGCATCGCTTGGAGCGATGTTGCCGATCCCACGTCCTGATTAATCCAGAGGGGATGTGCTTAAGTTGTATGCCAGTATATACTGACTTACAACTCAAGCACATAACAATGTTCTCCGACCTTATTCGGTCATGCTTTATTGAGGGTGCTCTTGTGGCATTGGATACCCTCAATGGCTCTGAGATGTTAGAAATCTGGCTGGGTTTGACATTTTATCCTCCAAACGATGGCTTTACTTTAAGTCGTTTTACAACTGCACCTATTAAAAAGGTACCAATCATTAATGGTCGAACTTTGTCATTGTCCAACATTGATAGGCTGTACATTAGCCTTTAAGCAAGAGGTGTCATATTGGGGCAGGTGACACATTTTCTCTCCTGGCCGATGGTGTATGAAAGGAATCTTGCATTGTATCTATTTAATATGTATGTTCTAAGGTTTCTTTTCGGCCACATTTGTAGTGGGTTATATGGGACTATTCCTATCCTTCTTATGAGACACAGGTAGGAAGTTTACAAAGAATTACCTTTCTCACCAGTGTGAGAGGGAAACCTATGCTGTGATCAGATGTGGTTCCTGCCCACCATCTTCCTTATTGAAGGAATGACCTGAGGCTCGTGTGTGATCGCGAGTCTTTATTTTCTTCTTTTTGAAGAAATTACATATTTGCATGAGTGTATACATTCTTTATTAGACATGAAGAAGGACAATCACCAAGATTTGTCAGATTACTGTCTGGGAGACTGTCTCTCCTGACAGTTGGCATCTTTTGCTATCTGCCAATATGTATTGCAGGCTTTTAATGCCTGGGGTGTCACATATCGCCATGGGTGTGCTAAGAGGAGGCTAAAAGGAAACCCTTGAGAGGTTCTTTATAGCTTTGTGTCTGTCGAAGCTATGACTCATTTATGAATATGTGACATGTGCTATGTGTAGCCGATAAAACGTGTGTCATATGCTATTGGCATATGTCTTTTTGTTTCAGATGTAATCTTTGCATTAATGCATAAGCTGGTCTATGTGTACGAACACTAACTGATGCAGCTTTTGTATGTGTTCCTGTGAGTACAAACAGTGATAATTTTGTGACACTGTGAAATTGCTTTTGGACATTCGTCTGAAAAAGTCGAAGATTAAAAAATGGCAAAGTCCGGCCACTGTTACAAAAATAAAAGGTTAGTCTCGTTAAACACAGTTTCAGAGCAAATTTATTCCAGGTGTGTTCACAAGGTGTATCGGTTGGAGCTGCTAATGAGTCAGAAACCTCGCAAACACTTTTTCTTGACCAATTTCTCCGCTAACGTTGACACCTGCAAAGTGAGTGCGGCACCCTCCATGTATACATGACAGCCAAGATGCAGGGAAAATGAGTTTAGAAATTGTTGTGCATCGTTATTTGCTGATAACATCAAATGTGATAGATGATCATGATGTCTTACATGAGGGGTACATCCAGCTACCTCCTCTTGGAAAGTGCACAAAGCTTCTTCACCACTAGCTCACTGGCGACTCTGACGAGTGTGCTGATTACAGGCAGTTCATCAAAAATTATAATGCAGCACTACCATTTGCCTTTTTCTGTGCCAATGGATTCTCCTGGTCATTCTGTCTACACTTTCCAGATCCATGGGCAAGAACATCATTTGACTTCTGAGGCTGCATGTCCTGTAGAAGGGCACAGACCCTCGTAAAACCAGTTATACTTCATATGTGTAAATGCAGCTAATGCTGCACTAGTGCATCAACACAACCCTTGCCAGATTGGCATCCTGGAGCAGTTAGAGCATCTTCTGGGTGATGTAAACCCCCTCACATGGTTTCACAAGTCCATTCTTCAGGTCTTGCTCACTGAGGAAGAGGAGGCAAGGCAGATAGTTTGGCCATTTAGGCAGGTCACCCTGTCTATCATGCCAGGCCTGATAATAGATCCGNAGAGGAGGCAAGGCAGATAGTTTGGCCATTTAGGCAGGTCACCCTGTCTATCATGCCAGGCCTGATAATAGATCCGAATGTGTACAATATTTCTGTTACTGTAAACGAGGTTGCAGGTACTTGTTGCTCTTCTCGCTCGTCGTCTAATGCTTAAGGGTGCCAATTGCCCAAACTCCCGACACTCATAAAAACTCCCGGCTCTGAGCCCCATCACACTTGTCACACTGAGAGAAAATTGGTCATTAACTAGAATATTCCTTCAGATAAACACAGAAATTCAACCTGCTTAAAGTTAGGAAACTCCTGGTATGACCTTTTAATAGGTATCGGCCACCAGGAGGGGAGGTTTGGTGAGGAAAGCGCCGGTTCCACCGGGAACTTTGCTGAAAGTCAGGAGCGTGCGAGCCACAAACGGATTATCGCGGCGCCACACGACAGCTGGTCTTTGTCATTGCTGCAGCCCGCTGTCATATCACTACTCTGTCCTCCACACTCTCTTCACTCGCTCGTGCGATGCAAAGCAGCAACACACAATATTTTGCTATAATGTTCCATCAGTGTGGACTGTTGAGTATTGTAATTTTTTTTAGTTGTATAGTACATAGCGAATTAGGAGGGAAAATTGGTCACAAATGTAACATTTTTTAAAACAGTATTAATAAATGCCAGTAAATATTAAATAGCTTTGACAGGACATTACTGTAATGTCTTAAAAAACATAAGTTTTATTCTCCCATATTTGAGATGATTAATTCTTTATTTAGAACTTAGTCAACATACAAAGACATGGAACTGATCAAGTTGATAGTAATAATATATTTCAGAAAGTACTGTTCCATTTTATAAAATTCAGTGAGCTTATTCAGGTTCAAGGTATTTATGTCTAATTTAATAAAAATTTCCTAATTTGTTTGACCATTCTGAAAAGTAATTTCAACTTAATNTAATTCAGGTTCTTCAAGGTATTTATGTCTAATTTAATAAAAATTTCCTAATTTGTTTGACCATTCTGAAAAGTAATTTCAACTTAATATCTCAGAATTAATTGCTATCACTTGCTATTTACGACTAATATTTATATAATCGCCCATCTGAAATAAAAGTCTGCATTGTTTATACAGCTAGATAATGTAATTTATTTTCCGGTATTCTTTCCTACTTGTTTTTTAAGTTTGTAAATTGGAGTATTTGTGTTGTTAGACACGACTGTAGCATAGTTATTTTAGAGTACAATACTGTGCGGCAAATTTTCACCCATTTACCGCCAATAAACATAGCAATAATCGAGTTAAATTGGTTAAACAATATTGCCGTCCACATCTTTCAAAGTTTATCGTGCATTTCGCAGTATGCAGTGTGTTAGTATGTATTGTATCTAACTCAAAAGTCTGCTTTCTTCTAAGAGGAAGTAAATTCACTTCATTATACCTGGCCCTATTTCAAAAATATTTTGAGCACTTTTAATTCTCACCAGATACATGTTTTGGCTCATTCGTAAGGTTTTTTTCTTCGCAAACTAGTTATTTTTTTGTATTCATAGACATTTTCATTTTGCAAGTAACGCACAGCCCTTTTTACAGCGGCCTCATTTCTTAAAATCTTTGCACTCAAGGCAGTAATATTTTTCTCAGAACTTTAAGTTGTGATGTCTTTCAGGTTTTTGCAGTAATTTCTCAAAAAAGGGTTGCAAGACTCTGTTTTGTTGACTGTAATAGTTTAGTAATTATACACATTGCAGTCACCATCTGCAATGAGTGTGCCTTATTTTACTCTGTACATTTACATATTTGATTTAAAACTCTTCAGTACAATATCTGCTTCCATAATGCTAGAGGTTCCGGGCCAATTTTTGTAGCATGTGTGATCTTTGACTTCCTTCCCCATAGCATCTGGTGTGCACGTATCGTAAATTACCTATCCCGCACACTGAGGAAAAACAAACTATTCGAGTGTGAAATCTGATGATTGTTGGAACTCCTGACAATGAGCTGCAATTACCATTCTTATAAGCCCTTTTGTATCACTGTCCATCAGCAATGACTGTCACAATAGGATTCCATATTCATTGATATTGCCTCGTTCCCATTCTAGCTGTTCTTCATGTTTGCCTGCAATTCTCATTTCCTTTATTGCAGTTTCTTCCCAGCCATCACCCACTCTGTAATAGTATTTAGAATATGTTTTTGCGGACATTGTTGGTACGTCCATGGCAGCAGTGAGTTCTAATAACTGCCTGTATCTGATCCTAGTGCAAACTGCCACTGTCAAGCAGCTGTATTTATGTCCACATGCACGCTTTTTGGGTCATATGTGTGTAAAGTATCCTAACAGTTACACACTGAAAATTGACTTGAGAGTTCTACTTGCTCACACTTTTGATTGTTAAATATAGTCTATTTAGGAACTATTTCACATCAGTTGTACTTCTTCCAAACACTTCACACGCGCAGGTACACTATCCACATTGCTAAGATCTCTGTTAGTATTGTTATGTTGTAATCGCAATAGTAGAACAATGGAAGAACACAATGTTGATAGAGCTGTATTTTCTTCAGGAGTTTTCACTTGAAATTCATTCACCTGCTGATAATTTTCGGGCACATTCGTTGATAGATAATTGAAGTGAGTATTGGTGGTGTCTCTCTTTGGTATTATAAAAACATTTTATTTATTTTCTTTAGAGACACAGATTTTAATTGCAATGTAAATTAAAAACAAAGACATGTCAAAATTTTTGTAGCAAATGCAGTTACAGTTTAAAATAAAGTTACCTTTTAATATAATGCCATGTTTCAGGGGTTGTAAAATACTGTTGTCTGTGACATTCACTGCCTCTGAAATCAAAAGAAATCTGATTGTTCTTTTGAAATAAAAAGTTTATTAAGGTTCTGTTTTTGGCTGGCATGCTAACGCGAAGAGAAGAGTGGGGAGTGTGGCTTAAATACGTAACTAATTGACTATACGGGATTTTAAATGTAAATTGTAAGGCAAGGCACAGAAAAGTTACAAAATTTCATAAGAACTTATCTGACTTGACAAACATTAGGCAAAATATAATCAACCAGCTGATAGACGAATTGAGAGAAAATGGTGCAATAAAATTTAACATTTGGCTCGAGTGTGATTATAAGAGACCGGCTCCGTTCGATGAAGGTACAGACAAAAGAGCATTTAAGACGACAAATATACCAATCCATGAAATCAGCGATTTGGAGGACGTGCAAAATAGCTTAGACAAAATATGTACTGAAGAGACGCAATACAAAGAACACGGTTCCGGTTGGATAATGTCGAAAGTTAATCACCTACAGTTGCACATAAACAAGCTGGACACCCTTCGTGTATCGTCCTACATCGACCTACCCGCTTACATCTCGCGGAAGGAGGCCATAATCAACCCATAAAACACCAGTGACCACATGTACTTTAAATGAGCCATTCTGGCATGTTACGTGGAGGGCGAAAATCCGCAGCGAGTCGACAACTGCTATCACGAACCGGAAACAAAATTTAATTTTTCATTTCCCTACACCATTACACCAAATAAAAGATATTAAAAAAATAATTTGTCAGTGCCTGTGAACATGTACGCCCTGGACGAGCACTGGAAGGTTTTCCCCGTATGTGTGACAAAAAAAGAGAAGCCAGACAATTCTGAACTATTGCTGGTGATGGCCGAAAATGGGAACGCCCACTATTGCTATGTATAAATTTCGAGCATTTGATAAGATCCCAATTGATTGCTCATGCCAACAAGATCCACATATGGAAGAGCTGCTTCACATTTTATCATGATTTGCCACAAATTATGGGACTGTCTGGACAGCAGTGCCTGGAAAATCAAAGGAAAATTCTCTAGCCAGAATCAAGATGCCACAGCCGGGGGAGGATGGTAGGCATTCATTATTAAAAATTTAAGAACTATTGCCACATTGATAAATTACCCATAGTTTATGCAGATTTTGAGGCCATTTTGAAATCGATTCACACCTGCGAACCGTACCCCAGACGCTCCTACACATACGCCTATCAGAAGCACGATGCGTACAGCTTCTGCATTTACGTCCACGTAGACGATGACGTTATTCCTGCAGCACTATTATTTACACGGGGGAAGATTCGGAGAAACGTTTCATGGCAGCAATTGTAGATATTGGCAACAAAGTAAAAGGTATTTATGCCACATCGAAGTCGATGGAGCAACTCACCCCCGCAAAAAAGACCAGCTATGCCAGAGCGATATGGTGCTGGTATTGCACTGCTCCATTCACACGCAAAAATTACAAGGTAAGGGACCACAACCACTTCACTGGGTGGTACATCAGGCCTGCTTGCACCAGCTGCAATTTGCTGCACCGAAGACCAAAGAAACTGGTTGTATTTTTCCATAATCTAGTATAAGACGAGATTTTATCGTAAGACAGCTGGGCTACGATACAAAAAACATTTTCATCATTCCACACATGAGCAAAAAATTTATCACATTTTCAAAGCAGCTGGGGGACAAATATTCTATCCAGTTTGTAGATAGATTCCGGCTCATGGCCCAAAGTCTGGCTTCCCTGGCCGAGTACCTGCCTCAAAATCAATTTATCAACACCGCAAAATTCTTTAGTGCCGGCCATCTGCCTCTTGTCATGCGAAAGGTGTCTTCCCCTATGACTATGTCGACAGCTGGGAGAAGCTGAACGAGCAGCAGCTGCCTCCGAAAGAGGCTTATTAAAAAAAGGCTGATGGGCTCTGGGATCAGCGACTAAGAATATGCCCACACCGAGAAGGTATGGCAAGAGTTTGGCTGTACTAGTCTAAAAGAATATTCAGAAATTTGTGTATTTCTACATCTCAATTGGACTTTGCACATAACATCTGCGTGCCAGGGTTTATTTCCAACGCCATGTTGCGAATGACGGGGGTCGAGCTAATGCTTCTAACCGATTACGACATGCACATGTTCGTCGAGGAAGGGATCCGTGGTGGCGTGGCCCAATGCGTGAAGCGTCATGCGGTGGCGAACAACACCTAGGCACAAGAAACCTATGATCCAAGCAAGCCTTCCACCTACCTGCAGTACCACGATGCCAATAATCTGTACGGCTGGGCCATGTCGCTACATTTGCCAATACGCAATTTCAAATAAGCCGACACCAATATCGACGCTGTGTTTGTGCCTGATGACGGGGCGATGTGTTACATCCTAGAGGTGGATGTTGAGTACCCCACAGCCTTGCATGTTAAACACAGTGATTTACCATTTCTTCCCGTCAACCACAGCCCGCCCGGATCGAAACAGCCAAAGCTTCTAACAACCTTGGCAGACAAGAAAAATTACATTGTCCATTACAGTAACTTAAAACAGGCTCTCGAACATGGATTGAAGCTTACGAAAATTCACAGCGTGCTTCAATGTGAGCAAAGTCCCTAGCTGAAACCTTACATAGTTTTAAATACTGATAATCGTCAGGCAGCATCCAATGATTTCAAGAGAATTTTTTTAATTGGTCAAGAATGCAACTTTCGGCAAATTAATGGAAAATAAAAGGAAACGCCAGTAAAATTTAATTGGTATGCAATGAGAAATGACTGAAGAAACTCATGGCAAAACTGACATTTCTTGACAGGACAATTTACAAAGAAAATCTATCCACTATGATGTGATGAAGGCCCGGTATGACGAAGATATCAAGCTCCTGTAAACAGACATGGACTCGTTCCTGTTCGAGATTATAACCCAGGATTTATACAATTACATGGTCGCAGACGCGAGGTTCTTTGCAGAATTAGACATGAGCAGCTATCCGATGAACCACAAGTGCTTTTCGGCAAAAAACAAGAAAGTCAATGCTAAATTTAAAGATGAGTGTGGTGGGGACATCATAACCAAATTCGTAGGTCTCCGAGCAAAATTATATTCATACAAGACCATGGAAAAAATTACGAAAAAGTTGAAAGGAGTCCAGAAACGCGTAGTGGAAAATAAAATTACATTTGAAGATTTCTTGTCTGTTTTGCAGCACCTGACGATGAGAATAACTGTACGCAGTATACAATCACACAAACATGAACTATTTTCTGAACGTATAAATAAATTGGCTCTGACGTGGACAGATGATAAGAGACAGCTAGAGGAAAACTGAATACACACATTACCGTATGGGTACAATGAAACATTATATATGTATATAAATTATAACCCCAACATTTATATGTGAAAGTAGTGATACACAAGGTTCACTGTTTGCTTACCTCGCTATGTGGCTGTTGATAGATCAACCATACACGAATCGATGACGTAGTTGGAAAGGGGGTCAACATGCTATAAAATGTGTGTTGGTTCCTGGGAGAGGGTGAATGAGGCCGGGATGCAAGGGCAGTTTCTCACCTCGGGGATCCAAATCTGAAGCGATTGCACTCAACCTTCTCGCCCAACAAAATAAATATGGTCCTCACAAAGGGTTGATGTGGTGCACTACAATGAGATGTACTTGCCATTTTGCTTCTGCAATTTCATATTCACAATCACACATACACATAGTTTCTGCATTAATATTGGACCTCTGACCCAGGTTTAAAGTCAATTCCTGGGGGGTTCCAGCGCTTATCCCCCGACGGAGTTGCAAGGGACAAAATGGTAGCTTTATCGTACATGTGAAAAAAATCTGGAGGTGACACTTTATTAAAAAAATTTTTTTTGTTTCTGCAGCAGTTGTAATTACTTTCAATTTTCCCCTCATAACTGTTTTTCTGCAATTTTATTATATCTTGATGTCGTATTTTTGTACTTATTTGTTTCCAGGTAACAGTACTTGGGTAATTTTTTCTCTGTGGTTCTTCGAACCATCTGTCTGTCTGTCTGTCTAGGGAGTGTTTGTTTTTCACTGCTGGTGCCTGTATGATTCTTGATTATTGTGTTTACTTACGTTTCCATGATGGTGTCTGAATAGTTATGTGCGGGCATTTTTTTTTGTATTTATTTTTCATCGTTGGTTCTACAATTTTTCAGCATTGGTCCTGACATTTTGTTTGTTTTTTTCCTTATTAGGGGCTTTGGAAGACATTTTTCATTGGCATCTGTGCAATTCTGTGCCTGTGCTGGCATTTTTTTCTGTATTTGTTATAAAAATTTTTTTTCATCGTTGGTCCTCAAATTTTATTTGTATTTTCTGTTGGTGGAGTGTATAATTCTGAATATTTCTGTGAATTTTTCTGTATTTATTAATATTTTTTGTTGTTGGTTCTACATGTTTACAGCGTTGGTCCTGAAATTTTGTTGATATTTTTCTTTGTTGGTCCTACCATTTTTCAGCGTTGGTCCTGTCATTTCGTTTGAATTTTTCGTTGGTGGTGTGTGTATACTTCTACACCTTTCTGCAAATTTTTTTGTATCTATTAATATTTTTCGTCATTGGTTCTACATTTGGTTTGTATTTTCTGTTGTGGGGTGTATAATTCTACATCTTTCTGCAAATTTTTTTGTATTTGTTAATTTTTTCGTTGTTGGTTACACATTTTTTTTATTGCTGGTCCTGGCAATTTTAATGAATTTTTCTTTGGTGGGCTGTTAACTTCTGCTTCTTCAGTCAACATTTTATTTTCATCGGTGGAATTAAGATGCGACAAGGCTTTTCAATGTTAAATGGCCGAGTCACTTTTTTCGTCATTTAGAGTACGGTATTTGGAATTATTTTTTTAATTGGTTCAGCATTTGGGGATTCTACCTACTTTTAATTGGTGGTGTCAAGAAATTTTTGCTGTAACTTATCTGTTTGAATCAATGTTATGTATCTTTGGCTTGTTTTGGTACATTGGGGTTCTAAACATTGGAAATTTACCATATTCTTAAGCAGCTGTCGCTTACAAATGTATGCAGAAAAATCATCGTATTGGGGCGTGCATCGTCGGAACCCATCTACATCTTATGGAGATAATCATTATGACAAAAAACTTTTAATTAATTTTAAAAAATCTCAACGTCCGAGGAACCGGTCACATGGATTGATCACAGCCATATGGGAGGTAAGAGGGAGGGAGTTGACGCACGTCCATGTGATAGTCCATGTGATATATAGGTGAAAAATGGAGGCCTAAGGAAAGGATGAAAACGTACACCCGGAGGATGAGCAGTGGGCCACACACCTGGCTGAACTTGTAATGTTTACTGGTGAAAGGGGTATATGGAGGTTTTATGTGACATGGTTTTATGTGACATGTGGGCTGCTATATAAGCAGCTAGATTCATGACGGAGAGCAGATCATCTCTATAAGTTACTCTAGTTGGAATACTCCATAGACAGCCTTCCAGCAGCGCCATCGACTTCAACGATATCTTCGGCTGTTCCAGCAGCTCCTTCATCTGTAACTGCAGCACACAAATCACTGGCAGAGCCATCTGGTTCTTTGGCTGCACCATCTTCAACAGAACTCGTCCCGTTGGCTGAACAATCCTCACCAGAGAAGACTTATCCTTGCAGCTACTGTGACAAGGTATTTTCGCACCAACATATTGCACATCATCATGAAATTCATGGATGTATGAAGAATCCTAACTGGATAAGGTATCCTTGCTTCAAATGTGGGTTGATGTTCAACCGTAAGGAACCTTTTCTGCAAAAATATTAGGCAGTGTAAAGTTAAACTACAGGACTCGTCCGTCCTTCAGTGCCAGTTCTGTAAGAAAGAGATCCTGCAAACGTCATCATTGCTGTGATGAACTGCAATAACAATAGTTTCTTTATTCCTTCCTCGTCTACATCATCTATGTACGCACCACCAACATCAGTTTGTTTACCTTTGGGCAAGCCGAAACCTCCTGGGGCCAGCACAGCTTATCGGTGTCGCTTTTGCAGCACGGAGTTTGCGTTGAAACTCACCTTGCGTCGCCACGAAGTTCACAAGTGTACGGAAGCTTGGTTTCGTTTATAACTGAGGTCAGTTAACACGAATACTATGAATCAAAAACCTGTGAATAGGGTAGTTGTAGATTTTACAGAATAAAATATGTTTTGGAAATAATTGCGAGTTTCATTTATTCCTTGTTTGCCAAAAGAAGTTTGGAATTTAAAATACAAAATGCATACAAGGAACAAATAATTGTATAAAATGCAATGGTACTTTCATTAGCATTAAAATTAAACATTTCTTTTTTTTATAATCGGTGTTTAAGTTTTTAATACAGAAAATTATCATTTTAATAAATTATGCATATAGGTATACTGCTGATTGGAAAAATTATATATATATTTTTTATTTATATATATATATATATATATATATACACACAGTAGAACCTCGATTAACCGTGTCTCGATTATCCGTGTTCGCGATTAACCGTGCTCACTATTCCGGGAGAAATTTTATTTTTGTTTTTGTAAGGGGTTCAATTCTAAAAAAAAGTACAGGCACAAAGGAAAGGCATAGGCGAGTAAGCAGGAAGTTTGATGTATATAAGTTCCTAGAAACTTCAGACAGAGACCCGGTACTACCGAAAAGAAAATGCAGCCGAACCTTTATTAAAATTTTCTAGGAATTTAGCTAGTAAGCGGCCATACTTTAGTCTAAGAAATTGTCCCCTCTTCTCTTCCTTTTCAAACGGCTCAATTGTTCATTTCACACTTCTCAGTTTGGTTCTGGCCATCGCTTTACATAGTCCTTCCTAGCGGTCAACAATGAGTGAGTGCTAAACGTAAACGTGTCGTGCTTTCTCTAGAGAAAAAAGTATTGATTATAAACCGTGCTCTAGATCGTGGTGAAAGTGCAAAAAAAACTTGCGGATGAGTTCGGTGTGGGTGAACAGACAGTGCGTGACTTAATCAAGCAAAAAAATGACATTTTCAAGTTCATATCTTCTGCAGAATCCACTTCNTTTGCGGAATCCACTTCTGAGCTATCAGCTGCAAGAAAAACTATGAAAAAAGTCATCATTATCTTACATGGAATCTGCTCTTTTTGAGTGGTTTAAACAGAAGCGTACTAAAGCAATTCCGATTTCTGGGCCAATGGTTCGTGAAAAGGCACTTACCAAAGTACTTTTAAACTTTTAACTCCTTTTTAATAATGCTTCCCAGGGCTAGTTATTTAGGTTCAAAACTTGACACGGTATAAGACAGTTGGACATCCAAGGCGAATCTCTGAGTGGAGACTTGACTGCTGCAACATTGTTCAATGAGGAATTTAATTAATTGCTTTCAACGTTGAACCTGTCCCCTGACCAAGTGTTCAACGCAGATGAGTCAGGTCTATTCTGGAAAATGCTACCCTCAAAATCACTTGCTGCGCGATCTGAAAAATCAGCTCCTGGACACAAATCTAGCAAAGAACGACTGACCATTATGACGTGTTCAAATGCGACTGGGACACACAAGCTCAAATTAACCGTAATTGGGAAAGCTAGAAAACCAAGATCTTTTAAAGGAACAGAAATGAGTACAAAAGGTACACTGATAATGTTAGTGGGTTTTCGAACCTAGAACCAAGCTATTTTTCGTGAATGGTTTTTCAATGTTTTTGTACCATCTGTAACAAAATTTCTGGATGAGAAAGGGATACCAAAAAAAAAGCTGTTCTTCTGCTTGATAATGCCCCTTCACACCCCTCAGCCTCTACCCTGAAAACAAAGGATGGTCAAATTTTTGTCTACTACCTACCACCTAACGTGACTTCCTTAATCCAGCCAATGGATCAAGGCGTGATTTCCTGTTTGAAAAGAAGGTACAAAAAGATTTTTCTCCGTTTTATTTTACAGGTAAATTACAATTTTGATTCATTGAAAGATTTTCTGAAAAAGTGGAGCATTAAAGACGCCATTTTCGTAGTATGTGAGGCTTGGGAAAACATACCTGCAAGTACGTTAAGACTTTCGTGGGCAAAAATCTTAGATCAAGGTTATGATGACGAAGAAAATATAGAAGAGGGGTATATAGAAGCTTGTCTTGAGCTTGCCACATCAATTCCAGATTTCACTAACGTTGATAAAGAGGACATTGTTGATTGGCTACAAAAAGATGTTAATGAAGAGGGATTCGAACGTCTAAGTGACAGTGACATAGCAGCTCGTTATGGCAGCACAAGCAGTACTCCACCTACACAACAGGATGATTCAGAGGACGATGAGAATGACAATGATGACAGTGTTGGCGGTGAAGAAGAAAAAATTCAGCCAAGTCAAGCAATGGAAGCAGTTGATATCCTCCTGAACTTCTGCGAACAGGAAAATTTTGACTTCCATGACGTCAGGAATTTGAGAAAAATTAGAACTGAAGTAAGGAAAACCATTTCAAACCGTAAAAAACAAAGACTCATTACTTCATATTTCAAGCAGTGATAACGTTATAACATGACATTGTACACCCATATTACAGTACATATGTAATTCGTTAAATAAAAAGTGTCTCAATTAACCGTGGTTTTCAATTATCCGTGCTACCCCTCCCCGCCATTACCCCGGATAATCGAGGTTCTACTGTATATATATGAAAAATTTAAGATTTTCCTATGTCTATAAATACAAGTGCCGACAACTTACCTCGTGATGAAATCTATAAATTAATGCCACCTATGTGTTGCAAATAGAATATAATATTGAGTGCACCAACAGCACCACCTATATGTTAAAAACACATAAACAAATATGGCTGCTGACTGGTGGCTAAATAGGCAGCTCACCTGGTGAAGAAATCGAGAAAATAGCGCCACCTATGTGTTGAAAATCCTAACAAATGACAGACGAAAAAAACCAGAGATATAGCTGCATTCGACAGAATGAGCAAAGGCAAGTGAAGAGATGTTGAAGGGGGAAGAGGGGAGTTCGAGCAAACGCATCTAATTGGCCGAACAAATGTGAGTAATTGGTGGTGGGGGTGGGGCAATTGGGCAATTAAATATATTGGAAGGGGGGAGTGACAGGGCCGACTAAACAGCCA
>NQII01000281.1:386743-420195 GCA_002778355.1 Clitarchus hookeri | reverse complement strand
GTTCTTTAAATACATTTTTTTAATAGTAAACCCATTAATAAATAACATTTTATATTGAATTTTTTAATAATTTGTTTATAAATTTTTTAAAATCATTTAAAAATAAGAGAGCATGAACAGCTCCAATGCTCCTACCCCCATACCATTGTGCCCGACTCTTCATTTTTCTACTACTGCCATTATTTGCCAAAAAAGAAGATGTGTTATATTCATACGAATATGTTTTGTTTATAGCCTGTCACTTGATTTATGGCGCATATGTATAAGAGAAACTATTCAAATATTGTAGTGTCATTTTACGATAGGGTACAAAACCTGCCACGCTAAAACATTATCAACATATTTAATATAATGTACCACAGAATAGAATGCATAAATATTGGTTAGTATTAAATTGACACAAATCACAAAATACATTGCATACCTACGATGCAAGGCGTCTGAGCATCATAAAAACATAAAGAGCATCATAAAAACATAAATTTTATTATAATAAAAATACAAAGTGAGCATAAAAGTAAAAACCTTTATAAGTAATGTATTAAAATAGAAAAATAAAAAATTGTAAGGTACATGTAAAATTTGTAAATATAATTTTTATTATGTACAAATTTGTTTTAACTTTGTTTTTCCCATTCATTCTCATGAGTAAAAAAACTAGATATTTTGGGGTTCTTCTATGACCATGCTAGATCACACGTCGAAAAGCCGAACCAGTGACGGCTGGAGACCCTAACCCAGGGTGACTCAGTACTCCAGCACAGAACTGGTAACCAACTGGTTCCGCCTTTACTAAAATAACTTAAAAACTTAAATCAGGACGTCTATTTACAGTTACATCCCCTTTACGTAACCAGGGCCTGAAAAACTGAAATGTGAATGTTATAGTATTATTGTGTTTTATAATAACAGTAGTATGACATGAACCACGCGTCCACGAGCTCCTTGTGCCCACTCTGACTGCCGCAGTCACATCAACTGCACCAGCTAAACTGGGCCGCACCAACCACATCACACCAAGAGTGCGTAGTGCAGGTCGACAAGAGCGGAACTTGCACTTTCTTGCCAAAAGGTATTATATGACTCAAGAGACCACCCTACTATTTATTTAATAAATAAGTAGGTGATCCGAAACTGTGTTTACCCCAAAGCCACAGCCTTTGGACGCACGGGTCATTGGTCGTTACGTCGTAGCATCTCGCGCCGCAACATACGATGTAATTCACCACCGGGTGACGTCAACTGGCACATAGGCCGAAACTGAAGTGCTAAGTGCCCCAAAGTGTAACCAATAATGCACAGCATCTTTCTAAACACATCAAACATCATCATCTCATTCACAGCTACAGTCGGGGGTGTGTTTTATTGTATTAAGAGCAATCGAGTATGGCAACCCACACCCCTTTGCCCAGGTGGACTCGTCCATCCTTTCAGGAAACAGCCACCTGGCAACACTGTAGCCAGTGAAATTCAAGCCCATCACAGGAAATGAAATACAGAAACATTTCATGAGAAAGCATTTTAGTGTATTTAATGTTTATTTATAAAAGAGCAATTATGTTTTCAAAAAGGGAGATTGCCTATAAAGGCCTCCATCCTTGTAACATGTCATTTGGTGCGGTGACTCCCCCCGTCAACTTCACAACATCAACCTTAACAGACATTTGTTAATCAACAGGGGTGTCACCAATGTGTTTCATTCAATTTATACCATTTTTCACCATTGCAATAATATTACATAGTGTTCATGTCATGTTTCACCATTCTGCGTTTGACTTTGGTTCTCGTCACTTGTTATGGAAGCCGATGTCACTGCCAGTTCATCTCAGCACTCGAACCAGACCGGCAGCGTTGGTCGCCCACTCTGCGAGCCCCATCGGTACCATAATTTAGGCTGTTACCACTTCACTGCAATAGTAACTTCATTTACGGGAACATTTGATTTATTTTATGTCTTTTAAGTACCGAGGGGAGAACCACCTGCACTCTCACCAGAGAGCTTAACGCTACCGCATATCCACATAACACCATGCTCATTTTCACGCTAAGGTCACCAGCAGGCTGTAAGTGCTGGGTCCGTTTTCTTTCATTATTAACATGTAATCAAGCACTGTGAGTAAACTGCTTTACAATGTTCAATGAGTGTTGATTCATTGTCCTCCGGGACGCGTTGGGCGCTACACCCTCTGTAATACCTCCCGCAATTTTCTATATATTTAAGGCGTACAATACGGCCTACAGTCTCGTCATAAGATGTATATAGTGTAACAGTAAGTACGTGGCAACATCATCTGCAAACTGACGGAGGCACCCAGGGCTCCGTGCCGTCGACCAAACGACCCACATCACTAACTCTCCACTAGGTTATGGCGCTGGGAAATTCTACACTCATCCAGCCCTGGGTCACCTCGACCACATCAACTATTATAAAGCAAGTAACCAGAACCAAATTTCTTGGCATACACATTGATGACAATATAAATTGGAAAGAGTATATGCGACATTAAGTTCCTATGCTCAACTCTGCCTGTTTTGCTCTCAGGTGCATGCAGAAGATGGCGAGTTATAAAAAAAAATTATATATTTAGGATATTTCGATTCTCTAATGATGTATGGTATCCACTTGGAAAACCCCAAGACGCTTAAAAAACATTTCTTTAATAGAGAAGAAATTTATTTAAGAATCTTGTGTAAGCATAAAGTCCAATCAGACTTGTCAGCCACGTGCATGTGTGTAAATTCTGTCCATAATTACTTTTTCTCTAACAAAAAAAATATGAATCTTATAGTCATGTGGGCCAAGAGTTTGCAGTGAACTTCATGTGCATGTTTGCAATTCAAAGAAATTTCAAAACAGTGCTCAATATTCAAGAACAAGTATTCATAAAAAAATCATTTTTGCTAACTTAATAAAATGTTTAGATACAAGAAACATTACACATGAAGCAACACAACTTCTATTATGTGTAAGAATATTTCAAATGTTAAAATCTTAAGCAAATATTTGAAATTATCTTCTGTGGAAACAAACTTTTTTTTAATTTGAAAATCCCTTTCTGTGCTCTCTTCTTCCTTTATTAAAGTAGAACAAATGAGATACTACTATTTTGTCTGTTTCATTAGCGTAAATGCAATGGGAATTTTTGCTTCGGCTGTGACATGTATTGGTTTGAGCTTTATCAGTTTCAGAACAAAATTTTAGCTGAATGGTCTGTTTTCCTTAGGCTGGAATGTACAATAACATTTTTATTTATTTACTAGTGAACCGACCCGGCTTTGCCCGGTAACAATTTAGTTTTTACAGCGATACTTAAAAGAAAAACATATGCTATCGCGGACTTTTCTGTAGACCTTTTAGAGAGATTACAGACGGTTCGACATTTCTCTACTATCCTTAAATTAAATGTAAATGTATTATACATCATAACCTTCCTCGAGAAATTCTCTAAATATTGTTGAAATCCTCATCAAAATCCATTAAGTAGTTTAGAAGTACTAAGCGAATACACAGGCAGATGCAGATAAGCGACTTTGTTTTATACTATTTAGAGATAAAGTATTTTTAAGGTACACATTGTTACAACTATCTCAAAAGTCGGTGGGTTAAACCAAGTTCGTTAAGGGATGGAGGTCGTACTTAAATAAAAGAGTTGATTATAATTTACTAATTTATTAAAAATATTTACAAAGGAAATACTCTGGTCTCAATTTCTCACAATAAATTGATATCTCTTGCTATTTACAATTAATAAATTCAATCAGTGTAGCTTAATATTTACAATAAAGTCCGTGTCACATGGTCGTACAGTCCCACCTCAGTTTAGTACAGGTCCCACCCGTCCGCAATGTTCTAGAGTCCTCTGAGCACTCTCACACACAGTAGCCTTCACTCGTCGGGTATCACACACTCTCGTCCATTCACCACACAAAAACCTCGTCCGCTGTCGCCTCATACTCTTCTGTCATCGTACGTCCGTTTCGTCGATGTCTCTTGCTACATCACTCGAGTACTGCACTTAGCCAATTGGCTCCCACGGAATCACTCCCGACCCTTTGACCGCTGTAATATTTATAGGGTCATGGGCAATCGCCCATAAATTTCTCTAAATGCCACGTTGCACCGAGGGTCCTAGTTCCCGGAATATTCTTGCGCATCCTCTAAACTTATCGGCTTCTCCAGCAGAGGAGGGGCTGTGATGCCAGCCAGGAGCTGGGCGACGCTATGGGGCAGACTGCCTGGTGAGAAGAGGATGGTCGAGGGGGTCAGCCGTCCCACAGTGGCAGCCTGCACATAACGGAATCTTGTGCACGATGCAAGGGGTTACGCGCATAACAATATTATGTTTTCAGCGATGTCTTCTATGTTGTCCAGAAGGGCTAGAATACCATATTATTTTTATAGGATTTATGAACATAATGTATATTGGTTTAAAAGCATTCTGTATAAAAGAGATGAAGAATTATATTGAAGTAAATACATATTATTGAGTTAGTGTATAATATAAAACAATTTGACATCCATATTCCGAAGTAACTACTCAGAATGGGAGCTACGGGTAGCGAATTACAATAAATACAATAAAAAATCAAATGGCCCAAGCCAAATAGACGAAGAAACTATACCGCTTTAAGAGGGTTTGCTACGACTAGTATTTACGGAAACTAAATGTCAGAACATTTGACGCCCACCTCCCTATCCAAGAAAACTCCGCAGCATAAAGTTGGGGCCAGCTTTCATTCCCAGATACTAACGCAATCAGGATAAGGGATTACAAGCAGCTTGCAGATTGCCTGCTAGGTTCCCCACCCTTGCCGATCTTTGTGTCATGTTTGCCACTCATGGGGTGGAAGAAGTTCATAGACTTGTCACCTACCACTGATAGAAAATTCCACGAGGGAAATTTTCTGGAAACCTTTAAATTTATACTTTTATTTGAGTGTCAATTTATTTCAGACACTGCACTGATGTGTTGCAGCTATCAAAATATCGGTAACAATTTTTTATTTGTTATAGTATAATTATTACCCCGGTTCGCCGTTTAAGTGCGGTGTGGGAAGCAATTTCCTACAAGCCTGCACTTATCACAAGTAAAAATTTGACGTTCTTTTATGTTCATTTGTTGGCTTTCTTAGATGTTGTACAAATGTTTATTAGCTATAAAATGGTACCATAATGTTGTGCCAGTGTCTCTATCAATTATTGTTGCTATTAAGGTTTTTCATGAGACATGATAGACAATTGCCCCTAAGTCTGCACTTTGGCTTTACACAGAGGTACGAATTGTAATTATTTAAATACATAAATATTGTACTTACGACCACGAAACTTTAGTATACGAAAGAAAAAGTTTGCATGCTTGCATGGTTAAAACCTGAAAACCTGTCTTGTACAGCTTTTGTATTAAAAGGTCATTCATTGGCAAAATTAATAATTAAAGGTCTCAATTAAAATTTTAGAAAGTGAATCAAATTATGTAGACAACTTAAAAAGGTCAACAAACCTTTCTACAAAATTTTATCAAGATCGGTTGAGAAAAGTACAACTAGAGCTCACAAGTGGAAAAACTGAGGACAACAGTACTGGTGATTCTGCAGTGGTGAATATAGATGACTTACTTCTAGCTTGTCTTAAATACCAATAAATACGAGCCAGCCTCACAGTGGTTATTATAGTGAAAAGGTAAACTACTTAAAAATAATGTGTTTTCGTGGAAAGAGTGGGTGTGGGAGTGTGGATAGGCCTTAATGTCTCGTCGACAGATAGGTCATTAGGGACGGAGCATGTTGATCAGAGAAGCAAGAGCTGGGAAGTAAATTCACTATCTTAGCTATAAATTTGTGACTGCAGGGAAAGAAGTGATGTTACACTGATGTTAGCGGTGCCGATGCAGTATTAATTAGAACAAATACCAGGATAAAATTACCTCACAATGTGTTAAAATGCATTAAAATTAATGAAAATTGTACATTTATCACAATTAAAGGCTTATTAACAAATTTAATACTAATTGATAACAACCATAAGGGCAAAAGATGGGATGAAGTTACAACCGCCCATAACTGGTAACCCCCAACCCCTGGACTAGGGTCCTGAATTAAGGAAACATCTCAGAATTCACCTGAAGTGATTTTGGGAAACCATGGAAAACCAAAATCAGAATGGCTGGACCGGGAATCCAACCCGGGTCTTACCGAATGCAAGCCCAGTGTGTTACCACTGTGCCACCTCGCTCGACAACCGTTTAAATGAGGTGGTGAGAGGTACTCACGACAAGCCGATGTCGTTGTAATGCAGGGTGTCCATGAAATAGGCCTGCAAGCCTGCCACCCTGGCCGTACACTTGGTGATGGTGTTGCAAGTTGGGGTGGCTGTGTGCTGCACCACGACGTACTTGATGGGGATGATCATGTACTTAATGGAAAGCGGCTGCCTGGCGCCCCAACCGCTGCGGCTGATGATGCGTGGGCAGTCCGCTCCACCGCTCGCTGCAAACACATGAGGACACACCTTCGTGGCACGCAGCTTAGGAGAGCCCCAGATAGCACGTAAGCTTGCAGTAAGTTTGTAATTTGACTTAAATTTGCTTCGCCGAGCAAATTTGTCACATCATGTGTGATTCAAACTTGAGTCATACGAAATTTGTCACGACTAGAGCATACTTGGTAATGACAAGCGTACAGATTACTTGAATTATTCTTGCAGCTTGCCAAGGCAGGCTTGCAGCAAGCGTAACTTGAAAAGGTACTTGCTTGCAAGAAGCTTAACACATGGAGACAAGTTAGTTGATTCAAGCTTGATAGCTTGCATGACAAGCTTGCTGCAAGCTTACAGGCTTGTTACCAGAATTTTTACGTTATATACGTACCCGTAATTCCAAGCATTGTTGGGTTTGACCATCAACTGCAATGAAAAAAGTTTCGTTCATTTTAAAATTTGCTGTACTGAGATGTTTAGATTCCCCATGCATGTAAATGTTTACTAACAGTAGGTTATGTTAGTTTATACGCAGCCCCCTATAAGTCTACGTGCATACAAAGTGGGGATGTTAATAATGCCTGTACAAACGTCTCTAGCAACAGTGACTGTGCATTGGGCTAGTGGGCAACACTGCGATGTGGTCGTCTAGTGAGGCAAACTGTTGTACATGTACGTACTTAAAACTACGCACACCCGGCATTGTTGCATCTAACTTCACCAATAATTGCCTTTCCTTTCTTTAAGCCCACAGACGCTGTAGCTTCCATTTCAGCATAGCGTTAAGATACATCATATATAATATTAAATATATAACATTTAATATTAAGTATATCATATATTTAATATTAGGTATATTTTAGGTAATTATGCAGTTTAGGGGCTTTCTGTAAAAAAAAACTTGAATTGTATATTTCCACTCTACTAATTACGCAGAACACGAATATATCAGGGTCATAAACGTATGACTAATTTCATAATATATGCCCACCTAACCTAACAGAACCTAACCTCACAATGAGTGAATCACTATTTTACTTTTTTAAACTAACCTGGGATTGTAGTGTTTTACACTAACCTAGGTTTGTAGGGTTTTACACTAACCTAGGGTTTTAAACTAACCTAGGTTTTTAGGGGTTTACACTAAACTACGAATTTAGGATTTTAGGGATTTAAAGGAAGTGTAAAACACACCAAAAGAATATCAATTTACTCACCTAGGTAAGCGTCTGGTATAATTCCTCTGTCAATGGCCAATTCAACCTTACCTCTCGCCGAAACATAATATATAACATGCCGTTTGTCGGAAACTATTTCACCTGGCGTTATGCGGTTTTTTTTTGCAAAATAATGTTTCATGTTCTGTGCTGACCTTAAGGCACATAGAATATTTCATAAAAAATGTTGGCAGCTGTAAAAGTTTTTTTAGTAAAGTTAAAAAACAAATTTTTTCCTGGATGGAAACTTATTTTATTATTGACAAACTAAAAAACAATGCGCAATAAAGAAGTTAATATTTGTATCACCGTAGTCTATACTGTATAAAATAAATTTTTTAACAATTTTAACCTGATAGTTATTTCAGTATCGCAGTTTCACTAACACGCACCAAACGTTCCCTGCAGTGTATCTCTATAATAAGGCATTGTGGTTCGTGTTGCATTACGACAGATACATATTGTATGTTTCAATTTCATATAAATAACTAAAATGCTGGCATTGTGAAAGTTAAAATGAACCATTGATTTGCTATTAATAATGACAGTAATCATAAAAAATTTAGGTATTAGAAAAAAACACTTAAAAATTGTTTATTTTTTTTNCATATTGTATGTTTCATTTCATATAAATAACTAAAATGCTGGCATTGTGAAAGTTAAAATGAACCATTGATTTGCTATTAATAATGACAGTAATCATAAAAAATTTAGGTATTAGAAAAAAACACTTAAAAATTGTTTTTTTTTTTAAAAAGAAACTTCCAAGTAAAATAGGAAATGTGGATGATAAATGAGTGTGTTTTTGTTCGGCTATTAAATGGGCCTACATACATAAAGAAATAATTTGCGAAAAAATTTGAAAATAACACTTTTACAAGTTGACAATTTCCTTAAGTGGAAGGGGGTAAACACAAAGTGGCATTTACAGTATGATTCGTTGTCTATTGTATACATATAATAATATTGTGCTGCTGCAAACAATATGATTCATCGTGAATTATACCTATCACACGTCCTAACAGCCATGCACGACTTTGAGAGGCGAGAGATTTTTCCAGGAAGTGGCTTTAGAAGTTAACAATAAGCATGCTACATAAACATAAATTTAAGGCAAAATATAGCCATCAATATTTACATTTTGAATACATTCACAACTAATAAAAATAATTGCAGGTTAAATGTACGTAAACTCACGTTTTGATGACTTAGGATGTTTTGAAGAAGCCGAAGCTGCCCATGGTCGATTTTTCTTTGCAGAACGCTTCTCCATAGCCTGCATCTTAAGTCTTTTGTTGAGATGGGGTACTCTGATGAAGGTCAGTGTTCTGACGTACAGGGAAATAATGTTCTCGTTTATTTCGGAGAATTTTGACTTAATTATAGAAGTCAGTGTCTGCATCACTCGTTCACATTTTGAAATTTGAAGTCCATGAAAGGCACCGAACAATCCCTTGAACTACATCACTTTCTGGCACCATTCCTCAGTCGGACAAGTGAGTCCGCCCTTTGAAACGATTGATATCGTCGTGAGGCACATCCTGACCTACGTCAATTTTTTATCTTCTTTCATAGGGCTACCCAGGCTCTCATCTACAGAGCGACATTTAAAGGCAATATAACCCGCAAGGTATTTGATCGCGTCGTCATCAATGTCATTTTCTGAGTCATTGTTAGAGTCTTTCATTAGTAATAACTGCAATTCCTCGGATTCATTAGGAGGTGCAACTGTTGCGGACTCCTGAACAACATCTATACACAGTTCATTCATCACCAAGTTCAAGAAATCTTCGTCACTGTTAGCATTAGGTTGAGAAACACCTTCATCATTTGCTGATGCAACACATTCAGTTTCTACAGACACTGCACTGGAGAGAGGAATGCTGTTCCTGCCTGCAAGTAACAGGAGGCGAATTCTGATACAAACTTCAAACAGGGACGGATTGTTGTAAAAAAATTCCTAGGCCTCGCACGCGGGCAAAGAAATTCTCTAGACAATCTTGATTTAATCTTGCAGTCAAAATGTAAGACATTTTTGTACTTTTCATGCCCTCAAAAAGGCCAAAAAGAGACTTTATGGAAATAATGAAACCTTTTTGAAATGTAAGCAAATTTTTCCTGTTGCCTACTTTAACTTCTGAAATCACTTTCAAAAAGTGTTTCAAAATGTTTTCTTGACTCTTCAAATTTAAGCCGTAGCCACTTTTAAGCAGAGTATTTTAGTCTTTTGATACCCTCGAGTTCAACATGTCAAAGGTGTCATTGACAAGCCCAATAAAGATACTTTCAATTTTTTGTCTAGTTTATAACGAACTGCTAAAGAAGTGCTCCTGGAAAATAACTGAGCAGCCATTCTAAGGGCTTCAAGAAAGTCTCTTCCAGTTGTGAACTGACTATACAATGATGTTAAAAAAAATTGCAAAAAATTATTTTAAATTCTTTTTCAAATTTGTTATTTAAATGTCTTTTTTTGTAAAGCATATAACTCAGAGAGTCAACGTAAGGTTCAGGATGCAAGGCTCTCATCGCCAAACGTGAGGCCTACAAAAATATAGAAAAAAAAAATAGTGTGTTCAATTTTTATTTAAATTTTTTTTTGTAAATTTAATAGCATACAAATTAGAGAGTCAACATGAAGTTCAAAGTTACGCGTATGTAAGTTAATAGCATCACACGAAGCTCTCGTACTGCCTGCATTTAAAGTCAAACGTAATGTTCAAAGTTTTGTGTGTAAGTTGTAATAAAGCGTTGGGGGGGACTTTCACACTATATTTATTATAATGCCGCACAGTTGAGCGCCATATTGCAATAATGCGTTTTACTTGCCACGGCTTGCTCAGGGTAGAAACACGAGACTCATATAATTGAACATTATTAATTAAGAATGAAGAAGTTCCAAATTAGTTTGTTATGTACTTTGTTTATTTAACTATTTATTTAACACTCAGCACCACAGTTCACAGAAGAAGTCCAAATTGCAGAGTACGAACCTTACAGATACATATCAAAGTACAAAAAACAGCGCCACAGTGGTTTCCGTGTATTAACGTCTCATGAATATTAGCCCGAATAAAGAATATCTGCTGCTACCTCCCACACCGGCTGAGAAATGAAATAATACAGTCTAGTGGCCGATGTGGGGGTTCACGTCACACCTGATGCGATCTACGCTATCATTGTACTACGACAACTCTCTCTGACGACTAAAGAAGACGACCGCTTCTAACGGCCCTCGTCGCAGACTGCCCCTCCTAAGAAGACTCTCAACGACTAAGACCCTGTAAGGGCGACAGCTAGACGCCTATATCCTACTGCCTATCCCCCTCTCCTGTGATAACGGCTTGGCCACGGCATCTACCTCGTTATCTAACTGCTCCGTACGAACTACTCCTGCGATAAGCGCCCGGCATCCGGCATCTGCCAGCAGCGTCATCTAAAACTGCACGTGTCCCGCGCTCAACATGACGTTATCGACTGCCGCGCCGTCAACAGAAACTAACTTCGCCGTCCTGTTTTTGAACAACTGTATAATTTTGACGCGGCTTCCTACTAAAACTGTTGATGTCGCCTGTTCCACAGAAACGACCTAATCTACTTAATGCTGACGCATTTCAAAACACTGAAGTTTGAAACGAAAACTGTTACCAGACTACTGATTAAACGTAAACGCAGACGTCCGCCCCTTAACCTACAAATGCACACGTCCGCCTGATAAACTAAGACGGGAAACTGGCCACCACGGCTTTAAACTGAAACACGATAAAAATATTACAAAGCTGTCCCAAAGCTTCACAAACACGAAAGAATTTTACACTTGAGTCCCGAAAAATTCAGAATATTGCGTCATTACAAAGTGAATGACATCACACAATGCTCTCATACCGGCAGCATTGAGGTTCGATGCCAGCTGCTTACTTTACTTATTGCATGATGACAAATATTCATGACCCTAATTTCCGAATCGTATAAGATATAGTCACCAAATTTGTAACATACACATCACCCCCGACATCAAAAATTATCACAGAGTTTTTAAGCCCTATACTATCTTATAAGCATAGTTGGTTGTAATTTCCAATCCGTTTAAGACATAGGCGTCAAATTTGTAACTACACATCACCCCCTACATAGAAAATTATCACAGAGTCCTTTAAGCCCTAAGCAAACTTATAAGCATAGTTGGTCGTAATTTCCGAACCGTTTAACGTACAACCATCAAATCCATAACATAGACAATGCCTCCGACAAGGAAAATCAACAAATGGTCACTTAAGCCCTATGCGAACTTATAAGCACAGTTGGCTGTAATTCCCGAACCACTTAAGGTACAAACATTAAATTCATAACATAGGCATCGCCTCCAAGGAAAAGTAACAAATAGTATTTATGCCCTATGCTATCTTATAAGCATAGTTGGTCGTAATTTCCAAACCATTTCAGATAGAGCTGCCAAATTTATAACATACACATCACCCCAAACATCAAAAATTATCACACGTTGCTCAAGGTACTCGAAAGTGTCTCATCATCGACAGAACGATACAGTGCAAAATACTAAAGGAGCCTAACATGTTACGCGAGGCTCTTGAAAGTATCTCGGACACTGCGACTAAGTGTGTGGCATAGCATAAAGAACGCTGCAGAACACTTCAACGACGCATGCGACATAACATAAAGGATGCTGCCAAACACTTCAATGATGCCGAGACATAACATAAAGGCCACTGCCGAACACTTCAAAGACGTGCACGGCATAACATAAAGAATGTCGCAGTGACTCGAGGCATAACATGAAGGACATCGCTGTGACACAATGTGTAACATAAAGAATGTCGCTGTACACTTCAACGACTTGCGCGGCCTAACATAAGGGATGATGCCGAACACTTAAACAAAGCGCGCAGCATAACATAAAGGATGCTGCAGTACACTTCAACATCATGCACAGCATAACATAAAGGATGACACCGAACACTTCAACGATGCACGCGAACTAACACAAAGTTTGACGGCGAACACTACAACGAAGCACGCAGCCTAAATAAAGGATACTGATGGACACATGTACGCATGCATGCACACATATACATGCACACACACATGCACGCACACATGCACATATATATATACAATTGCACACACACACACATAAACATGCACGCATGCATTTATACATGGGTATCCCAGAGTCTTCCCAACCAAACACAGCGATAAAGGAGCCTAAAACGTTACGCAAGGCTCTCAAAAATGTCTCGGCACTGTCGAAGCTGGTAGCATATCCTCAAGGATGCTAACATACACAACGATAAAGGAACCTAACATGTTACACGAGGCTCACGAAAGTGACTCGTCATTGGCAGCAAATCATAAAGAACGCTACCGTACACAACAATAAAGGGGCCTAACATGTTACGCTAGGCTCTCGAAAGAGTCTCGTCATCGACAGTTTATCATAAATAACACTACCGCACACAATGATCAAGGAGTCTAACATATTACCCCAGGCTCACACACAACAATAAAGGGACCTAACATGTTACACGAGACACTCGAAAGAATCTCGGACGAAGCTGGCCTATCATAAAGAACATTACCATACACAACGATAAAGGGACGTAAAATATTAGGCAAGGCTAACAAAAGTGTCTCAGCACTGACGAATCTGGTGGCACATCATAAAGGATGCTGCCACACACAATGATAAAGCTACCTAAAATGTAACACGAAACTCTCGAAAGGGTCTCTGACGAAGCTGGTAGCCTATCATAAAGAACGTTACCTTGCACATGCACAACGATAAAGTGGTCTAACATGTTACGCGAAGCCCTATGCTAACTTATAAGCACATTTGGCCGTAATTTCCGAACCATTTATGATGTAGGCGCCAAATTCGCAACATAGGCCACGTACCAACAAGGTTAATTACCAAATAGTCATTTAAGCCCCATGCTAACTTATGAGCATAGTTGGACGTAATTTCCGAACCGTTTAAGATGCAGACACCAAATTCGTAACATAGGCCTCAATACAGACAAGGATAGTTACAAATTGTCATTTAAGTCCTTTGCTAACNCAGACACCAAATTCGTAACATAGGCCTCAATACAGACAAGGATAGTTACAAATTGTCATTTAAGTCCTTTGCTAACTTATAAGCATAGATGACCATTATTTCCGAACCGTTTAAGATGCACTCGTCAAATTTGTGACATAGACATCGACACAGACAAGGAAAATTAACACATGATCATTTAAGCCCTATACAAACCTATAAGCACAGTTGNAACATAGACATCGACACAGACAAGGAAAATTAACACATGATCATTTAAGCCCTATACAAACCTATAAGCACAGTTGACGAACTGTTTAAGATGTAGGCACCAAATTCACAACATAAGCATCGGTGCCAACAAGGATGATTACCAAATACTCATTTAAGCCCTTTGCCAACTTATAAGCATAGTTGGCCGTGATTTCCGAACCATTTATGATGTAGGCGCCAAATTTGCAACATAGGTCGAGGCGCCAACAAGGATAATTACCAAATAGTAATTAAAACCCTATGCTAACTTAAAAANGCGCCAAATTTGTAACATAGGTCGAGGCGCCAACAAGGATAATTACCAAATAGTAATTAAAACCCTATGCTAACTTAAAAACATAGTTGGTCGTAATTCATGAACAGTTTAAGATGTAGACACCAAATTCATAACATAGGCCTCAACACAGACAAGGATAGTTACCAAATAGTCATTTAAGCCCTATACGAACCTATAAGCATAGTTGACCATAATTTCCGAATCGTTTATGTTTTAGACGTCAAATTCGTAACATAGACCAAGGCACCAACAAGGATAATAACCAAAAAGTCATTTAAGTCCTTTGCGAACTTATAAGCACAGATGACCGCAATTTCTGAACAGTTTAAGATGTAATAGCCAAATTCATATCATAAGCATCGGTGCCAACAAGGATAATTACCAAATAGTCATTTAAGCACTTTGCCAACTTATAAGCATAGTTGGCCGTAATTTCCGAACCATTTATTATGTAGGCGTCAAATTCACAACATATGCCGAGACGCCAACAAGGATGATTACCAAATAGTCATTTAAGCTCTATGCTAACTTATAAGCATAGTTGGACATAATTCACGAACTGTTTAAGATGTACTCGTCAAATTCATATCATAGACATCGACACAGACAAGGAAAATTACCATATGATCATTTAAGCCCTATACGAACTTATAAAAATAGTTGTTCTTAATTCCCGAACCGCTTAAGATGTGCTCGTCAAATTCACATCTTAGATATCGACACCGAAAAGGATAATTAGCAAATAGTCATTAAAACCCTATGTGAACTTATTAGCATGCACCCTGACACAAAGGATGTCACCATATATATACACACACACATTCACTTACCCAAACATATACACATACAAACATGTTCGCGTACAAACATGCATTTACCCAAACATGTTCGCGCACAAACACACACTTACCCAAACTTGTTCTCACACAAACACTCACTTACCCAAACATGTTCGCACACAAACACACACACTTACCCAAACATGTTCGCACATAAACACTCACCCAAACAGGTTCACGCACACACACTCACTCACCCAAACATGTTCGCACACAAGCAAGCACTTACCCAAACATATATACGTACACACGCACTCACTAACACAAACATATACGGTCACAAACATACACTTACCCAAACAAATACATGCACTCACCCAAACATATGCGAACACACACATACTTACACAAACACATACTTATCCAAACATATGTGCATATGCTCATACACTTACCCAAACATTTACGAACACAAACACGCACTTACCCAGACATGTTCCACACAAACACGTACTTATCCAAACATGTTCTCACACAAACATGTACTTACCCAAACATGTTCGCACACAAACACGCACTTGCCTAAACATATGCAAACACACACATACTTACCCAAACATATTCGTACACAAACACACACTTATCCAAACAAATATGCACACGCACATACACTTATCCAGACAACAGCCCGCGCTTCTTGCAAATGACTAAAATTATGCAAATATACCGATGTATAGCTTACGATATCTGACACGAATAACATGAACTATAGTATGCTACCAGCCAGCATACTTTCCAAGATCAGTATGGTACACGAGAAATGACAGCAATTAACCCGAGGAGAGGAACTGTTTCCTGCTACACATCATGACCTCCCAAAGATGTCTGTCCCAGATATGCTTTATTATGTAATATTATATCCATAGGGGACAGTATGTATTGCATCGTCCAGGATTTTTCGCTTATCATCCATCCAAGAAAGGGCCAACTTGCTGGTACATTCAGTATATTTTAAATCACGATGACACACGCACACACAAGCACAGCCAACATACATGCGTATACGTATGTATACATTCACGAACATACAATCACACCCAACATACATATGTATACATATGAATACACACACGCACACATGAAGACACACACACACGCACACATGAAGACACACACACACACATCACTTACCCTAAGCATTGTTGCCCTCCCACTTACCATCGACATTAGCATGCAGATGGGTCCCGGGCTTGAGACCGGACAATACACTATTCCTATGACATTACCAATTGATAATGACATAAGTATAGTGTACAAGCAGGTTACAACATCGAAAATGAAAGACAACCCTCCTAAAGAAAAAAAAGCGGACTAAGGAACGTACAAATATATATCATCATAGGGAAATTACTACTGAAGAGAAGGTTACAAGTATGATGTTGCTTACGACGTTTCTAATGGAAGATCACAGCCTAAAAGCAAAGGAACAGGTGAGTGAAAATGAATAAAGTCTATACATTAGTTATTGTGAAGGTGTTAGATACCTGTGCTTCTTGCAAATGTATAGAGAAAATTGTAACTTGACCGTCCTACTAGATGATATCACCACACGCCTGCATTCCATGCCAGGAGAGTTATCTCAGAGTCTCCCCCCAACATATGTGCGAGGGTTATCTCAGACCATACACAATGATAAAGCATTAAAGGCAACGCACACTTCTATGAAAACAATGGCGGGAACAGTCATGTCACTACTGTAACATATCATTTCCATATGTCTACAATGCGAAGAGACATATGAAGCAAAAAATGTAAGCTATTGCTGTAATAAAGTGAGAACACCACAGCGCATAAAGGAACCTAACATGCTATGCGAGGCTGTCGTTCACTGAGGAAAGGAGAGACACGCAATACAAATTGACATGTGTATAGTATATATATAAGCGAACATCACGTTAAATAAAGATCATTCTGTTGCCGAGAGATGTTATGAAAAGCAGTCTTGTTTACAACAATATGAATACAGAATCAATGGATGAAGACTCACCATCGCCAACATCGGCATCAACAGCAAGGTACACTGAAGAGCCACTACGCGCATTACGATATCATCGTAACTACTACAATCGTACACCCTGCTATAATATGAGGACGGAACCAATAGCGGAAGATTTACCGTCTACAACCTAGCCAACAGCAAGGGGTCCTGAAGAGCTGATGCAAGCGATACGTCACCAATGTAACCACTGTGGAAATAATTTTAACACAAGGTATAATTCATGTCGGCATGAAAGTTGCCATTGCATGTTCAGCCCGGCATACAAAATATTCCACATCCTTTGTCTCAGGGTGCATGATAATAAGTTCACATAGGGTTTTAATGACTATTTGCTAATTATCCTTTTTGGCGTCGATTTCTAAGATGTGAATTTGACGAGCACATCTTAAACGGTTCGGAAATTACGGCCCTCTATGCTTATAAGTTAACAAAGGGTTTTAATTACTATTTGGTAATTATCCTTGTTGGCGCCTCGACCTATGTTGCAAATTTGGCGCCTACATCATAAATGGTTCGGAAATCACGGCCAACTATGCTTATAAGTTGGCAAAGGGCTTAAATGAGTATTTGGTAATCATCCTTGTTGGCACCGATGCTTATGTTGTGAATTTGGTGCCTACATCTTAAACAGTTCGTCAACTGTGCTTATAGGTTTGTATAGGGCTTAAATGATCATGTGTTAATTTTCCTTGTCTGTGTCGATGTCTATGTTACGAATTTGACGAGTGCATCTTAAACTGTTCGGAAGTTACGGTCATCTATGCTTATAAGTTAGCAAAGGACTTAAATGACTATTTGGTAATTATCCTTGTTGGCACCGATGCTTATGATATGAATTTGGCGATTACATCTTAAACTGTTCAGAAATTGCGGTCATCTATGCTTATAAGTTCGCAAAGGACTTAAATGACTATTTGGTTATTATCCTTGTTGGTGCCTTGGTCTATGTTACGAATTTGACGTCTAAAACATAAACGGTTCGGAAATTATGGTCAACTATGCTTATAGGTTCGTATAGGGCTTAAATGACTATTTGGTAACTATCCTTGTCTGCATTGAGGCCTATGTTACGAATTTGGTGTCTACATCTTAAACAGTTCGGAAATTACGTCCAACTATGCTTATAAGTTAGCATGGGGCTTAAATGACTATTTGGTAATTAACCTAGTTAGTACGTGGCCTTGTTGCGAATTTGGCGCCTAAATCATAAATGGTTCGGAAATTACGGCCAACTGTGCTTATAAGTTAGCATAGGGCTTAAAAGACTATTTGGTAATTATCCTTGTTGGTGCCTTGGTATATGTTACGAATTTGTGGCCTACATCATAAACAGTTCGGAAATTACAGCCAACTGTGCTTATAAGTTAGCATACGGCTTAAATGGTTATTTGGTAAGTTGCCTTGTCTGTGTCGAGGCCTATGTTATGAATTAGGTGCCTACATCATAAACGGTTCGAAAATTACGTCCAACTATGCTTATAAGTTAGCATAGGGCTTAAATGACTATTTGGTAATTATCCTTGTTGGTGCCTTGGTATATGTTACGAATTTGGGGCCTACATCATAAACAGTTCGGAAATTACAGCCAACTGTGCTTATAAGTTAGCATACGGCTTAAATGGTTATTTGGTAAGTTGCCTTGTCTGTGTCGAGGCCTATGTTATGAATTAGGTGCCTACATCATAAACGGTTCGAAAATTACGTCCAACTATGCTTATAAGTTAGCATAGGGCTTAAATGGTTATTTGGTAATTATCCTTGTCTCCAAGGCTTATGATACGAATTTGACGAGTACATCTTAAACGGTTGCCAACTATGCTTATAAGTTTGCATATGGCTTAAATGTCTATTTGTTAACATTCTTCAGCTAACAGGACTTGCTAGTTCCGAGAGCTTCGCGTAGTTAATCAGTTAAAAAAATTAAATTTAAAAAAAATTAAAATAAAAAAAAATCATTTTCGAAACAAATTGTGAGAGCTTCGCGTAGTGGCGCGCATCTTTTTTTTTTAGCCTCGCGTAGCCAATCAGCGATGAGAGCCTTGCGTAGAGCCGGGCGTCTTGCGTAGCGTGAGCGCCGTGGTGACGTCATCGGCTGCCCGAGGGAGGGAGCGCCATTTGCCCCCTGCCAGGAGCCAGGTGGAATAGAACCGCCATATATATACTACTGACATTATTTATGCTACATCGTTGAAGTGTTCGGCAGCGTTCTTTATGTTATGCCGCACACTTAGTCGCAGTGTCCGAGATACTTTCGAGAGCCTTGAGTAACGTGTTAGGCTCCTTTATTGTAGCATTCTTTAGGATTGGTTACCAGCTTCGACAAATTGAGACAATTTTGAGAGCTTCGCGTAACATGTTAGGCTCCTTTATCATTGTGTATGGTTCGGAAGACTCTGAGATAACCCTCCTGGTCATGTTGTTGTTTCTTAATTTGGGTGGGACCAGAGTTACTCATTTTTGTCGGTGACGCCTGCCGTTAACGAGGTTTAGCAGCACGACGTCGACCCTGCTCTCACCCAGGTCTGGTCGCACGACACTGACCCCTATCGCTCTCCCCAAGATCTGGCCGCACGACGCTGACCCCGCTCGCTCTCACTCAGGTCCGGCCGCACAACGCCGACTCCGCTCGCTGTCACCCCGGTCTGGCCGCACGATGCTGTCACCCAGGTCCGGCCGCACGTTGCCGACCATCATCCTGGACATACGACGTCGACCTCCTGCCGTCACTTTGGTCACACGATGTCGACCTCCTGACGTCACCCAGTTCACATAGGGCTTAAATGACCATATGTTAACTTTCCTTGCTGTCGGCGATGTATATATGTTATGAATTTAATGTTTGTACCTTAAACAGTTCGGGAATTATGGCCACCTATGCTAATAAAATCGCATAGCGATTAAATGATCATATGGTAATTTTCCTTGTCGGAGGTGATGCCTACGTTATGAATTTAACGTTTGTACCTTAAACAGTTCGGGAATTATGGCCAACTATGCTTATAAGTTCGCATAGGGCTTAAATGACTCTGTGATAATTTTCGATGTCGGGGGTGATATGTATGTTACAAATTTGGTGACTATATCTTATACGATTCGGAAATTAGGGTCACAAATATTTGTCATCATGCAATAAGTAAGCAGCTGGCATCGAACCTCAATGCTGCCAGTACGAGAGCTTCGTGTGATGTCATTCACATACATACAAAACTTTGAACTTTACGTTCGACTTTAAATGCAGCCAGTACGAGAGCTTCATGTGATGCTATTAACTTACACACACGAAACTTTGAACCTCATGTTGACTCTCTGAGTTGTATGCTATTACATTACAAAAAAACATTTAAATGGAAAATTTAAATAAAAATTTAACATAATATTTTTACAAACAATTTTTTTTTCTACATCTTCATAGGCCTCGCGTTTGGCGACGCAAGCTTGCGCTGGGATGCACGCGTGAGGGAATTTTTTTATGAATCTGGGAAATTTTAGAGACTAAAGGGAAATTTTGGGGAAAAACGTGCTGCTGTAATACTATCTGTGGCGTAATGGCGAGCGTCTCTGTTGGGAGCCGCCTGCAGCTGTGTGTGAAAAGAGACAAACCATAACATTTTTTGGAGAAATTCAAGACATTTTTAGGGAAAAAAAGGAAATTTTTGGGGAAAACGGCATATTTCGAGAGAAAAACGACGCATTTTTGGGAAATTCGAGAAATTTTTAGGGAACGACATGCTATGTCGTACTATCTATGGCTCCCCGCCCCCGTATCTAGCCAGGTGTTTTAGAACCGGTCATTTATAGCTATTATTGTCCATTAAAAAAACGTGAATTTTTAATAAACAGAATATTAAAAGCTAGATACTTCCATTGAATGTTCACATTATTTATTGATGATCGCATACGTCAACAAAACGCAAATAGCAGCTTTCAATTTTGGAATAATTTCAAAATGCGTGAACTGGAATTGTAATTTCCCCTTCAGACCCAGTCTTCTCACGGACCATTAACGTATGTCAGTTAGGCTGGGTTCGAATTGGCATTTTTAATTTACTAAAGGGTCACGGAACCATAATAAGTCGACTAAAATTATTACGTATTTGGTATTTTACCATCGGTTTTTTTATTTAACGAAACTTACTAAAGTACTAAACTACCAAATGGCAACTATCTTTCAACAAATAACTATCGAAGGCGTCCGAATTGAACGCTACCAAATACTAAAATACTAATATGGTCGACAAGAACACGGCCTTAGTTTTGCCCACGCAAATAAAATAAATATACAATCATGTTCGCAATGCATAACATTTAAGAAAATGTTGTGAATATAAAACTTTCGAGTTTATTTATTTATCGTTTGGAAACTATAAAGCTCTAGCAAAAAGTCCCAGATGTGTAGAAAATAAAGTGTGTCCTTTTTTAAACATTTAGATACTTTTAATTTCATACATGACCATATCTACATTGTTATCAAAGTTTTTGTTATTTCGTGGAAGTGACTGTACTTCCCTGAATAGCCACAATTAGTATGTTTCATAACTTATTAATAATTTTCCATCCCCAGAAAATTTTTGTTTTCAACGATCTGCTTATCTTAGCTGATATGTAAGATATATATATTTTTTGTTGTTATATACACGTTCACGCTAATACACGTTCAGGTTCCTAGAAAACCCGATTAGTAGCTTCAATAATATTTCAATGGATTAAACAGAGTATAAAAGGAGTTTTGGTACATGTGTCGAGTAGAACCTATGTGATTACTGGATTTTATGGTTTTTCCAGAATCCCCTGAAATATAGCGATTCGTTTAGTACATGAAAATTAGATAATGAAAATTGGTTTTTTGTCTGCATTAACTTATATTATAAGACTTGACAGACACCGAACTGATTAGCAGTTAGTCTCATTCCGTCGTGGATTTGGGTTGCATAAATGAATTAATTCTCCATAAAACGCCTTTATTTTTTAACTGAATCATCATTGTTGTGGCCGCAGAACAACTGTCAGTGGCTATAAACCTCTCTCTGCCTATTCATTGGGGATAGGTATCAAATCCCCAGCAAACAATGACAGTCTTTGTGTCCAGAGAGACTGTCACGCGGCGATAACGGCAATCAACATTTAATCAGGAACTTTCCAGATTTGAAAACACTTGAACAGAAATAACTGTGACTATAGTCCATTCACGGTTTCTTTGGATATTCTGAAATACACCTTTGAAAAATCGCCCTATAAGTAACATGCCAACCTGGTTTTTAAATAACTCGTATACCACAAATATATAACACTGTGATTATCTTTAAAGTATTATATTTTTTAATAAATTAAAATGTAACTTAGTATTTTATATAACTTAAAATATTTTTTTCGTATTCAATACGAATTAAAAACAGCGAGAGCAGCGATGTGTTGGCAAGGGCTGTGTTTTTTTTTTTAACCTACCTACGCAAGTTACGATGTTTTGATAAACCTGTGTTTCCACGGCAGGAATATACTGTAACAAGTGTCGTGTAGATAGCTATTTGAAATTGTCATTGTTGAATATCCGTTGTGGCCGTTATTGCTGAGCCAGTTTGTGTGTGATTGTAAATATTGGGCTTGCGAAATTTATACGTTTTAACTTTAATTGTTTTTATGACGAAATTAATTATTTGAAAGTCATGACTTTTTATTTACCACAACTATGTAACTTTTCCCTAGGTGTTTGAAACACAATTGTGTAAAACGCTTACGTTTCTGCTATTTAAATGTTTGCCACAACCGCAACAAATTACTAAGACCAACCAGGAAATGTTAAATAAATGATTTAATAAGCCTAGTAAAAATTAAGTACCTATGCAAAAAAATATGAGCGGAATAAAAATTACCGTAGGTCTATTTGTGTGCATGTTCACCACTTTATTTTAAGTTTATCACTGCTAAGTACAAAAAAATAAGCGACACGAGTTGTGTACTTGAATTTACTGATTTTTCGTTGAACTGGCCGCTCCTTCGTTTTATTATTTATTCCGACTGATGCAGTAATTTTAACAAAATAAGCCAAGAAATATAATTTCTTTCCCTTTAAACACAGCCGCGTCAAAATATGAACGTTTATTTTATGCAATGTGCTATATCGTGTATCACACGATTTTCAATGTAAAATAATAAGCATGAGACATTTTTAAAAAGTGATAAAGCTGACCTAAATATGGTTACAGGCCAAAATTGTGAAGAAAAAACGACAGAATTCTTTGAGCAACTGAAAACAGCAAACAAAGCATTTCAATGGCTTAGACTGAAAATCTTGTACTTCATATTTTTGGCGAAAATATTTTTTGGACCGTTTGTTGGAAACTTCGTTCTCACATTTTACAGTGCTCCAAATGGAAAAGTGCATACCTTTTATTTGTTTGGAGCTCTATAAAATGTGATATACAAAGTTTTTTAACAAACAGCATTAAAACATTTTTTTTTTTAGAAAGATATGAGATTAGAGGTTTTCATTCTAAACCAACGATTTGACAGCAAAAACGCAGAAGTCATATGGCAGTGTTTATGTTTACGTGCAGTGGGATGATACGTAATCGGTAACCAAAAGTATAACTTTATAAGGGCTTCAGAAATGTGTGAAGTGACCGTGAATGGCCTATAACGTATGGGTGGACAAGGGCCCCTCACGGGGCTTGTACTACCCCCGCGCTAAGGAGCTTGCTCCAGTGATGCAAAGCGGCGGCCTATAACGTCGCATCACCTGACATTCAAAGATTTGGAGCTTCCTTGAATGTAATGAGCCAGATTTCAGGTGATAGTATCCGCACTAAATTCGCAATTCACAGAGTGCAATTCGCAATTCGCATTCGCGTCGCAACTTGTGGATCGACAACACCCGCGAGGAGCTCGCCTCTCCAACTACGCCTCTTAGCTTTGTCAATCGCGGCACACACCCCTGGATACTGTGGCCGGCCAGTAAACTGGTCATCTCGAGCCTAACCCCGAGTGGGTCAGCGGCCACAGTAAACTGCACCATCTAAAAATAATCTGTAGGCACACTGCACGATAAACACACGCACTCCAGGAGTTTCCCCGGTCTACTTTCCCCTCCCAAAAGTAATGCTTAAAAGAAAACTCTTTCAATTCTTCATCTACAGTAACCCAGCTGAAAAACCACAAAAAGTGGGGTTTGACCTTCCGCCTTGCACCAATATTAAAGATATAGAAAAAGAGCTCACATGTCGCAACTGTAAAATTTAAAAAATTTACCAATTTCAAAAGGAAGTTCCAGACCTCTTATACCCCAACATGAAAAAGTTGCAGCCGCAACCCTTTTTCTGCGTGACAGCCGCGCAAAATAGTACACTTCCGCCTCTAGAGGCAATAACCAGATTAAACATGACAGTGGCACACCCTCCCACCTACCAAAAAAGGCCGAAAGACGTCCCCCGCTGCAGAAACTGCTTGGCAATAGGCCATACACACAATTACTGTCGAATGAGACATGTTTGCCCACAATGCGCCGGGTGTCACCCCAAGGAAGCCTGTCCTTCGTACTTGAAAAAGCCCCCGAAATGCCGTAATTGCCAAGGCGATCACCTAGCAAACTCAAAACTCTGCCCCAAATTCACTGAAGATATTCAGAAAAGACAAACTCAAGCTGATAAGCGCAAGGCACAGCAACAACAATCCTCTAAGCCAAGGCAGTTCCGGCTAATAAACGGAAAATCACTGAATCAAAAAATCTGCCACAGCATCTCTCTTACGCACAGGTGTCCTTAGGACTAAATCAACCAACTACGCAGGAAGCACGCACACAAAACCCTGCCAGCTCCACAACCGAATACTCCACACCCCAGAGTGTGCCAGGAGGACTTCGAGAGAGGCTCCAAGACATGAACTCGCTTATACGGTTCGTGTCGGAGTCCAACTTCGCAGTCATCATGGCACATTTCCACCCTTACATGGCAAGAAGACAATCCTTAACAAACCCACAGGAAATATCCTTTTTACTTCTAGAAACTCTCAGCTCTTTCTTGGAACTAAAATAACTTTGTCCTTCCCTTACAAAGTGGTACCGGGGAACTCCTGGAAATAGAAAGAAAGATACGTACTCTGACAAGTGAAATAAACGCAAAAATTTACCAGAATTTTTTTAAAATCAATTAAAACCTATAATCGGGGCACAAATCTAAGGAAAACGTTCATCCCTACTCTAAACATATTTTAAGAAGTTATTTTAGCTACTTTACAACCCGAATTAAAGGCTTTTAATTTTCCCGTCACAAATAAATTCTCAACTCTTAAATACGCTTCACGTAAAAAGTCTACAGTGCTGCCACCTCTCGAGTGGCGGAGGAAGGCCCCGCCTCCCGCGCGACCTCTCGGCCAATCAGAGACCTCCAACCCCGTGAAACAAAAGTTACAATTCTCAGCTCGTTTTTCAAGCATTCTTTCACAAAACTAATGGCATTTTCAAAGAATTATTGAACAAATAGTTTAACAAACTGTTTTAAATCATTAATTACACGCCCTCAGCGTCTTTTTCACGACTTAAATATTCTTTAAAACCAAGTTTCCTACCCAACTTTCACTCGCTCGGCAGAGTAGAACACACCCACGAGAAAATTCGCGTATTTTAACCAAATCAATTCCTCAACATACAAAACAACATACTAGTACACTTTCAAATCTTTTTCGAATTAAAATAGCACCTTAAAATCACTCTTTAAATACCAGTGACTTAAAATCACCGAGTATGGAAAACTAATTGTTTTATTTTCTAAACTTTTCTTGGGCCACGCCCTCACGATCTAAGATATTTTATAACAAACTCTGGCATTTAAAATCCGTTTTTAGTACTTTAAAACCTGAAATATACAAAATTCCAATTTTTGTACATAAAAATCACCGATTGTGAAATAGCTTATTTTCAATTACAAAACTTTTCTCGGGCCACGCCCTTACGATCTAAGACAATTTTATAACAAACTTTGGATTTTAAAACCCCCTTTTTAATACTATAAAAAACCTGCAATATTCTAAATTCCCGTTTTTACCGAACCACTAAAGTAAAGTAGTCATTTACCTAGGCAGTGCTGCCTCCATCTTCTTTTCCTGTTCTGGCAGGAGGGGAGGGAAATATTATGGGACAACATCGGGAGACTAGGGCTACTCACACAAAATACACTAATAGCACACTTGCAAACAACAAAACAACTGTTAGACAGACACCCACGACACAACATTCACTCCAGCCGGGAGGCTGGAGGGGAGCTTCACTCCCCCGCCGAAAACACGTAAACGTGAAAAANTACACTAATAGCACACTTGCAAACAACAAAACAACTGTTAGACAGACACCCACGACACAACATTCACTCCAGCCGGTAGGCTGGAGGGGAGCTTCACTCCCCCGCCGAAAACACGTAAACGTAAAAAAATTTTTAAATAGGCAACAAAAATTACTCGCCTAAATAAGGGCCCGGTGCCCAAAGCCCCACAGTACACAGCCCCTGCCGCCGACCCAATGATTTGAGAAAGTGTCAGGGTGCATTTGTTTTTTACAATCACCTAGTGAGTTATGGGAGCTTCGGCTTCCGGTATCACAACACTAAATGCCATCCGGTGGCGAATGAGGGTTCGGCGGCGGCTGGGGAAACTCAGTTGGCACATTAAATGTTAGCTGCGGAGGGCGCCTCCGTAATTACAGATTGGGATGGTGCAGGGGGCTAATCTTTCTTCTTTCTAATCTCCCTGTAGGTCATATGAAACGGTGCTTGATCTACCCCCGTTCTGAGCTTCGGCAATGATGAAAAATGGCGGCGGTACCCGCACTTGCTGACAAAGGTAATGAAAACCTGTTCACGCGATACAAATTTATATTCTTAAATGAGCACGTAATTAAGTACTTAGCCACGAAAAAATTTAATCACTGAATTGTGGCAAAACTACGCCTACGTGATCACTATGCACCAGCAAATTTCAGTGCAGAAAAAATAAAAATGTTCTGTGTGACGCTGGATTCTATACTGCAGACGAATTCCTGTGAGAAGGAAATGTATTGATCCGTGAAACTGCATTGTGATACACTGCGGCCGTCGGTTCCGTTCGTTATAAGTATAAAGTGACAAACACTAATTTTATTTCTTTCAAGAGCTGCTGTCAAATCGCACTGCGATGGCTACCATCTGAAGACGATATATTGCAGTTATGATCGGATTCGTGTTCGCAAGACGTCTATAGAACGTGAACATTTTGGTTTTATAGTAAAGTAAATAACATAGTTCTGATGTACTTTATCTTGAAAGAAAACAAACATGATATTTATTTAGGCCTACAGCTAAAATATTTGGATAAATACAATTAGTTACATTTTATTAATAACAAGGAATAAATCATACCCAATTTCATACACATCAACACGTCGAGAATGCTTCCTTACACGATGACCAATAACATGTAAAGAACAGTGGTGCAGATGCACTGCCGCATATTTACAAATCACAAAGTAATTAAACAAAAAGTACAAAAACATATTTTTGCATTATATTCAACCATATAAGTAATTATTTTATAATTATATGTTAACCAATATCTTGCTTGCACCTACTTTCTGATACGTAACCCGTTTATTACTTACACGTTTTTTCATCGTGAACACTACGAGAGAAAACGATATTTTTGTGATGCATCGAAAAATGTGCACGAGAAATATTAGGAAAATGAAAAACATTCGCATAAAACCTCAAAAAACTTTACACGCAACTAATTTCTAAGAAACAGAAATTCAGTTTCCAACAGTTAATGGGCTTGAATGGGTACGCTGATGATGCAGAAATATGGTTATAATAGAATGGGTATCACTGAAATCTGCTCAGTCTGCTCAGCGCGATTTGCAAACGTGTGGAATCCGCATCAAGAATACAAACGAGATGACTCACCGACGAATTCTGCAGCCATGATGCAGAGACAAAGAAGTAACATGCGACTTCGCTTGTCCATTGTTGATGTTGAACAGGTAGGATGGAAAACGGCAATGAACACAGGTTCATTCCAGTGCTAGTATAGCTCCGACAGACACTCCTCTCGACTCGGCGCTGCTTTGTGGTTTGGTTGGCGCACATCCTGTTTACGCTAAAACGGCCTTACCACTGCCTCGAGTTCGGCGAACACGTCGTTCCTGACGTCACGGTTGGGGTACGTGTCAAATAGCGAGCTGTGGAAAACTTTTGTTTGTTTGGGGCGTGTCGAGCATGTTCGGGGCGATCGCACTCGGGACGATCCTCTTCGCTCGTATTCGACTTAATCAAAGATGCCGACGCAAAAAAAAATTATTTTTCGGGATGGGAAGAGACGGGTATTTGAAACAGCTAACCACCCAGTGGAGGTTGTTTCCAAGAAAGGCTCTGCTTTCCCGCAACGTTATCGACTTAGGACAGTGGTAAATTACGACTGCCTACTATTGCTGTAAGCTACTCATGGTTGCTTTCTGGCCACCAAAGTTTTCTCGAATAGAGCAACTTATTTTCACTTGTCGTGTCCACATGCAAACGAAATTTACGAAGGTAGCCCGGAACCTTGTTTACGAAATCCTTATGTTATTCCATTACAAAAATTACTGTATGAAACTGCTTTATACTTATTGCGGATATCCAAAAGTTTCTTACATGTTTCTGGCCCATTATTTTATACGAGCAGCTGTGGGGAAATGTAGACTCATACATAGGTGAAGAGGCAACAACCTATGATAATCGGAGTGCACAATTGGTTGGGAGGGGGATCGAAAATCACCAAGAATTCCTAAAAAATCGCAGTAAATCTTGAAAAACGCTGAAAATCTCTGTAAGATGCAAAAAACTATTATCAATCGCAGAAAACCTCTGAAAATCACTAATAGCATGTGAAAATCTTAGAACATGTTTGAAAATCGCTGAAAATATCGAAAATTCCACAAAATTTAGGGAAGTAAAAACATCTGAAATGTGATAAAATCTAGCAAAACAATGTAAAAATTTCGTAGAATTCTGCAAGATTATTAAGGCGAACAAAAATACTTGTGTAATTCATTGTAAATCAATAGATACATGAGAGATTTTACAAAGGATTCATTCATGCAACCTTCAAATATAGTTTTCAGAATAATCACAAGTTTTGTAGACTACCCAAAGATTCATATCCCTGGATTTTGCTGCAAAATTAAATGAGTTGATGACCCTGCAATTTTTACCGTCCTTTTTTAGTCTACCTTCCCAAGGAAAGGTAGACCTTTTATTATTTTTATTGCTCTGGTGCTAATGCCCGTGTGAAATGTACAGCTAGGGGGTCTATTCTAAGTTTCTCGAAACGCAGCTCCCGATCGTGAAATAACGATTTTCGTAATATTTTCGGTGTTTGGTATTGTAAGACTTCTCGATTCTCGTGAGAAAACGATTGAGAGCACTCGACAGCTAATTTGTTGTTGAAAGCTGCGTTCCCGATCGGGAAGCGTAATTTTAAAATGGCGGTTGAGAAGCGTATTGCCGTATTTATTGCAAACGGGCATGCACTTTATGGTTCCGTCCTTCTTAAACATAATACATAACATATAAAACGTTATAATACACGTGGAACATTATTATTAAATTGTATCAACACATGTTCTGAAGTATGAACTACATACTTCTGTATTGTGAGCCAATTTTGTAAGTTTTAAAATGTTCGAGTGGTTATGTTGCGTGGCTGCTAGCGTGTAGATAACTATTTATTGGGTTTGGGACTCGGCTGACAAATTTTTTTTTACTTCTCATAATAATATAGAAAACAATTTTATTATTCCTACATGCAATAATAGAACTAATTAAATGGATAGCTTCTACCATTTTATGAATACACACACACACACACACACACATATATATATATATATATATAAGCTACTAGCTACACATTTTTTGTGTGCGAAGCACTTTACTTCACTATTGGTAACGGGAATTCGTGCGTTCCTACAATAAAAACTTAAACTACTTTTTACTATGTAAGATTTGTGGTTTAGGCCTCACATAATGTTCTAGGCAAACATTATAGTTGTATTTATCAAAATAACATGTTACTTATCGTCTTCTATTCATTTCGTTACGTATATCACCGTGAAATTTATTTAAATGGACTGTTTGGTGGGGCTACTACGAAACGAATTATCTCATCTTTAACAGTCATTTTTATACGTGAAACAGTATGTACCTTTAAAACAAGTAATGTTTTCAACTGCCCGCCTGTGTACACAACACATTAACCGTTCACAAAGTCACCATTTTACTCCGCCAATAGTCAAACCATACGATGAGATAGTAGCCATGGCGAGAAATTTCACTCTAAATATCCCGCGTTACGCTTTGATAAATGGAATAATATGTGTTTTATATAAGACAATGTATAAATATATGTGCACTTTTATGCATTAACTAACCACTTAAAATGCACAGTTTCATGGGTGCGGAGGGAGGGAGGTGGTTAGCCTCTCTTTCCCTCCACGTGTCAAATGTAAGACAACTGGGTGCACAAGAGCCCTCCCCAGGGCTTGTACTACCCCCGCGCTGAGCAGCTTGCTCCGATGATGTAAAGCGGCGGCGGAAGAGCCACGAGCAGCTCGTGCTGTGGGATTAACATCGTGCTCGTAGCTGCTCCCTCTCCGGGATATGCCCGCCCCATGGGACCAGCGAAGGCGAGGACTTCTGCGAGTGCGGCGGGACTGCAGCAGCTTGGGTGCGGCGACTATTCCGCAACTCGTCGCGTCCCTAGGTGGCAGATAGCGGATCCCTAGTCCCTGGGGTGGCTAAAAATACTCGAATACCAGCCCGCGGACCAACTGGCCGGTGCGACAGCGCCGTCGTCGTGAACGTCGAGGGCCTGGGTAACTCAGTACGAGATGGCGAAGTGCATCGTGCAGGAGGCAGCCCAACGATCAAGGCGGGGAGGGTCATATCGAAATGCTGAAACATGTGAAGTGAAGCAAACCTCACTGCTGCATTCTGCGGGCTGCTGGCTGCGGATGCTTGAGGAATGGATTGGAATACGTCGGACCTCGGAAGCTTCCTGATGTCAGCCTCCACTCCTGGGCCAGCTGCTTCGCCACCAGCCTGGTAGTCCCCGGAAGTCCCGCCTGCCCTGAAGACCCGAGGACTATTTTGGAGGAAGAGGGAAGGGGTGGCTCCCCGCCATAGACCTCCTCACCTTCACCTACGGTGTGGAGACCCTGATGTCAGCGTAGAAGAGCGAAAATAGAGTAGGCGTCATGACTGAGCTGCCCGGTTTGCCGACGCACACGACGAGAAGCAGGAAAAAGGGGGAGGGGGGCTGCACTCAACAGCTGCTGTCAATATTATTGTGCTGGTACGCCAGCGCATAAATATTTACAGCAGTTCAACCTCAAGGGCGCTTGCGCCCACAGCCCCGCCCCTTTCTCTTCTAGATTTTTAACTCCACAACAAAAAGCATGAAATCCACACCTGCTGCCTCCTATAGCATTTTCATTCATGCCTGAACAAGTTTTGAACTTATTTCCTGTCGGGAGGGTTTTTACGGTGCCTATGTCGGTTACCCCCTCCCTTCTTAACTACAGCCACAGCTATAGGAACACTCAGGGATGCAGTTCATGCCCTCAATGGCGGCCATGGCTGCTTTAATCCCTCTCTGCTGAGATGAACGCCTCCTTTGCATGAAACTCCCTTTCTTGTAGGCGTATGGGGCCTAGCCATGAGACGCACTAAATTCACGTCCCTACCTCGGACGTACACTTAACACTTAGTAAAAGGTTAGGTAGGAAAAAAATGGGGAAGAGCCCTCATCAAGAACATGGCTCAAGTATAACAGTTTTATGGGTGCGGTGGGAGGGGGTTGGCCTCTCTTTTCCGCCGAGTTTCAAATGCAAGACGACTGGGTGGACAAGAGCCCTCCCCAGGGCTTGTACTACCCCCGTGCTGAGGAGCTTGCTCCAGTGATGTAAAGCGGAGGCGGAGAGAGGGGCCAGATGCCTCACGGCACTCCAGACTTCGCCATTGGAATGGTTGGTTGTGTGATTCTGCCTCTTCAGGTTGATACGAGTACCCTTTGCGATTAGTTCATGAACACACAGAGGACTTGCTCACTGGGGTGTCCCTACCCCAGTCATCTCGAGCATAGCCCGTTTGTGTCAGCGGTGAGGCCTCTGTACAGCGAATTAGGCACAACATTTTATTTAAAAAATATTTTCTAATATTTTAATAATAGAAAAAAATTTTTACCAGTTGCTGTTCCAACACCACCCAGGCCCTGGATGGGACTGCGACCTTGGAGACAGGGGATGACTTCCCACAGCAGGCCCAGCTGACCTCTATCCCACAAAACATCCCACCGGACTCCGTTCTGGTTTCATAGAGGGAAAATAATGCAAACATTTCCAGCCCCGCAGGAATTACTCAATACAACACAAAACACCCCCTCGCCCCTAAATGACCACGTCATGGAAACAGGAGACCAGTGCTTCCCACAGCCAGGAACACCAGAATGGCACACCGTCCACTCACGCATGAGCAAACGCCAGGCAGAAAGGACAGCGGTGATGAAGAAACAAATCGATCCGAAAGCAAGAAATCAACTGGTTGCGTCCAGACAAAACAAGAAAAAACGCCGCAGCTCGCTTCCAGAGGAAACGCAGTCCAGTGTACCGGTTTCAAACCGGTTCGACGTCCTGCGATATGTCTGAGTCATCCAGAACGCCCCCGGAACTTCTGCCCCCTCCCCAACATAACTGCGCTCTGCCACTACAAGACCTCCTCAAGACCAGCCACATCCCCTACTTCACCTTCGCAACCTCCGTGGATCAGCCGCAAAAAGTTGTGTTCGACTTGCCAGCGGGCACAGACACAGAGGAAATCCGAAAAGAACTCGCGGAGCGTGGCTACGCGATACAAAAAGTTTATCAGTTCCACACAAAAAGTTCCACTACGACTCTTCTGTGTGACAGCCGCGCGTAACGACACACTGCCCCGCTCTCAGAAATAACCCGGTTTAACATGACAGTTGTTCACCCCGCCCCTACCGCAAGCAGCTGTCTGACGTGGCTCAATGCAGAAATTGCAATGCCCTACACCACACTAAAAACTTGTCACCTTCCAGTTGTTTGCCCCTACTGCTCTGGTCCACACACCCTGCATGCGTGTGCCAAAACTAACCCGAACCCGCAGTGCTGTAACTGTCAAGGTTTTCACTTAGCCGCCTCTAAGCAGTGCCCGAAGGTGGTGGAAATAGTACAGCGCCGGCAAGCAGCTGCCGAGCTCAAAACAGAACTAAGAGCGCAACACGATTGGTTGATGCTGCAGCCCCCCCCCC
>NQII01000281.1:376256-386584 GCA_002778355.1 Clitarchus hookeri | reverse complement strand
TTGCCCCCTGGACGTGAACTCACCATGCATCCGTGGATAATAAATTCACGGGCACTGCCTACAACTCATTTTTACGCCAACGCAACCAGGACACACATACAGTCCTACACACTCCGCACACCACCCCCAGTTGAGACACAGATCCAGTACACACGGCCCTCCCTACTCCCCACCCCCACCACTACCTGACCATAAAACCCGCGTCATCGATGGGTGAAATGGGTAACACTATGCGGGATATCCAGGATTTCCTACAGGAAGCCAGCTTCACTGCAATCATGTCGCACTTCTGTTCCTACACGGAGCCGGCAAAACAAACCCAAGATCCCATGACCAAAATAATGCTTCTGTTGGAGGCCCTCACGACGTTCCGAGTCACTCCCTAATGGGTCAAAACACTCAGCAAGCTCTTGATTCCGTGTCCCTTTTGTATTGGAACAGCAACGGCGTGTTTAACCAGTTACATCAACTAGAAAGACTTCTGGAAACGTACGGAATAGAAGTTGTGTTAATTCAGGAGACAAACCTAAGACCCCATAAGAAATGTTCAATTAAAAACTACGATACTTACAGAAATGATAGAATAAGTAAAGGAGGCGGTACTATGATATTAATACATAATAAAANATTAAAAACTACGATACTTACAGAAATGATAGAATAAGTAAAGGAGGCGGTACTATGATATTAATACATAATAAAATACACCACCATTTAAATGCAAATCCAGACTGCCAGAACTTAAGAGCCAACATCAATAAATATTCAAACAGATTCAGCTCATATAACGTTAGTTTATGCCTGCCAATCCCCCAGTAGAGCACTTTTAGAAGCAGATCTGGATAAAATAACCCCACAGCGATACCCGTTTCTACTCGCAGGAGATTTAAACGCTATAAACACTAAATGGAATAGCAGGGAAAACAATACGNACAGCGATACCCGTTTCTACTCGCAGGAGATTTAAACGCTATAAACACTAAATGGAATAGCAGGGAAAACAATACGGAAGGCGGATTTCTCTTACGTCACTCGCGACAAAATAACTGCATAGTTAGTACCCCGGACAGGCCAGCATACTTTCCAACATGTTACAGTAAACAGTCAGATGTCCTAGACATTATTTTAACCAACATATCTAACCCAATATTAGAATTAACTGTCCTGGACGAATTAGACTCAGACCACTTGCCAGTATTTTGCAAAATTAGCACCCACTTAATTAAACATCCGGAAGTAATATTAAATAAACTGCCGCAACCAACTGGGACAAATTTAAAGCCTACCTGGACGAAATTTTCACGGATCAACTAATAGTAATAAAATGTAAAAATGACATAGGACCGGCACTAGAAATATTCCAAAACACAATTAAAATTCAACTAAAGAAAAACGCTCAATTCCTTGACCGGCGGCAATTTCTAAAACTAAACTACCCGGACATAGACTTTTAGCTGGCTGAAAAACGACAATCTAGACACGATTATCAACGATACAGAACCCAAGGACTTAAAACAAGATTCAACAAACTTAAAAAAGATTTACGCAATAAATTATCTTAGCTCCGAATAAATAAATGGGAATTCTTCGTTACAGAAATATCAGAAAACATTGAAAGATTTTGGCAAATTTCTAAAATTCTCTGAGGTAAAACCGATTCACTAAATTTCTACCCCCAGTTTAGCTCCTTCAGGCTTAAAATATGCACCAATAGATAAGGCATACGCCATAGTTAATTCTCTTACCGACCCGTTCACACCAAATATAAACATTGGAGACCCTAACTTCACTCGGGATGTACACTGAAGAAAGAAAGAAAAAAAAAAAAAAAAAAAAAACGGGTACACCTGCCTAATATCGTGTAGGGCACCCGCGAGCACGCAGAAGTGCCGCAAGACGACGTGGCATGGACTCGACTAATGTCTGAAGGTATCAGGAGGCATTTCACACCATGAATCCTGCAGGGCAGTCCACAAATCCATAGGAGTGCGAGGTGGTAGAGGTCTCTTCTGAACAGCACGTTGAAAGGCGTCCCAGATATGCTCAATAATGTTCATGTCTGGTGATTTAGGTGGCCAATTGAAGTGTCTAAAGTCAGAAGAGTGTTCCTGGAGCCACTCGGTAGCAACTTTCGACGTGTGGGGTGTCGTATTGTCCTCCTGGAATTGTCCACGTCCGTCGGAATTCACAATGGACATGAATGGGTGCAGGTGATCGGACAGGATGCTTACGTGTCTGTCACCTGTCAGAGTCGTATCTAGACGTATCAGGGGTTACATTTCACGCCAAATTCACACGCGCCATACCATGACAGAGCCTCCACCAGCTTTAACGGTCCCCTGTTGACATGTAGGGTCCATGGATTCAAGAGGATGTCTCCATACCCGTATACGTCCATCCGCCCGATACAATTGGAAACGAGACTCGTCAGACGAGGCAACGTGTTCCCAGTGATCAACAGTCCAATGGCGATGTTGGCGGGTCCAGGCGAGGCGTAAAGCTTTGTGTCGTGCAGTCAACAACGGTACACGAGTGGGCCTTCGGCTCCGAAAGCCAATATCAATGATGGTCCGTTGAATAGTTCGCACGCTGGCACTTGTTGATGCCCCAGCATTAAAATCTGCGCCAATTTGAGAAAGGGTTGCACGTCTGTCACGTTTAATGATTCTCGTTAGTCGTCGTTTGTACCGTTCGTTCACGATCTGTTTCCGGCCGCAGCGATGTCGAAGATTTGATATTTTACCGGATTCCCGATATTCACGCTACACTCGTGAAATGGTCGTACGTGAAAATCCAAATTTTATCGCTACCTCGGAGATGCTATGTCCCATCTCTCGTGCGCCGACTATAACACCACGTTCAAACTCACTTAAATCTTGATAACCTGTCATTTTAGCAGCAGTAACCGATCTAGCAACTTTGCCAGACGCTTGTTGTCTTATAAAGGCGCTGCCGACCGCATCGCGTTATTCCGATTGGTTACATACCTCTGTTATTTGCATACGCACGCCTATGCCAGTTTTTTGGCTGTCCAGTGTAAATACCACAACGGCCGCCTTTCTTGCGACAAAACCCAGGAAAAAAAAACAGATTTAGTAACCTTACCAGAACTACTGCTCACCTTAAAATCAGTTCACGCCAAAAATCTCCGACGCATGATAAAATTACCTACCAGTTAATCAAAAACCTACCATACCCAGCACTATGTATAATAAACATTTTTAACACTATATTAAAATATAACCACTTTCCTGCAGACTGGAACGGGCAAAGGAATAACTATCCCAAAACCCGGGAAAGACCCCTGCCTTCCCCAAAACCGGCGCCCGATATCTCTGCTGAGCTCACTTAGTAAAATATTCGAAAAAATACTTCTCACACGATTGAAAACACATGCAGAAATTAAAAGAATCATTCCCAAAACACAATTTGGCTTTAAATCTGGACACTCCACAACACATGCACTATCAAACTTCGTCACTGATACGTACAATACTCTAAATAGCAAGCACACCACTATCACTATTTTCCTAGATATTGCCAAAGCTTTTTAACAAAGTATGGATCCCGGGCCTACTGCAAAAACTAATAAATTTTAACTTCCGGGACTGTTATATCCATTTACTAAACAGTTATTTTACAAACCGAGAATTTTACGTTTCAATGGAAAATTCTGAGTCTTCTACCGCCCCTTCACCTCAGGCGTGCAACAGGGATCCGCCCTTTCAACTTTTATATACAATGTGTATATCGCAGACATTCCCAACACTTACGTAAAAGTTCAGATGTATTCTGACGACACCTTAATATACGCCAAAGACAAAACACTGCCTTATGCACACCTATTCACACAATTTCAAATGGACGATCTCGGTCAGTGGCGCGAGCGCTGGAAAGTACAAATAAATTCCGAAAAATCCCAGGCCCCGCTAATAACTAGGCGTATTAAAGAACTAAACGCTAAACCAATTAAATACGAAGGGAGTAGAAATCCCTTATAGTAAAACAGCTAAATATCTAGGTATAACTATAGATAATAAATTCCATTGGGGTACACATATTAAAAATGCAACAATTGCCAAAATCAGACAACTGTACCCGTTGCTTAAAAACCCTAAACTTCCCACGAGATTAAAGTTATTAACATACACCGCCATAGTAAGATCAGCAGTGATGTACGCACACGAAGTCTGGAGAAACTCAGCTTAATCCTTAACTAAGCATCTGCAAGTCGTACAAAACAAATACCTCAGAATAATAGGAAACACACGCAGATTCACCAGAACTGTAGACTTGCATAAAGTAATTAAAATCCCGTTTATTAGTAACAAACTCATATCAGGAAACTACAAATTCTACGATAACACTGCCTCACATAAGAACCCGGTAATCAGAAAATTAGGAAAATATTCCCCAGACATTAAATCACGTAACAGACGACCTAAAATGCCCTGACTACAAGTTAAAATGTAATTAAAGGCACCACAGTAATTCGAGAAAGCAACATTAAAACCCGCGACCGGCCGAAAAAATCTCTGATTCCCCACTTTTAACAAAACTAGTTCGCGCTCGCACGAGTATATCAACGACATGCTAAGAGCTAGAGAGACTCATATAGGCTGTTATGCTGACGACACAATCATCTTCGTATCGTCAATGAACAGAGGTCGGGCCATAAGCCAAGTACAGGCTGCCCTGGACGACATAGAGCCCTGACTGGCGAAATGGCGCATCAAAGCGATGCAGTGAAAACGGAAGCCATTACATTCAGCACCCGACGAAAGAACCCGCCCACAAAACTACAGTTCTGTCGCCAGGAAAGTGAAGTTCCTGGGTGTAATTATGGATAGGAGGCTGATCTGGAAGCAACACATTCATACTCAGCTTGCCAAAGGCAACGCCCATCTAAGGCAGCTGTTTCCACTCATTAATCGCCATTATTGGGTACGGCTTGCTGGGGAAACTCAATAGGCCCATTATATGTTGCTGCGGAGGGCAACATCCGTAACTACAGATTGGTATGATGCAGGGAGTTGGGAGGGGGCTAATCTTGCTTCTTCCTAATCTCCCTGTTGGTCAGATGGNCTTCTTGGCAGCTGCGGTGGTGCGGCGGATAGACTACTCGCTTTTTGGAGGCCACGGTGGTGTGGTGGATAGACTACTTGCTTCTTGGGGGCTGCAGTGACAAAGTGGATAGACTACTCGCTTATTGGGGGTCGCGGTGGTGTGGTGGATAGACGGCGCGCTTCCTGGTGCCACGGTGACGTGCTGGAAAAACGACTCGCTTATTGGGGCCGCGGTGGTATAGTGGATAGACGACACGCTTATTAGAACCGCGGTGGTGCGGTGGATAGACGACACGCTTATTGGGACCTCGGTGGTGCGGTGGATAGACTACTCGCTTCTTGGCAGCTGCGGTGGTGCGGCGGATAGACAACTCGCTTCTTGGGAGCCGCAGTGGTGCGGTGGATAGACGACACGCTTCCTGAGGACCGCGGTGGTTTGGCGGATAGACACTTCCCTTGTCCCTACTTCACGCTCATGCATTCCAGGTGTCCTCGCAACGAATCCCCGATTGTCATTGCTTGGGGGCCCGAGGTGACGTGGTGGGTAGACAACTCGCTTCTTGGGGGCCGCGGTAGTGAGGTGGATAGACAACTAGTTTCTTGGGATCGCAGTGGAGCGGTGGATAGACATAGCCTCAGACGTGTCCCTACAACGGCGCCTCGACTTCATGACATAGCCCCAGGCTACAGGCGGGCTCCCGTGACAACACATGTTGTTTTTTAAAATTTCCTAACACATCTCTCTACAACGAATCACCATCGTCCCAGGCTTTGCGGCTCTTGCATTCCATTTCGATGGAGGGCTGCAGTGGTGCTGTGGGTAGACGACTTACTTCTTGGGAGTCGCTGTGGTGTGGTGGATAGAGAACTTACTTCTTGGGGGTCGCTGCAGTGTGGTGGATAGACGACTTACTTCTTGGGGGTCGCTGCGGTGTGGTAGATAGATGACTTACTTCTTGGGGGGTCACTGTGGTGCGGTGGATAGACGACTCGCTTCCTGAGGCTGTGGTGGTGTGGTGGATAGATGACTCGCTTCCTGAGGCCGCGGTGGTGTGGTGGATAGACATAGCCCCAGGCAGTGCGTACTTGTTCAAGCATTTCGACGGGGACGCGGCGGTATAGTGGATAGACATGTCAAACTCCATACACTTGCATTCCATTGCGACTGTGAAGCTGCGGTGGTGCAGTGGATAGACAACATACTGCCATAGGCGGTGCGGAGGCTTGCTCTCGCATTTCGACGGGTGCCTTTTATGGTACGGTGGATAGACGACGCGTCCAACTTCACGCTCTTGTATTCCACGACTGTGGTGATGCAGTGGATAGACGACTCACCAAACTTCACACTCTGGCATACATACACATCGCCCCGGGCAATAAAAATTATCACATGACCATTTAAGCCCTATACGATCTTATAAGCATAGTTGAACGTAATTCCCGAACCGTTTAAGAGATAATCGACAAATTTGTAACATACGCATCACCTCCGACAACATAGTAATTTATGTCCTATGAGTACTTATAAGCATAGTTGGCCGATATTCCCGAACGGTTTAAGGTATAACCGTAAAATTCATAAGATAGGCATCATCCCCGACGTCAATTATAAAAGGGTCATTTAAGCCCTATGCAAACTTATAAGCATAGTTGACCGTAATTGCCGACTAGTTTAAGGTTCAACCACCAAATTCATAACATAGTCATCACCTCCGTCAACGTCAATTATCGCAGGGTAATTTAAGCCCTATGCAAACTTATAAGCATAGTTTACCATAATTGCTTGCATGTTTAAAGTACAACCGCCAAATTCATAACATAGACATCACCTCCGACGTCAATTATCAGAGAGTTATTTATGTCCTATGTGAACTTATAAGCATAGTTGACTGTAATTGCTGTTACGTTTAAGGTACAACCACCTAATTCATAACATAGTCATCACTCCTGGCATCATCAATTATCACAGTCATTTAAGCCCTATGCGAACGTATAAGCATAGTTGACTGTAATTTACAACCTGTTTAAGATAGCCGTCAAATTCATAACATAGACATCACTCCCGGCAGCGAAAATGCTCGCACAATCATTTATGACCTATGTGAATTTATAAACATAGTTGCTCGTAATTTCCAACCTGTTTAAGATACAGTTGTCAAATTCATAACATAGACATCACCTCCGACAGTGCCAATTATCACAGAGTCATTTATGCACTATGAGTATCGAAGAAACGAGTGGCTTATTATAAAGGACGCCGTCGCATACAACGATAAAGGTACCTTACATGTTACCCAAGGCTCTCGAAAGTGTCTCGTCACTGACGAAGCTGGCAAGCTATAATAAAGGACACAGCCACACACAAGGATAAAGGGGTCTAACATGTTACGTGAGGCTCTCGAACCATTAGCCATGCGAGAGAGACATCACTGCTACACGACGTTGCAAACATATATAAAAATAATTATAAAACAAATAGTTATATACATTTAACAGCCTATGTATATTGTAGTGTATTGTGTAAGCAACGTATACATTACGTTATGTTAGACGAAGAAATTTCATTTGTGAAGTGCGGGAACGATAAGGTCAACATGACTTTACTCTGATTCAAACCGATATAAAAATTAAATGAAAAGGAAAATATTTATAAGCAGACACCATAAATGTTTTGCTCGAATAAAGACTATGTAGAACATGTATCAAATATGATTATGTATTCTTATTTTGTCAAGACTATAAATAAAGGTAAAGTATATAAATTATTTCTATGTTATTCATTTATATTATCCCTCACTAATACGAAGATTCGAACCTAGTACTCTGGTCCAGGCGTATCTCACAAACTACCCATCACGGAAGAACATAGATGCAAACATGTATTGTGAACCTTCTGCGAAGAGTGTCATGAAGTCTAGCTACTTATTTTCTGAAGACCCCAATGACCTGGTTGATAGACTACATGTGCTGGTTGCATTACAGAGAAGGGGATATCTTTCTGTCAGCGAAGAGATAAATATGATAATTGATGAACTCAGAGCTAATAACTATATCAAATGATATGCTATTATAAATGTTCACCACGCTTCTCGCCAACATCTAGAGAGAGAGAGAGAGAGAGAGAGAGAGAAAATTGTATGTTTTTTTTTATTGAAAGACTGTATTTTTTTTGTGACAATATATAGGTAAAAAGATTACTTCTGACTCTGTGTGTATTCTTTATCTGTTGACGGAGGTGAGATGCCAAACATACATACCTGAAACTAACGTACCAGTATAGTAAAGGTACTGTAATCAAAACATTACAGACACACACACACACACATAATCCTTTTGGATTCACCGTTACTAGTATATTAAAGGGAAACCTTTGTGATGTTAAACCTAAAATAACATGCTTGTATAGTGAATGTACTATAATCAAACATTACACATACAATACTTTTGGATTCGGCATTGTTACTTATATATTAAAGGAGACATATCTATATATATGCTTTTTTTTAGCACATAAGTAATGCGAACAGTATGCTGCAGTGTGAGAACCACAAGTACGCTGGCAGACTTAGTCTATGTGCAAAATAGGTAGGGCGTATTTCATATAACAAGATATATATATTTAAAAAAAAACGTTAACTATGCTGAGTTGTGTGTGCAAGAGAGTATTGTTCGGCTGGAGACGTTGCTTACTGTCGGGGGAATAAGAAGGAGTCTGTGACAAAACAATTTTTTTTGCTATTCAGGCAACACGCTCTCTCCGTATGACATACCTGGAAGGCAGTCGGAACGTCGTGGCAGGGATTTGGGAAGACACGGAGAAAACCTGGCTTGGAATGCAAGAGCATGATGTAGGGACCAATTGGGGTGACGTTGTAGGGATTTGGGAAGACTCGGAGAAAACCACCTAGTTTGGAATGCAAGAGCATGATGTATAAAATCTAATAGGAAGGAATTAAATTATAATATAATTTGGGAAACTCTGAGATAACCCCTCGCTTGGAATGCACGTGCATGAAGTAGGGTAGTGATTAAAACTATTTATGGAAAATATTAAAAAAAAATAACTTAAAGAAAATAAATATGGAAAATAAAATTATTTTTGAAAACTATTTTTTAAAAAAATTTAAAAAAAAATAATTTAGAAAAAAAATTTTGAGAGTCTTGCGCGGCCAATCAGAGACGAGAGCATTTTGAGAGCCTCGCATAGAGACGAGAGCCTCGCAGCACGCGAGCAGGAAAAAATCAGTGATGATGTCATCGGCTCCCGCAGGCAACGCCACAGCTCGTCCCTCTGCCCAGCGCCAGCGCCAGGTGTTTTAGAATGCCCGTCTGATGGCTACTTCTATCACTCCACAAACATAATCTCCGAATTTAAAGCAACATGGTTTTACCCTTATATTCCTGATATTGTCCCTGAAATTGCCTTTACTCCTGCCTTTCTGACTAACACTGAATGCACACATGTGGTTCCGGATCCAGTTAGTAGCTCAGTAGACACTGCACGAGTGAATGAGAGACAGATAGCTCGTTCTGCATCATCAAACTCGGAATTGTAAGATGAACCCTCAGTTTCCGCATTAAACGTGCCTTTGCAGAATGTTACACCTGTATCAGTTATGTCAGAATCTCCTGTTACAAATGTGTCTACTGCTGTTCGTGCACCAACTGAAATCCCTACTTCTACAACAGCAAATGCACTCGTCCAGAATAAACGTCAATCCATCAACTCGCGGGCACAATAAGTGGCAAAATCTTTATTTGAAGCAAAGAATTCAACAACTGTACCAAAAGCTGCTAGAAATAAAGCAATTAATAATGCACACAACCAGGTAGGGATTCTGACTTCAGAAGATTTCTCACAGCCAAGCACCAGTGGAACACAGCATAGCAGAAGACTCAAAACTTATGAGAGCTGGTACTGCTGCCTTTGCGACCAGGATCGCCTTGCTGATATGCGGCTCTGTGCAAGTTGCAAGAAGTATGTGCACGAGGAGTGTGTTGGACTGACAAAATCAGATAGAGCTTTTTTTTTTATTGTCCCCAGTGCGACTAAAAAGGTTTTTGTGCACTTGATATAGAGTGATTCTTAGGCGCACAATAACTTCAGAGGTTGTTAAGCTTCTAATATGTTATATTTTAATAATATTGTACCTTTTTAACTTGCAAGGAGTGTGTTGGACTGACTAAATCAGATATATATATATATATATATATATACAATGAAGAGCCAAAAAAACTGGTACACCTGCCTGATATCGTGTA
>NQII01000281.1:314782-366271 GCA_002778355.1 Clitarchus hookeri | reverse complement strand
CAATTGCGCCACTCCCCCATCAGAGTGATGTGCAAACATTACTCTGGTTAAGCCAACGCCACATAATCACAGATGCCCAGCCCCCTCTCTATTAGTATTTTCTCTCTCTACTAATAAAGAGCATGGTTTCCACCCATCAGTAGATTAGAATAATATATTCAATTTAAAAGAGCATTTGAGAGTAATATTTATTCACGAAGCGTCTCTTCAGTTTTACTCCTGCGAAGACCGCATTAGCCTACACTTTATATTTATTTATTAATCACTGTTCAAACAAAATAAAACGCAGTATTTGTATACATGCTTATGGGCCATTCCAGTCAGTTGTCACCACTGTGACGTCACCAAAATTAGAGAGAGAGACAAGAGATACGATGCGCAAAATCACACCATTAGGTCTACATCATGGCTGTAATCATTACAGTACATGACTAACGTATTCATTTTATAGTTTTCCAAATGTAGTTAAAATAAAGTAAATGCAGATAAAGCCAATCTTGGTTAGTCTGCTGTGTTTACGTTTTTAATTAAGATTAAAAGTAGGGAAACTCATAACCTTACCAGAAGGCATTGTACAAAGTCTTATATTTTATCTGTAGAAATANAACCTTACCAGAAGGCATTGTACAAAGTCTTATATTTTATCTGTAGAAATAATTTCCAAAAATAAATCTGTCATGTGCCAGAAACAAGATATTTAAGCATTATTTGATAGTATTAAGTTTTAACATTTGCAAATACATAGTGTCTGGAAACACGTTTTTACTCCAGTAGTTCAATCCACATTTGTATACATTCATTTTTGTGAGACGTGCATTACCAATTAAATTCGCAGTTGATATGTAAAATGTATTTTCCTGAACTACTGCAGGACCACTTATTGAAGTAGTTTTAAAAGTTAATTTATTAGTGCAAGCTGTGATACAAATCAAGAAATTGGTTTCTTTTAAATTGGATGACTGTAGCACCAGCTGATGAATCCAGTGTTTGTAACTGTCATTTCCAAGATATAAATAAGGCCAATCACTGCCTACTTAGGAGGGCTATTAAAGTTGGGGTCGTTACACATGCAAGATGCAGCAGTTTTGACATGTTTTCTTACCATAAACTGTTGCTATGATTTATGATTATTTAAAGAAATACTGATTCCAGATACTTAATTTTGGTTTGCAGTATTTGTTTATTCTATCCTAAATAATCAGAATTGCTATTCTTGTAAACACATTTCCTTTGAGCTAAAATTGCTTATGCTTTCTTATTTATGTAGGCCTATATGCATACTATATATTAAATGAAAAATTGTTGTGGACATATGCCGTTGCAGCAGAGCTCATGTCGCAGAAACCTAGAATTACACATATGAACATACTAACACAGGAAACCAACCAAGAATAGTTGCCAACAGGTAGGCCTGCATGAAGAACACTGAGAACTCGGTACAAGGAATTCTGTCAGTAGGCGACAAATTAACAAAACAAAAAACTAATGATGGACACAACAAAGACAGACAAAAACAGTGGTCTTCATGCAACTAAATGATTCTTTCTGCATAATTCTGTGTGTTCATGTACCAGTTGATAACTATTCCTGTTTGTATATGTAATTCCAGTTTTCTGCAACATAAACTCTGCTTAGACAGTGTATATTCAAAACAATTTATTATTTGTTTCACTAATGCAAACCTGGCAAATAGTTGAAACTGTGGGTGATGATGTCACTATTGTAAACATTATCAGCTTGTCAAAGTACTTACCAATGTTTGAAAAATGAGTAGGTGTACTGCGAAAGTTTTCAAATGCCACTTCCAAGAATACATAGCTTCTCTAATTTTCTTTTCTATATTTTGATTTATATATCCCATCCCGTAATGATGTAGCCTATGTATACATGTATATGTACTTTGCAACATATTTATATTATTTGACAACTTCCAGTATGTACTGGTAAGTATAATTATTAAAAAAAAATGCAGATGTGCAAAATACTTTTCCTCCCAATAAAAAACCAGATCTATGATAAGCTGGTAGAGAATTATAATGATTGTTACAATATTTTTTTAAAAATCAACTTTGTAGTTGACTTTACTAAAATATCATTGAAGAAATGAGGTGGGGGATAAGTGCCCAAATGGTGCTTCTCCCCCTTTCCTAAGGGAGGCTGCAGTTGGCGTAGTGCTAGGATGCTTGCCTTCCACCAAAGTGATCCATGTTTGTTTCCCCGTGAGGTCACTCACAGATTTTCACATATCGGAATTGTGGTGAATAGTGCTGCTGGCTGGTGTGTTTTCTCAAGGTTTTCCTGTTTTCCCCGCCCATGCATTTTGGCACTGCCCCATATCCGCCATATTTCACCCTCATTGGCTCTCAACGCGTTGGTTGTTACAAACCACCTAAACCTCTAAACACTGCACCCTTCCTAAGGTGATGGAGACCATGGTGGTGTAGTGGCTAGAGTATTTGTTGTTCCACAAAGTACACTTCATTGTAAATACCTGTAATTCATCATCAGTATTAAAATTATAAGCTTATTTCCAATTAGTTCCCCTGAAAATTACAATTTCAGACTGACCCTACAATTTATTTATTTAGTTTAACATATTGTTGACAGCAGGTTCATTACTGAATGGTAGATCATGAACACAATGAAGGGAATTCAAGGAAGGAATTGGTGATTACCTTTACCAATCAGTGATCTCAGAAATTGACTGGAGTGAGTTCAGGAAACCATAAAAAACACAAATCAGGTTTGCTAAATTAGCTAAATATGAGAGCTGATTTATTGTCACTGCAACTCTGCTAGCTTGGGGGGAACAAATTATAAAAGTGAAGTTTTTTATAAGGTGTAGTCTTTTATTGGTTTACGAGGTGATTTGCCATTAATGCCTCGCAAACAGCAATTTTATTATGAGGAAAGCTAAAAGTAATGCTTGGAACATGCTTTGATCAGTTGTTCACCTTTTTATTTACCTTCACTCTACTCACTTTCACAGCCTTAGATATAAAAAAAATGAATTCCATAATCTCCTACACTAAAATAGCAAATAGGCAATTAGAAAATTACGTATCTGCAATTTTATGAAAGTGCATGTAAGTACATCTAATGAGTCTGCAACTTACAGGCTAGTACTTAAATGCATGGCAGGTTATTAATTGCAACTATAATTGCAAAAATTAAACACACTGCAATTGTGCATTTACAAACTTACGTGAATAACATATCAGTATACACACCATAATTGTGAAATATTTAACTTCCACAAATGCATCCTAGGTATATACGTGTCCATGCTGTTAGCAACAGTGTCACATTTCAATTGAACTTTGTCTTTGCAAATGGAAACTGACATCTGACTATATTCGTGTAAAGGTAAATATCCTACTTATTCTTCTAATTTCATCATNCTTTGCAAATGGAAACTGACATCTGACTATATTCGTGTAAAGGTAAATATCCTACTTATTCTTCTAATTTCATCATTAATAAAGTGTTATTTTTGTTTATGATACTACGCAGTATAATATTTGTAAGAACCATCTAAGTCACATTTGTGAATATAACATTCATGTGGTAAACATGCTGCATGACTATCGCACCATTTTGTGATATGACGTGACGTGAACCAGGCGTTCACGGTTACCTTTGTGCCCACTGTAACTGCCGCAGTAGTGTCCTCCACTCCGGATNCTTTGCAAATGGAAACTGACATCTGACTATATTCGTGTAAAGGTAAATATCCTACTTATTCTTCTAATTTCATCATCAATAAAGTGTTATTTTTGTTTATGATACTACGCAGTATAATATTTGTAAGAACCATCTTAGTCACATTTGTGAATATAACATTCCTGTGGTAAACATGCTGCATGACTATCGCACCATTTTGTGATATNGAACCCCTGGGCCGTCGACCGAACGACCCAAATAATCTCACCAGCTCACCGTAGGGCTGTGGCGCCGGGCAATTTATAATCATCACATTACAACTCTGGTATACGATCGCGTCAGACGTTACAAAAATTTATTTAATTTATCATTATGAGTTTAATGCTATGTGGCAAAGTGACATTCTTGCATTATCTAAACCACATTTAAGAATCACTCTACATCATTAACAGTTATGTCATTCTTGTTGCTAATCCTCTGATACTAACCACAGATAAAATTTAATGGTCCAATGTGTTAGAATTCTGAAATGATTAACGCAGTTAATATTACATGGTATCTATCAAAGCTTACCCACCACGAGCAGGNATCATTAACAGTTATGTCATTCTTGTTGCTAATCCTCTGATACTAACCACAGATAAAATTTAATGGTCCAATGTGTTAGAATCCTGAAATGATTAACGCAGTTAATATTACATGGTATCTATCAAAGGTTACCCACCACGAGCAGGAAAAAAAATTGTGCATTTGGCTGAGTTGGCAAACTACAAGAAAGGGTCTTTAGACAGCAGACAGAGTGCAGAAAAACNGAAAAAATTGTGCATTTGGCTGAGTTGGCAAACTACAAGAAAGGGTCTTTAGACAGCAGACAGAGTGCAGAAAAACATGTAACCAGAGACCAGAATTAAGAACCTGAGAATGGAATCATACCTTCTCTTCCCTCTATCTCTTTTCATCAGCCTTGTGGAGACCTTGGTAATTATTATTGATGATATAATAATTTATTAATTATTAAAACACAGAATAATTATTGAAACACATCCTTTTTTATTTGTTAAAAACAAATAAGGAAGAAATTGTTTTCACTTATTGAGACTTAAAAAAAAATTTAAAAAAAACAGTGGCAATTTATTGCAAACTCTATGCTGATTATTAACCCAAAGTATCGTTATGTTCTTTTGGGAGCCACTAGGAGTCCACGAAGGCCCAACAATACTTTTTATTTCCATAAAATAATGAGAAGGTACAGGTGTGTAAAGAATTTTTCAGAAACACATTAGCCATTAATGACCGTCCAATTCATAGTGTTGGAAACATATTGATGAATTATTATTATAGTGGTTGTCAGGCATTAAAAACATTCATGTTATTGCCAGTTCTAAGAGAAAAGACACCCTGTCATATGTTTTCATTTTAATATGTTACACTAGTTGCATAGTAGTCTTTTTTTATGCCTTATGCAAAACCCACACAACTGCTGCCCACCGGTCTCTCTGTGTATGTGTGTGTGTGTGTGTGTACGTAGTTCTGCGTTAAAGCTGTGCAGTAGGTGGCTAGTAGGGCATTTCTGTACGTGATATACACTTTGTGTACGTAGTTCTGCGTTAAAGCTGTGCAGTAGGTGGCTAGTAGGGCATTTCTGTACGTGATATACACTTTGTGTACGTAGTTCTGCGTTAAAGCTGTGCAGTAGGTGGCTAGTAGGGCATTTCTGTACGTGATATACACTTTGTGTACGTAGTTCTGCGTTAAAGCTGTGCAGTAGGTGGCTAGTAGGGCATTTCTGTACGTGATATACACTTGGATTTGACATTAATTTTATTCAGCTCCATTTAATGTTTGTACCAAGCAAACTTCAACTTTTGTAGACACAAACAGGAAGGCACGGCAGCCCCAAGTACAAGACTATTCCGTGCCAAAATTACAGCCTTACCAATGTTGCTACCCATGCAACACTGTACTTTGCAGCCAAGAGTTTGAATTTAGAAAGTATAGTTTACTCATACTAACATGACGTGACCAAGTNTTTAGAAAGTATAGTTTACTCATACTAACATGACGTGACCAAGTTTGGCTACGGCGAAAAAGCCAACTTGATCCGCGGTGTTCCCAGAGTTGTGAAGTGATATGTGCCCGGCGCCACAGCTCTGCGGTGAGCTGATGAGATGTAGGGTCGTTCGTCGACGGCCTAGGAACTCTGGTAAACACTCCGTCATACACACTATGCCGAGGCTGTCGGCTACCTCGTATATAAAATAGAGTGGTACGTGATAAGATATTTATTACCCCGTTGTTGTACACATAACTATCCACAAGACACGTGGTCTGAATGGCCCGGAACTACGGGCGACTACGTGGTCTTATAATGTGAAGCTCGAAATGCACTTTACGATTCCCGATAAATAATAACGTCGCTCTCCCCTCTGCGCTATGCAAGTTAAATAATGAAAGAGATGATGATAATGATTTACAATGTTATGGATGCGACTAGATACTATTCGACAGATGATGTCCTTGCTAGGGCTTCTACGGAGTGGGAGAGCGTAACGTCCGAGTTCGTCCAAGTGCTGGCGAATACTGGGCGGAAGCGTGCGCCGGCTTTCGCCACCTAAGCGCAGCCGACGCCATGTGGTGAAACACAATATACACTGAAAGATGATTATGGGATGGAAAATGATATGAACTAAATTAACATAAGAAAACATAATTACCCTTACACAAATACATAGTAAAAATGATTAATTATTCCTAAATGTTTGTATTGCACCAGCCACAGTACTGCCAAATGTAGAATGTTACATGTCTCTGACTGTGGCTGGGCAGACTGTCTCCGATGACAAAACAAATTATTAATTAACCATACACTGACGCTATTAGCAAATACACTGATGAAATACACTGAATAAATAAATTAGAACACTAATGCACTTCTATTTTTCCCACAAGCCTGTCAGTGTGGTGCGTCTGGTGTGGACATACTGCGGCAGTCACAGTGGGCAAGAAGGACTCGTGAACATGAGGTTCATGTCAAACAGTAAGAAATAAGATATGTTTAAAAGAAAAATTTCCCCTCTGAATTTTATACCACAGACCACCAAACAATAATTAGGACAAGCTCTGAAATATGGAGTTTTAATTCTTTTTTACAAACAGAAACATGTATCATTTTTTTGTGTACTGTGATCAGAAATTCTTCATTGTTTTACGTTTGGAACTTTTTTTACTGCTATTATACAGTACGTTCTGCTGTGATAAAGAAAGAACTCCTCATTTTTGTCTTGATTTAGTTATACCTGTCCCATTATTTTCAGTCTTACATAGTAAAGAGTGCAGTGCTAAAACTTAGATTATACATTAGGGTCAAGAAATTAGGAGAAAAAAAATGTGAAGAGGAGTTTGTATTTTGTTTTACCTGCTGTGGAGAAAATGTATTTGCAGCAGTCTGTTTCTGTACATAAAATGGGTTGTAGAAGATGTAACAGATAGGAAAGCCTGACAAATAATAATAAGCATGGTCATCAGGTATTGGCAATCCAGCTGACATTCAATTTGACATATGGAAAAGGGGAGGGAGATGGGTTGATAGCGCAGCTGTAAGAAAAGTGGCTTAGTAGTTGCTGTTGTCGAGTCATAACAGTGAAAGTGTGCATCCCACTGCCACGCTCATTCACTTGCCCTCGGGCCACCAGAGGCTATTCACCTACAGTACTTTCCCAGCCCAGTTAGGAGCCCACGGAGCATTTCCTTCCAGTAGCCGGTTAGCTGTTGGCCGAGGTGAGTCCTCTTGTCCTCCAGGTCTTCTCTGCCATTCACTCTAACTTTGGTGTGTGTGGTTATTCTTTGGCTTTTTAGAAAATATACATTTTCAAAAAAATTGGTTCCAGTAATTATCATTTTAAGTATACAATATTTTAAGGGTATTTTTTAAGGCTGCAAACATGGTTATAATTTGTTTGTTTCACCTTGTTATAATGCTTCTGGTAAAACTATCTATGTAAAAATTAGATTTAGCACACAAACATGTTTCTGCAGACAATTAAAAAATTTAAGACCACTTAATTGAATGGAAAATGGCAATTGTTTGATAAGTGCAGCAATTTATTACAATTATTTTCCTTCATTCCTCTTGTGAAGCTAAATAATGATCAGGTATATTTTATTTGAGGATGGCTTTTTTAAGGGTGTTTTGTTTGCAAACTAACAGATACTCCCCTTTAATTAAATTTAATTGGGCCTTTTAAAATTCCTGACATAAACTGAAAATACGGTGAAACTAATGTTTGGTAATTTAAAATTTAAACAATTAAAAATAAAGTTTATGGCAAGAAAATTGTAGAATTTGTGAATGTTTGACATTATGCCAAAAGCTTTTAATTAAATTCTATCTATCTTTGGTTTGCTCACATGTGCAAGTTAAAAGCACTGTGACATACATATTTTAATGTTATTTTTAATGCATGTGCTGCAATAAAAAAAAAAAATTTACTTTTTAGTACACTTATTAAGTGGGTTATGTTCTCACTAGGCAACTGTTTGTTTTTATTTGTGCTCATATACTTCCTCATGCACATTCTGGTGACACAAGTCATGTTGGTCGAACCATGTGGTGCCATTTTTTTTTCCATATTAACGGCCTGTAACTTTCACCAAGAGAGCAGTGACCTTACACCCAAGATGTGATTATGCAACTTCCAGTACCACAACCAACAGTTTCCTCACTCCTTGTCTTCCTTAAATGCAGTAGGTGAGGTGACCTTGACACAGGCAATACTTGGTGACTGCCTACACTCAGAGATACAGCAATGTGCGCATAGTTCACCTTCACCATGCTTCAGTGTGTAATGATGTAAAATAAAGTGAGGATGTTATATGTAAAAGTGAAGTAGATAGGCTACACAAATTATGACATTTGTTAAATTATCTACATCACATTGTTATCTNGTTATATGTAAAAGTGAAGTAGATAGGCTACACAAATTATGACATTTGTTAAATTATCTACATCACATTGTTATCTTTAATTGTAAAGGCTTTTGCAAGGTTTGTATCATTGAATCCAAGTTTATATGATAATACATATTGCAAATTGGCTCTTTTTCAGTAAAGACCTAATATAGTTGTTTCTTGAAGCCATAGTTTAGTTGTACTTTTCATTTCTTGATTTTTTTTGTAGAATGAAAAATGAACACAACTAAAGTGGTGACATAGAAACACCATATGCCCATGGGGCAACGATAGAGGGCAGTACATGCAATGCTTAACAATGCTGTGCTGTGCTGTGGACAGAGTAGGAACCGTGTACTAGGCATAACACCACTGAGCCCAATACAACTGTAGCTGACTCGTTAAAAGAGTAGTCTGTTGTTTCAAGCATTGGCCTGTGTGTAGTAAGCATTGTAGACATGCCACTATGGCATAGATAACCACACTTTGTGCAATTAACTGACTTTGAACAAGGTCGTATTGTGGGCCTGAGGGAGGTTGGATGGTCCTTCCGAAGAATTGCCCAACGTCTAGGGCATGAAGTGTCTGCTGTGCATAATTGGTGGTGCCAGTGGTCCAATGATGGTGCACGGCAGCGGCATACAGATGCCCGTCTGGATCGCACTGCGACCACCGCACAGATCAGTGCCACTGTTGTACCTAGGGTCAACAAGGACCATCACCAACCATTTGCTGGACGATGGGCTACGATCAAGGATGCAGCTCGCCAGACTTCCTCTCACATGTCATCACCGTGCAGTCAGCCTCAGATGGTGTCGCGAACGACGGAACTGGAGGGATGAATGGCGCAGAGTTTTGGTTAGTGACGAGAGCAGATTCTGCGTTGGCGCCAGTGACGGTCATTTACGAGTGTGGCATCCATCAGGAGAGCGGCAAAAACCAGATTGTATACCGCAGTGACATACAGGACCAACTGCTGGCAGTATGGTATGGGAACAGTGGCGGATTTACACATTTGCCGCCAGTAGGCTACTCAAATTTTGCCGCCCCTACCGACCTCTACAATTGGATACCCTAGTTCACAATCATATTAATTGCAATTTTTTTGTCAATGAAATTGTAACTTAATGATTTGTGCACTATCGTCCTAATTACACCACCTTTTTCCCGTAATTAGTATGATTGTGAACTAGGGGATCAATGTGTCAGTTTCTAGATAATTTTTATAACCCAATGACTTAGTTAAGATTGCACAAGAAATAGTTCTTGGGTATATTTCTGAGCTAATAAAAGCTCAATCATGTACTACTAATAAGGGGTAAGCTATGCCTCAATACTACTTACACAATAATGTACATTCGGTAAACGTAATTAAATAATTTTTATTGCGCTTATTACAGTTTAAAAACAATATATTCAATTATCTGGTAACAATCCGGCTGATGATGTCGATGAAATTCAATTAATTAAGTTATGAAAGTTTTACAATACCTTTTTGCGCGATTTTCTATTGGCAAAATCATCAATTATATCGTTGTATGAAATCTTGGTCATTAGTTCTGACTCAATGCCCAAAAGAGCTAACGCGTTTAGTTTTTCTTGGCTTAAGGAAGATCTTAGATAATTTTTCACCCGTTTTAAGCTAGAAAAACTTCTTTCACCCGAACAATTTGTCGCTTGTGTGCATAGAGCCATGCTAACTGCCATATCCAAGTTTGGATAAACGTTTTGCAAATTCTGTTTTCGCAGGAACGAAGATAGACTTTTCAATGATCCAGAATCTGGCTTTACCAAAATTCTTTCAGAAGAAAGGTGGCATTGAAAATGTATGCATTCTTGAACTAAGTCAGGCTCTAAATCATTAGGATACATTTCTTCCAAGAAAAGGGCTTTTTCCGTAAGGGTTGATGATGACAATTCACTTATTTTGGTCAGAAATGAAAACTTTTCATTGAACCTGTTGTAGGCCTCCTGCCGTTTTTCTAATTCGGATACGAGTCTATCAATGAGGACGAGAAATGTGTTAACCCTGAAAGTATCACTCGCAGTCATTCTCATTTCTTCATCGGGTGTTTCATCATAATTTTTTTTTCCTTTTCGGTTGTCTTTTTCCCATGTATTTTGTATACTGCTTCAACACGCTTAATTCCATTGTCTTTTGTTCGAAATACTTAAAATTTTCTAGTTCAGCTACGAAAAACTTGCAAAGAGATTTGTAAAGATCGGCAACAGTGATCAAAACTACGGTAGAAGCCTGAATTTAAACATTTACTTTGTTTATTCTTTCCAAAAAAACATTCCACACAACAACCATTACCGCCGTTTCCAGTTTTTCTAAATTCAAAAGTATTCCCGTCGCTTCGTTTCACGTTACAGGCTTTTCGGTCCACCATCCTTTTGATTCCAAAGTTTTAAGGACTTCCTGTCAACAATCTCTCAAACTTCGACATGCGTTCTCTCGAGCTGACCAACGTTTCAGATTTACTCTCTTTAGCGTTTTCCCTTTCCCGATTTCAGTCATTAATTTTTGCCAGCGCTGTGACGAAAATAAAAAAAAAAACTACGTAGATTTATTGAAGGAACATGAAGAAGCGACAAGTTTCTGTACAATATTCAGCAGCCGCAGTTGCCAGTAAATTTAAAGAGTGGGCAGAGCAAGGAACGAAAAAAGCAAAAGGTGCTTGGCTTTGAATTTGAGCCTGTAAGCCATTGTACACACCAGACATGTTCGCGGTATTATATGATTGTTCACGGCGGTCTTCAATATTTATGCCCAGTGTTTTGGGTTCGGAAATAATGGCAGAAAACATTTCTTTAGCTTTATGTCCCACTGAGGGCAAAAACTTGAGAAATCTTTCACACGGTACTATTTCGCCCTTCTTATCTCATCTCCAATGTGTTTTAAGACTTTATGACCCATCAAGAGGAGAAACTCATCGCAAACGGTCTTTGATAAGTAACTGGTACTTCCAGATCCTTGATTCCCAAATCGTTCAATATGACTGGCTAAAAAAGGATCGAATTCAGCTAACAGTTCCAAAATCATACAATAATTTCCGTTATGCGGATCACCGAACTTTTCATTTTTTCCTCTGAAAGCGAGGCCTCTTGAACACAGTCGCTTCACTACGGCAACAACCCTCTTCAGAACGTTTCTCCAATAAGTAATTTCTTCATCAATCTGGACATGCAGTAAATTATCGAGTCGGCCATCAATCTCACTTCTAACTTTCAAACTAAGGATACTAGATTTATGACGCGCAGAGTTTTCATGCTGAGCTACTCGGTGTTCTGCATTTTTCCAGTCATTAAATCCTTCGTTCTCAAACTGAGTCTTATTCTCCAATGGACCGAATGCCAAACAGGGCCCGCAATATACAGATCTTTTACTTTCAGAATAAACCAGCCAATTTCGGTCATTCACTTCATTATTTTTCATTTTTCTTTGGAAGATACTCACTGGCAAGAAACGACGCTGATCAGCATATATTTTTTCACTTTTAGAGAAGTCACAAGACTTGTTTTGATCGAAGCCGTACCTTGCGATAATCTCCCTTAAGGTATCGTTGATTTCCCATAAAGCTGGATCTTTGTTTAGATTTACTGTTGTTTGCACTTGGTCATTACTTAACGTCTGATTCTGATACGCATCTTCAATTGTTATACTTATTGATGATTCCTCTACCGCCTCTACGTCAAAAACATAAATATCCGTTTTTTCAAAAGTAGATGGTTCAACAGATGACTGTTGTTGTTGGGCCGCAGAGTTCAAATCCGTTTCATCTTTTCCAGATTGTATTGTGTCAGTGCATGTTGTTGAAGTTCCTGGTCTTTCAACACTACTTCCACTTCCACTTTTAAAAAAACTGTAAATTTTTATGGTTTTACGGATAATCTGTTCTTGTTCTTCTTTTTTTCATTTTGGCCTTCTTTTTGTACTCAGCTCCACTAAGTCGCTTTCTCCCATCACTCATTCTAACAATTTCTTGGATTCCAAGATCTGAAATAAAAAAGATTACATTGGGAGTTTTATTTCTCGTACATCCTTTGTTCAGACTTCAGACATTGAATAGTTACCTAACATAAGTACAAGAAATTTATTTAAGTATGATATAACAAAAAAATCGAAATTTCTTTGCATAGCTTCCGAAACAGCTATTTATCAAGTTAAATTACGTCTTACTGATTCGTTACGGATGATTTATTGTAATATATTATGATTACTTGCCTACTATAAGTTTCTACGCACCAGTGATATTATGCTATGAAATTACTCATAGAATCCACGAAACACTTTGAAAAATTACAGCACACAACCAGAAAAAGTAAATACGGGACGGGACTTGCCCATTTGTATCGCCGGCCGCCGCTCTATATCTATCTCTCTGGAACTCAATGCCACCACACGGTGTATGCCTACAACAGCACGACCCCGCTTCGGCTCCCGCGCTTGTGCAGTCAATTCGGCCAGACACACTTAGCGAACGGTCATATCACTCGTTCCTGCGCCGCAACCAAACACAACTACGCAAATTGTAGAAACATTTATCTAAGTGGTGAAACATATTACATTTTTAATTGTTTGTGTGGACCTAATAAGATTTAGGTATATAAATATGAATCTTTTTAGTTTCTGTCAGACATAAAAAAAAAATTTGGCCCCAAATTTGCTGCCCCTAAAATCTGCCGCCCTAGGCTCCAGCCTACTCAGCCTGCTGGTAAATCCGCCACTGTATGGGAAGCAATTGCCTACAATGACTGTACGCCTTTGGTGTTTGTTGAGGGAACATTGAATAGTGAACGCTACATCCAGAACATCATCCAGCCCATTTGGTTGCCGTTCCTATAACGCCAAGGAGATGTCCTCTTCCAGCAGGACAATGCCCGTGCACACATCTCGTGTTACCCAACGTGGTCTTGAAGATGTTCGTCTACTCCCCTGGCCAACACAGTCACCCGACCTTTCCCCCTTTGGACATGATGGGACGGCGTTTGGTGCAGTCTGCAATACCAGGAACAAACCTCCATCAGTTGAAAAACAGTTGGAATTTGCGTGGAACACTATTCCCCAAGATGACATCCGACACCTTTATGATCGTCTCTATGCACGACTGCAGGATATGCATCTTCGCTAAAGGAGGCTGCACAGGACACTGATGTTCGAAACACTCTATCGCCTCTGTCCATAGGTATACGAACGACCCTGTGATCTTTATCATATACAGTGTACAACCTGTATCATTATCCTCTAAAACCTTCATTCATGTGGGACCATTGCGTTCGGGTATTCATTTTCCGTCAGTGTAGTTCGAGCTTTTTCCCTTCCCCAGTTTCCTGTCAAAAGATTGGCCTGCAGTAACATTCCCCATTTCTCTTCCTGAGCATTTTTGGCTGTGGGTTTGACCTTGACCAGCTGCCCTGCAGCCATGTGGTTGTCCATACCCACTGAGGATAACCACCTGTGCTGTTAGTAGTACCAGCCACTTCACTTCCCAGACTCTAGGGAACACTTCAAAACACCACACTGTGTGGACAAAAATTATCAGCATCCATTTCTTTTGATGCACCCATATTTGAGTACATTTGCTTAGATACGTAATATGATCCACATTATATTACACACACACATATTGTGCGTGCAAAGTGGAGTACATATATTTCAGTGTATTATAATGCTTAATGATTAAAACTGTTAGTTGAAATGTAGAGCGCAGATGTATGTAGCTGTTTGGCCTCGTGAGTCAGAGGCAGTGTATGAAATAAGTATTAAGAGTCTTTATTTACAAGTAGTACTGACTCGGAAATATGGTTAGACTGCTAAACTCTGATATTTTAGTGTTTCAGATATATGCCACATTGGTTATAGTAGTTGAGAAATAAATGAAAAATAATAATCCTTTAACAATTATGTTTATTTGATGCAACATCGTAAGTTTTGTTCTATATAGAGTACAAAGAGAAAAACATAACAGTAAATAGAACATAATGATTATTTGATTGTAACTGTGTTTTTTTCTTGTGTTGCAGTTACTTTTCTTGTGTTGCAGTTACAAGTATAAAATACTTTTTCTCAAATGTAATTAGTTACAAGTAAAATTTACTGGAATAGTAACTGTTACATGATTTTTCTCAACATTTCATTACCACTTTGCTAACTGCTTTTTTTATTTAATTGAACTAAAAATAAAACTGGTTGGAACAAGGTACCATATTACACATCAATTTTTACTTACTCAAAATTATTTCTAATGCATGGTTTTTTATCTACTGAACTTGAATGTTGTGAATTAACTATTATTCTTTCACTGTGTTACATTGCAATGGAAACAACACTATTGAATTATGTTATCATAACAGACATAATGCGCAAACTGAATATAGTCCAGTGCGCTAAGTTCTATTTCCAAGATATTTCTCCGTCTCATGCAAACAAAGATTAACAGTGTCTAGACAATTACGCCAAAGGGACAACACACAGAATTTGTGTGCACTCAGATTAAAAATATTCTGCGAACTATTTCTTATGAGATATTATAAACACACTTATCTTCTCACTGTTTTAATTTATATTAATTATAAAGAAAATATGGCAATTATTAAGTTTAGGGGCTTTTCTGAAAAACACAAAAAAAATTCAAAATTATGATATATTTCTACTCTACTAATCACGTAAAATACGAATATACTAGGGGCGTAGCTTTAAAATATGTATAACATATTAAAAAAAATTGAACAAAATTGCGAAATGAGCAGTATAGCCAGTTTGTTTACGTTTCTGAACGAAACATCCTAGACTAACAAAAGTTGCATTAATGGGTTCTGCACAGCTTACCTTGTTCATATTCAAGAGGGCGTAATGTTACAATAAGTAAAACATATTTAAAAAACTTGCTAAATATGTTTGTTTACGTCTATTAATGTCAGAGGAATTATACCGGCCCCGTACCTAGGTGAGTCAATTTACATTATTTTGGTGTGTTTTACAGTTCCTTTAAATCCTACATTCGTAGTTTAGTGTAAAACCCAAACATCCTAGGTTAGAGTAAAACTCAAATATCCTAGGTTAGTGTAAAACCCTACAATCCTAGGTTAGTGTAAAATCCAAAAATCCTAGGTTAGTGTCAAACCCAACAATCCTAGGTTAGTTTAAAAATGTAAAATAGTGATTCACCCATCGTGGGGTTAGGTTCTGTTAGGTTAGGTGGGCACATATTAAGAAATTAGTCGGACGTTAATGCCCCTAGTATATTTGTGTTCTGCATCATTAGTAGAGTGGAAATATACCATTTTCTGCGAATTATTTTTATTTTTACAGAAAAGCCCCTAAACTTAATAATTACCAACTGGTTTTCCATACACACTGGTAGTGTTTATCAACATGATTGTAAATATTTTACATGCTCTGTTGTTGTTGAATCCCTAGATGTGTCAGACACCTGCAAGGGTTATGACACTGCCAGTGTAATTGGTTCGTGGTCAATGGAGCACTTTAACAGCAACATTGAAATTATCAGCTATGCATGATGCTATCACACAAAGTCATTCTGTAATGTGAATAAAATAAATGGAAACCAGTTTCACAGGTCACCCATTATNTATGATGCTATCACACAAAGTCATTCTGTAATGTGAATAAAATAAATGGAAACCAGTTTCACAGGTCACCCATTATAAAACTTTCATTTTAAGATATTAAGACTGTTATTTCTTCTGGCTAGGTACAGATTATTACTTTGGCGTCTCATCGATTCATAGTGTGCTCCTCAGTCAGATATTATGGGGCCCGATTATTTTCAACGTCTTGGGTTTGGCCAGCTAAAATTTCCGTAACGGTTGCAGATCATAAAGTGCAGTTTTCGCTAAATGGTAGTACTATGGGGTGAGTAATTTGCCGCAAAATAACTATTCGTAACCCGTGTATGGACAGTGAAATTGAACCACGTACATTATTGAACTGGAAACATACATTTATTTCAACAGCATCTGAAAATATGTGCAAGAGGAATTCAGTGATATAGCATTTGCAATGGAAAGTATAGCAGAAACACCAAGAAATAATGTGCAAATATGATTAGGTTAGGTGGTGGGCTGGTAGCATGGTGCTGCATTCATCACCTGTATTCACAGCTGTACGTAAACAACATGTGCCATGACTTAACCTGGCGAGACCACCTCATATAGCAGTGTAGCACTTACCATAATGGAGCAAGGGGCACAGAATGTGATACTGGACCTATTTTAGCACTGCAGCGGATGGAAGACGGGCAATATGAATGCAAGTCTGATATCAATATGTACATTTTATTCAGATACCAATGTGATTCAGGAGATGTTTCCTAATCATTAATTGTACTGAAAATGAGTGCTTACAGATGCACAACACATGTAGAACAACCCAACCTAAGAAGAAATGGAATCTTATCTGCATACATAGTACAAAAGAGCACAGTTATGGTTACAACACTTCACAGTACCACAGCATGTGCTCAATATATTTACTATTGACAGCAATATACATCTTTAAACGCACATGCAGCAAGCGACGAGCGGCGTGAAGTGTTTCTGGCATAGCTGCAGCTAGCTGCCACAATGTATTCCTGCATGTCATCTGGCATCGTAGGAACCATGTTGTACACCTTATATTTCAGTATTACCCACAGGAAATATAACGCCAGAGGTGTGAGGTCGGAGAAACGAGTTGGTCATCTCACACCACCACTACGCCCTAATCACCAGCTTGAAAAAGTTTTTTAACACTTGCCTCACCACCAAAGTAAAATGTGCAGGACAACCATCATGCTGAAACCACATATCACAAAGTATGTTGAGCAGTATGTCTTCCAGAAGTGCTGGTAAGATCTCTCTGATGAAATGGGTATGACTACAGCCGGTCAGTGTCCCTTGAATGAAGTATGGCCCTATGATGTAGTTTATAATGTTTCCACAGCACACGTTCATGCTACTGGCCCAACTAACTTAATCATACGAGGGTTATTCGGAAAGTAAGGTTCGAATCGCCGTAGCTAATTGAATGTAGCGCAAACATTGTAACGCGCATGTGCACTGACTCCCGGCATGCCTTGCTCGTCAAACGAAGCCATTTGCATTGGTATTATTGCAGTGTGCTGTTTACAGTGTCAGTTCAAAATGTNCTTGCTCGTCAAACGAAGCCATTTGCATTGGTATTATTGCAGTGTGCTGTTTACAGTGTCAGTTCAAAATGTTTAACACAATTGATCAGCCCGCTGACTGTGAAATACGGTCAGTGATTCGGTTTTTGACAATAAGGAACGTTTCAGCAGCAGAAGTTCATTGACAGATAAGTCAAGTGTATGGACCCAATGATATGAGTGACAGCAAAATGCGTAAGTGGGTGAGAACTTTCAAGGACGGACGGGAAAATGTCCATGGTGAACCGCGATCAGGCCGACCATCAGTGATCACAGAACATTGGTCAAAGCCANGGCCGACCATCAGTGATCACAGAACATTGGTCAAAGCCATGGACGAAAAGATTCGTGAAGACCGGCGATTCACAATTTCAACTTTAGCATTGGAATTTCTGAATGTGGGTAGAACTGGTTATCCTCACAGGCGGCAGACGTCTATGACTCAGGCATACAAAACCTTGTAGAACGTAATGACAAATGTTTAAACAATCTTGGAAACTATGTATAAAAATAGAGAAACATGTAAGGAATTAAATAAAAAAAGTTTTTTAAAAAAATTTGTGATGGTTTGTGTTTTATAAGAAATCGGACCTTACTTTCCGAATAACCCTCGTACTTTCCATTGCAAATGCTATATCACTGAATTTCTCTTTACTCGTACTTTGAGATGCCATTGAAAAAAATGTATGTTTCCAGTTAAAAAGTTATATGTGGTTCAATTTATGTGTTCATACGCGTGTTACGAATAGTCACTATGCTGCAAATTACTTGCCCTCATACGTACTATCATTTAGCGAAAACTGCAGTTCATGATCTGCAACCATTGCGGAAATTTTAGGGGTGCCAACGTTACATGGACCATACTGTGTAGGGCCAAACTACCTTCAACTGTAGAGAATCTACAACTGTGTCCTATGCAAAATTAGTGCGTGTAATGTATGGCTGCCTCCAGTGTGCAAATCAATTGGAGGGATGCCAAGGAATTCCCCCTCTCATAAAATGTTTTCCCTGGCTTGTGTAAGAAAAATTATTTCCCACCCTAAGGAGTAATAATGGATTATGATTGATGAGATGAATTGGTCCTAGTACAAACTATCACAGTGAAGCTTGATACCTACTTCATATGGAAAGTATGGCTGGAAAACACAAGGCCACAGACGACTAAGAAATACTGGCTGTCAAAACCCAGGTTTTCAGTGTAGCTCTTGGTGTACTTAATTTCACACCAGGCACAAATTAGACACATATAACACAACATTTTGTTTATCATGTACCAACGTGTGTGTGTGTGTGTGTGTCTATATGTATATATATATATTGAACTTAAATTGTCATAGTTTTTATTTCTTGTATTTCCTTTCGTTTTAGTATTATACCATTTTTTTTATTGTGGACATTGAATCAAGTGCAGTATTTTGGTGAATACCTTTTCAGACAAAAGTAAAAGCTGTTACATTGGATGTATTATTTTCTTGTTAGTAATGCTTTTTCAAATGCACTTTTCGTATAGTTTTTCTTGTACGGATGTATAATTTTTCGACAGTTGGTCAAATTGCATTACAAATATATTACAAACTACATTTTTAAAACCTTTTCCAAAGATGTTATTTAACTTATGTATTCAAAAATTTTTTTAAGATAAATGTGAAAACATACCAATTTTTTTATCAGATATTCCATAGGGGAGACATGGATTTAAAAAGGTTGAAAACCACTAATACAATGTGCTTGTGGTTTCTTCACACTTATTGAATCAAACCTTTGAAAAATCACCCTATGCATGATGTGTGTATCACACGCTTTTTATACTTGTGTTAACATAAAAGTACTTTACTTGTGTAAAAAATAAATTTTATTTTTATTTTCTCAATAAATTACATTATTTCTTTTATAATTTTTATGAATAAAACTAAGGGAAATGCATAGTAAAAATAGTCCTTATGCAAAATATTATTGCACCGAGCACGCAGGAATGCAGTGCATTTTCCCTTTAATGTTATAACTGTTATAGTTTTAAATAAAAAACTTAATAACCACGTATATGACAGTTCTTTATTCCAACACACGTCTTCGCACATACGTAGGTACACACACACTGGTAACAGCCAGTTTCGCCATCTTGATTACGTCTTATACACTGGCGCACTCTGTGGTAAGAACAGAGAAACAACAGAGGCGTATTCTGCAATTACAACACTCCCCCTGAATACGACATCGTTATTATAACAAACCCTCACAATACAAAATTGGCACAGACTGTTTACTTTTACATACAACACAGATACATATTATGTTCAGTACAAAAACTCAATAGGTAGGTAAATACTTATCAACAGAATTGTTGAATTCCAATTTCTTCTTTGATAATATGAAATCTCTGAAAACTTAAAGGTTTAGTAAAAATATCAGCTAGTTGTTTTTCAGATGGAATATATTTCAAAGATATTAAGTTTTCTTGAACCTTTTCTCGAACAAAATGATAACGGATATCAATATGCTTAGACCTTTTGGTTTGACCAGCAGCCATTTTTACAGCAGACTGGTTATCTTCAAATAAAACTATTGGCCTAGGAACTTCAATATTTATGTCTTTTAAAACATTTATAATCCACACAAGTTCACTACAAGATTCACTAAGAGCTATATACTCTGCTTCAGCAGTTGACAATGACACAGAATTTTGGCGTCTACTTTGCCAAACAATAGTACATCCATACAATTTAAATAAGTAACCACTGGTAGACTTTCTTGTCTCTTTGTCACCCGCCCAATCAGCATCAGCAAAACCAATGAGAATATTTGAATCAACATTTTTATTATAAACCAAGCTCATACTCATAGTGCCTTTAAGATACCTTAACACTCTTTTCAATGCTGACCATAATTGATTATTAGCCTTTTGTTGATACCTAGATAAAATATTTATGGCTACAACAATATCAGGTCTACTACAAAGACTTAAATACAGTAACCCACCAATTAGACTTCTACAGAGAGATTCATACTTGGCTTCATAATTGCCTTCATACACAAAATTTATGTCTATTGGAGTATTGATAGGTTTACAATCTTGCATTTGAAAATGAATCAATAGATTCAAGATGTAATCAGTTTGATTTATAATTATCTGGTTATCTGTTTGGGTAATTTTCATGCCCAAAAACTTAGAAATAGGACCTAGATCTTTCATTTTAAAAATGGTTTTAACTTTACATTTAAAATTTTCTATCTCCATATCAGACTGTCCAAAAATAAGAATATCATCAACATATATTAAAATATAACTGTTTCCCTTGGTATACAAACACATGTCATTTTGTGATCTTGAAAACCCTTCATCTAGCATGAACTTATTGAATTTTTCAGACCAATACTTAGGGGATTTTTTCAATCCATAAAGAGATTTACATAGTTTCAATACTTTGTTATTACTTTTAGTTTCATAACCCTTAGGAAATTCCATAAAAACTTCCTCATTCATTTCCCCATGAAGGAAAGCGCTTACTACATCCATTTGATGTATTTTATAACCCAATTGATTAGACACAGATAAAAGAATTCTTAAAGTTTGAAGTTTTCCTACAGGTGCATACAAATCTTGAAAATCAAAATTTTCTTTTTGTTCAAAACCACGAGCAACTAATCTAGCTTTATAAATACAATTTTCACCATCAATTTTTTTTTTAAATACCCATTTGCTACTGATTACATTTACATTATTTGGTTTTATAACTTCCTTCCATGTTTCATTTTCTTTTAATGAATTCAGCTCAGTATTGATAGCTTCTTTCCATTGAAATGCCTCTTTTGAACTCATTGCATTCTCAAATGTTAATGGTTCTCCAGCGTCACACATAAACAATGCATAATCATCACCATTGTACTTCGGGTTCTGAATACTTCCTCTATCTCTGAGATTATAATGTCTCACCACATCTTCATTTGTCACTCGATTGTCATCAGTTGTCTCTGGACCAGTTTGAATTCCAGTTTCATTGATTGAAACACCATTAGAACTATTGGAGATTTCTTCCTCACAACTCACGGTACCATCACATATGACATGATCACCATTTAAAGTTTCAATTTGACACAAAACTTCTTCAGCTTGATCTTTTAACTCAGGTTTGAAAATGACATCTCTTGAAACTTCTATTTTGTCACCGCACCAAACCCGGTATCCTTTCACATCTTCACCATATCCAACAAAAATACATTTTTTGCTCTTGCTATCCCATTTTCTTCTCTTTTGTTTTGGAATGTGCACATAAACATCACAGCCAAAAGGGTGAAATTTATGAAGATCAATATTCATATCTTTGTTGAACCAAATTTCTGCAGGAGTTTTGTTATCATCTGTTAATGTTGTATTATTCAATGTGTAAGCCATGTAATGGACAGCTTCAGCCCAAAACTTTTTCTCTAGATTTTTTGCTTGTAAAATAGTTCTTGCACCTTCTACCAATGTTCTCATCTCTCTTTCAGCTTTACCATTTTGTTCAGGTGTGTATGGGCAAGTCTTTTGATGAATAATGCCCATTGATTTGGTCACAGCTTGGACATCTTGATTTACTTCTTCAAGTCCATTATCACTTCTCAGTATTTTTACAGTTTTTCTTGTAATATTTTCAAATTTGTTTAGAAATTCAATTATTTTAACTTTTGCTTCCATTTTTGATTTCATAAAATAAACTGTTCTGTATTTTGAGTAATCATCTTTCAACAATAGAAAATATTTTGAACCACCAATTGACGTTTGTTCCATCGGTCCACAAACATCAACATGAACAATGTCTCCAATGTTCTCAGCCCTTGTCAAACTAGATTTGAATGGTAACCTTGAATGTTTACCAAGTTTGCAAGCATCACAGAAGAAATTATCTTCTTTATACTTTATCTTGCTACGGTTCAGTATACGTTTCACATAGGATACATTTTGATGTCCTAGTATACAGTGCCATTGGTAAAGTGTAAAATTTTCTACACAAGTATTAACAACATTACTCACGTGTCTAAACTTCAAATGAAATAATTTGTCTTGTTTTTCACCAACTGCTTGGCATTGTCCATTCAACAGAAAATAGCAGGCATTTTTATCTGCTTGATACACATATCCTTTTTCAAGAGCAACAACAGTAGAGAACAAATTAAATTTCAATTTGGGGACATACAGTACATTTGAAATTGAAGTATTAATCCAGTCTTCACCATCAAATGTCTGGCCTTTGATCTCTCCAATCCCAGCAACCAATAGCTCTGAACCATCACCAACTTGCACATGATTGGTTCCCGTCACTTGTAAATTATGAAATAAGTGTTTGTCTTTACACATGTGTGCTGTGGCTCCACTGTCAATTATCCATTCAATGACATTTGAGTCATTTTCATGTACAACAAAGGCATTTTCTTGGTTTTCATTTTTTTTGGATTTTGCAAACCAACAATCCTTTTGCACATGCCCTTTCCGTTTGCAAAATGAACATGTTAGCACATTTACTGACACTTTATCTTCACTTTTGTTTTTATCAAACTTGTTGAACTTATTTGGACCTTGTTTTTGATAACAATCCCTTTTCATGTGTCCAGATTTTCCACATTTAAAACATTCAACATTTGCCTTATTCCTATTAAAAGCCTTTTGCTTGACATAATAAGCCACCGACGAACCAGAATTATTTGACTGATAAACAGGGTCCCTTTCCCTCATTCTCATTTCAACTACACATAGCCTTTCTTGCAACAGTTTGAGAGTCCTATTTTCCTTAGGAACACTTTCCCAGGCGTTAATAAACTCAGAATATTCAGTTGGTAAAGTATTCAAAACTCTGTTAAGAAAAAGAGAATCAGGTAATTTGACTTTATCTTCCCTCCATGTTTCATCTTGAAGTTCCGACCACAGCTTTTCAAGTTTCGCAACGTGTTTGGCTACGTCATCTGAAGGGTCCTTTTCTTTGATACTAAAGAATTGATTGAACAGACGGTCCTGCCTCTGCTCAGTCCTCTGTTCGTAAATACTGTGTAATTTGTCCCACATTTCCTTAGAGCTCTTACACATATTAATTAATTGACGAACCTGACTGGTTACTGATGTGACTATGATGTTTTGCGCCATGAATTCCACCTTGTCAAGCACTGCAGCTTGCTTCTTGTATTCTTTTGTAGCCTTTTCGTCCGTTTCATTCGGTTTTTGCGGATAACCTAACGTATCTTCTACTGCGCCCATTGCTCCATTTACCTGAAGCTGGATTCTGACTTGGAACTTCCAATCAACCCAATTGGATTTCCCCTCAAGTTTGTCGATCGTAATCCTTGAGGTTTCCATCGTAAAAAAAAAATCGAAAAAACGGTTACAGGACTTNGCCCCTCAAGTTTGTCGATCGTAATCCTTGAGGTTTCCATCGTAAAAAAAAAATCGAAAAAACGGTTACAGCACTTATGGAATTCTGTGTAACCGTCACTAGACGCAAAACTCACTCTGTCACATACACTTTTCAATCTGCCTAGCGTATCTGGGCCCATAACCTATTATAGTTTTAAATAAAAAACTTAATAACCACGTATATGACAGTTCTTTATTCCAACACACGTCTTCGCACATACGTAGGTACACACACACTGGTAACAGCCAGTTTCGCCATCTTGATTACGTCTTATACACTGGCGCACTCTGCGGTAAGAACAGAGAAACAACAGAGGCGTATTCTACAATTACAACAATAACGACGCAATATATTAATTATTGGGATGCCTGGTTAAATTTCTTTCGTTTTGCGAAACTTCATAATATTTATTGGGATTTGAAATTAAAGCAGTGGTAGTTATGTTTATTGGGCATACGTTTGCCGTTTCAGGAAATCTTAGTTTTGTTACGCGTCAGCATTAGTAGATAGAAGCTTTCCGAACTGCAGGTCAACAGTTTTTGTTCTAGAAGGTTTGATTATCTTTTACCGACGATGCAGTTTGGATGGCTACGCAGTTCGGCTGGCGTGGGAAAGGGATGCCGGCCCATACCATACCCTTATTTGGAGCGAGGCGTGGGGATAGGCACGCAGTGACAAATACTCCAGGTGCCTATCGCCGGCAAGCAGTAGACAGCCAGCCAGCACTCACAGAGGCAGTGTCGGGCGTGGCAAATAACCCCCACACCGGCAAACTTTATCCAGCTCGTTTATTTCTCCGCCGGTGTGGGAGGTCGCTGCTTCGTAAATTATTCTTGCAGTGCAAGTTTTCAAGATGAAAATCATCAATAAACTACTGTGGCGCTGCTCTCTGTTTGTTTGTCTGTGAAGATGTTCGTGACTCTGCATACCTGACGATTATATGTGAACTGTTTTATTCAAATGATAAATAAAAGTACAAGGCAATAAACAGAAACTGGACTTTAATTTATAGTTGTTTTGGCACCTTTTAAGTTTCATGCTTCTACCAATTGAGCTAACTGAGCTGTATCTTCCAACATCATATGGTCCATACGTATAATAAGGCCACTTTCTGACAGTCAGTGAGTGGCAACTTGACATATACGAAACAAACAAAGCGCCATTTACAAAATCCTGTATCAGTTGATGCACGAACGAACAAAAGTTAAAATTACGTTGGCTATTCTGAGTGCACTGCCGATTCACATCAGAAAAGCAGAAAATACGCGTATAAGAAAGAGTTCGTAGATTTATTTATACATTTTATTTTACGAGGCCACAAAACAATGGTTGTTAGTGTTAAAAACTAAACTTCATGATAATGTAGTTATGTTTAGGTGATCAAAATGAAATGTACAATAGAACGATACGTCGTGGAAAAGTTTTCTGAAGTTGTGCTAACTTCCGAAAGCTTTTTTCACGTCGTATCATCCCTCTCAAACCTTGCTTTCAACACGTCCATGATATTAATTCCAAAAGCATACAGAAATATTGCATAATATTATTGAATTATTATTTCTAATAATTTGACGAAACGACAAGAATTTTAAATATATTTCCAGCCCATAACAGAAGAATTATCAACTTAAACAGAGACGCCATCTGTTGACCATAAAGAGAGTTACTCAAAACTTCGTCGTGACGTGCTGCGCGCTATCTATCGGATATTCTGCGAGCTATTACCTGCCAGAAATAAACCTCTCTCTCCTGCGCGATATATAACAAATTTACAAACATATACTAATAGTTATATTTTTCCACGAGCTCTACATAATTTTTAAAGTAACATATATTTCATATACAACGATTTGGAGTACAAGTCATTTATATTCAGCCGGTAATCGTTTGTCTACGTAAATTATACGCCATATTGTTCTCTAGAAGCCCATCTCTTTGATTCCGTAGACACGCGTGAATAGTTTTTAAGCAATTCTAACGTTATTCCACATCACATATTTCCAACTCGAATATATTAGCTATAACGTCCAAAGTGTAATAATAGATACAACAGACCGTCTCGCAAATTTTAACCCAAATTCACTATCGCGGACAAATTAAAAAAGAGTTATCAAATATCTAATATTTTATATTTTTACTTTTATAACCTACTCATATTTTTAGACAGATGTCAGTCTTAAAATATCTTAAAATTTGTTTAGCATTACAGTACAATGAGAAGTGGATTAGCTGACAGCGTGTTGATAAAAAATACAGCCCCGACGTTACGGACCAGCTGATGGCGGAAGGATACGTAGTCAGATGTAAACAGTGGCGCTACTTTCGCCGAGCTGTCAAAAAGTGGCCTTCTTATATGGTACAGAATATACCAGATGGTTCAATGTTACGAACATGACTGCCCATACATGGGGCAAAGTTACAATGTAATTTTCTAGATGTTGTTAAGCTTAGTTTGCATGAGGCGGGGCTTCAGAAAAGTTGGAAGTAACTGTGCATGGACTACCATTCAAATTCAATACAGTGTAACCCAGGGCTATTATTAAATATTAAATTGAAATAAATATGTTTGTGTGCATCTTACATTCAGTAAGTGTAATATTATTTATTAGTAAGGTTTATGAACAGTAATCGGTAATATAATCGTAGATTGTAAGTGGACACAAATACAACGAAGAAAGTGTATTTTACTACAATTACCAATTACTGAATATATATGAATGTATATAATTTCCATTTACTGTACACCATTGGACAAAACGTAAAATAATACTGATCAATATTTAGTGACTTTACGACTGCATTACTAATCAAAATAAAATACATAATTTAGAATTTTTGTTTTATTAAATGTCAAACTTTAATGCTCAAATATTTGAATTTAAATTTTTTGGACACATTAAATCTAGTGAGCAGTTACAAGTATGAGAAAGAAAAAGATCATAATACCATAAATGTCCACACTTAGTGCAAAGCAACTTTTCAGAAATTCTAGAACTAAGATTTAATACTTTAATGCCACTGGCATTTCCATTATCTAAATAATTAAAAATTTACTGAACTTATTTATTGAGTTTAGGTGAAAACCAAAAAAATATTTAATACCTGTATAAATATGTTAAACACAGTAATTAAAATTATACTACAAAATTTAATCAACTTTCTCTGTTCTAAATTTAGTGCTTTTGAGACTAAGCATACTTATTTTAAAGTTTTAAAATACATTTTTGTTTACTTTGCAAAAGAATTGTATGGTTAAAGTGTTATTTCCAATAAGACGTTGTTTTAAAAAAGCAAATATTTTCCCCATTTTCAAGAGTTACATTTTATGAAAATAAATTTTTAAAGTGAAAAGTTTAAAAGGACGTATGTTTTTATCCACATGTGTCTTGTACTTAGAAACTTCAGCGTTATCAATTTTACAGACTTTGGCTACATTCCTGAAAGAATAAAACTTTCCTTGTCTGTCATTTCACTTGATATAGTAGTTGAAATAATTGAAGCTACATTGCACGCTTCAACATGTAGCAATTTAAGCGCATCATTTTGTTCAGTAACATCGAAGACCCAGGCAAACTTCAAAATTGGGTATTACATCTGAAGCAAGAGTTAGCCTTCAATTCTGCAAATTCTTTTCAAATCTTCTGTGTTTACTCCTATAGCAAAGCCTATGCAAAAGGGCTACAATATATTATAGGCTGTTCCTGATAACGAGAGCAATTTTGAGGCCCTAGTTACTGTGAGGGACTCAGTTCTCTAACCCTGGAAGGAATGCAGAAGAGGGTGGCAAGTATTCCCCATGTGCCCCCCCCCCCCTCCAGCCTTTTCAAACACAGGAGGTAGTAACAGAGCGAGGTAACAGCATTTTAACAGACTACTCTCCAGAGCAAAATATTTACTAACCATTTATAAGTGGCTGCATCAAGTCTTCCTCTGACCCAGACTCCTCGCATGCATGAACTTTTGTTATAGCTTTCACTCTCACCATCACTATAACTGTTATCAGCTCCTACATTCATGATTGTATCATTCACTATGTCCGGAAGTATGCAGTCTGTTAGCAAATACTGTTATTCTGTTTTGCTACACATTTTCAATACCCTTCACAGTCTTGCATAATTTAATGACTAATGAAATAGCCGATTCTGTAAGCATTTTAATCAATCTAATTCACCAGTCACTTTTCTTTCTCTATTTAAGATATTTATGTTCGCCCATGCTAACTCAATTGTATTCAGATTGCACATGTATGGCGGTATTCTGAGAACCGCGTGACAGTGGACTGCTAATTCAGCATCTACTTTAAATGATTTTTATCTTAATATTTTCATTTCAACAAGTTTATAAAGTCAACTTTGTGCAGAGATTGATTACAAGGCATACCTTTCTTCTGTAGCTATTATTATATAATTTTGCATTTCAAAGAATATTTTGTTGGTGGTTTATATTCTTGCATGGACTGGTACAGTGCATTATGAATTACTATAACAAATTTTTCGGGCATACTCGGAAGAAGTTTTTGAACCACCCACTTTTCAAAATCAACATGGTTCATTTGACCATGATGGACACTATTAACAGATCCAGCATGTACACGAGTTGGGCATTGAGAACAAATCCATACCTGCTCTCTGCATGTACTTTGAGTCTTTTACCCGCACCACTGTTTACATGTACAACAAAATCTTCGTTATGTTGCCAACACTTAAAAAAAGTGTGCAACCGCTCGCTGCTTGATGAAGCTAAGCTCGCTACGCACTCACATGAACAATTCCTTCAGGACGGATACTACATGACGCAGAGCCCATTAGAAGTGAGACCCTTCCTACACCGCCAGTCCCTCTCTGCATGCAGAGCCTCTTACCCCACACCACCACGTCCAGGGTCGGGGAGCTGAGTCCCACACAGTACTTTTTCCTTTCAGCCATTTTTAATCCTTTCATCACCTTTTTAAATAAATATTTCTATGTAAGTAATAAACACAGCGTGTATATTCCACCGCACTCTAAAGTTAACATCTAAGGCTAAAATAAAATATATTTGTTGACCATTACCATGACTAACTGCATCTCTTTGGTCTGCATATCAAGCTCTTTTTGCATACACATGATGGTGGGCAGCAGGTAATGAGTACACATAAAGTAATATAATAATTTAGGGCAAATACTGCGGCAAAACGATAGTTTTGCCACAGCATTAAAAAATGTAATGAACACCAAAATGTAACAATTACTGTTAAAATACTGTGATTAGATTACAAGTAAAAATTACAAAAATATGAAATTTAATGTTTTGGTAGAAGAAGCATGGAGGGACTAGGAAAGCCTTGGACTGGACCAAGTGGGACTTACCATTTTAGGAAAACATCTATGAACAGGATACAAATATTTTCTGTTGCATCTCGTCATGAAATTATGCTGCAATTAACAATGTTGTTTTTGCACAATTTATTAAGGTATTAATAGGCAAGACAACAATGCAATATTTTGTGGTACCAGTGCTTGTTGTACCACACTCACAAAATTTTAGGGTTCGGGGTGTGGGGGGGATAAAAAACACTCCTGCATCATCTTCCTCCCTCACCAATTCCTGCACCAATGTTTAGGATCACTGATAACCCATTAAGCCATAGGACATTTAGATTTAACCCTCTATTTTTCAGCGACATATTGCTGATTGACAACACATTTGCAAGAGTATTGTGGCTATGAGGTACCTCTGCACAGTGGTTTTTGATTTATAATCGTGGGCTGTATTTCACTCCATATTTTGACAGAGTTAACCTTTAGACAGCATATATGGAATGAGTGAGACTTGAAAAATTTGTGACTCTAAGGAATTGAGGGATTGGTGGACGTGCCAGCACTTAGTCACATTTTTTGCACCCTAGTCCCTTCATCTTCAATACATATATAGAATAACTCCACTGAACAGAAATACTGGTCACTCTTATTGCTGTATGAAACAAAAATTACATGTCTCAATTAGTGTACAGAAAGAAATTATATTACACAAATAAGAACTGTGTAGTTTATAATTGGGTGTAGCAGTTAGCATGACTGTCTTGTAAGAGGCAGCAATAGTATAATTTTTATATAGTGTTTCAGGAGTTTCATAATGTACCCCAAAGACAACTAATAACTGAGTAACTGATTCTATTTTAAATATGCTGTGTGAAATCTTTATAATAAGTTGAGCATGTGACTCATTGGTGGTTTCTTCATCAGCATTCAGCATAGCTAGGGTTTAGCATGTTTTTGCTACCTGAAGTGTTGCAAGTAATATGGGATTCCCTGGATGATACAAAGCCATGAACTTCCCACACAAGATCCACAGAGTGGAGGAAGGACTGAACTGCAGGCTGCTGAAGGACTTCACCGGGGAGCGGAAGGGGTTCGTGCAGGTGGGACCACAGCGGTGGTTCCTGCCGAGCAAGTATGAGTACCAGGCTACAGGTTACTACAACATGCCTCTACGGCACGATGATGTGTGGATAGTCACTTTCCCCCGCTCAGGTGAGTGTTGTCTCATACTACTATTGTTTGCATCATCACAGTATCCATAAGTATAGCACACTAGTATTTTATGAGCAGAAATATATATATAAGCTTGGTGCTGACAGCTCTCATCAGAAATTTAATACATACATTTTTTTCCCATGAAGTACTCTGTATACCTACCAATGGAATTGTTTGACTAGTATTACATAATTTTATTTATGTACAAGTCAAAATTAAGTTTGCTACCACCATCCGGGGAATCAGAGATTCATAATCAGGAAGATGAGCCATTTTGACTAATTGGTCATCCCAGGAGATCTCGCCTGACTTCAGTGGGTGGGATAGGTAAAAAAAAATCATGGTATGATTTGCATGAGGGTATGCTGACCGAAGTCCTTCTACCTCAAAAACTACCCCCTACCTCACCCTGGAAAGAAATCTGGTTTGGGTCCTTTGTCAGATCTGATAGATGGTGCTGTACCAGATAGGAGTTGTTGGGGTAGTTTACCTCAGGCCTAGATCAGAGTAGGGCATGACAGCGGAATGTCTGGTAGCTGGGGGGACACTTTTACAAACTCTTGATAAGATCCTTACATTCCTGGGTCAGGTGGGCAGGTAGCTTTTCCTACTAATTGATGGTGCTGCATTTGGGCAGGGTGGTGGTCTCTGGAATGTACTCGATGATCTGTCACCAGTGCACATTGTTGCCATAAGGAAGCACTTAAAAATTTTAAGCATACCGGCATAGTCAATATCTATAAAAGTAGGGGTGGGCATTTACCAAGTACTACAAGTGTATCAAGTTTGGTGAAATTCTGTGGAAGGGTACAGAAGATTTTGAGGGATGGAAGAAGGGGGTGGGGGGGGGGACACACACACACACAGAGAGAGAGAGAGCCAGAGAGACAAAGATAGATAAAGAAATGTGATTCACATACCTATCTTTCCTTTGCAAAGTAGGCTAACAAAAAATTAGAAACACAGGAAATAAAACTGACAAATAAAGAAAACAATGTAAGTGTAACTATCCTCATTGTTGCAAATTCAACAATCACTGTGTGAACGTGCTATCTGTTGTAGGGACCACATGGACTCAGGAGCTGGCATGGCTGGTGGATCATGACCTCGACTTTGCAATGGCTAAGAGAGTTCCCCTAGTCAAGAGATGCCCCTTCTTGGAGTGAGTCAATGTTACATTACAGCATTCCTTTTGGTACAGCGTTACGAGAAGACGGTTTTTGTTTTATACACAAAATTTGCTGAGCTTCTGGACTCAAATAGTTGTCATATCAGGATGTCCACTGAAATTCCATTTTGGTATTCCCTGACTTTTCTCTGTGTTTCCAGGCACAATCTTACCATTTTCTCAGACTTATATTCAGAACCAAAATCTTCCAATACCACATTTTCTATCGCTGACAGAACAAATGCTATCAGTGAAGTTGAATTAAATTACACTGCAACAGACCAAGTAAGTAGCACCAACATTTTATTCAGTTCATCAATATTTCTCGCAATACATGCTCTTGACTTCACACGAATAAACACACAAATACAGTGAAATCCCGATATTTCGCATCCCGATTATTCGTATATCCCGCTAATTCGTACAAATTTGCCGGTCCCTTGAGAAAATCCCTTTAATTCGTAAAAAAACAATGCATTCCGGTCCCCTCGATAATACGTATTTATTTTGGTGCTCGAGCTCAATTAAAATGTCTTATAATTCTTATTTACAACTTAAAAATCTCGTTAACTAGTAATGTTTTTAACCCTAGACTGTACACAAGCTCTAGATTTATGCAACTCGGGCAGGGTAAAAAAGACCGGAAGGGTACTGAGGGACGTAGGAGGGTTTGAAGGGCAGGTAATGACGCCGAGTAGGCTGTGAGGCGATGTGTCTGTGATTCCCAGAACTANCTGTTACGAGAGGGTAGGAAGGAGCAGAGCGAGTGAAAAGTTAGTCAGTTCGGTCTTAGCCATGCCTCCGAAGAGATCAAATAAGTGTCTTTCCATTAGAGAAAAAAAAAAAAAAATTACTGCCGTGGCTGGTGGTGATAAACAAATTGAAGTGTCCAAACGTGATAACGTTCCTCCTTCCACAATAACATCAATTCTGAAGAACAAGGACAAAATCGCCTCCCAGACATCGGACAGCAAAGTAAAGCGCTTTAAGACTGGTGAGTATCCACAACTAGAAGAGAATTTAAAAAAGTGGTTTGCGCAAGCACGGAATTCGAATGTACCAGTTGGAGGAAACATTTTAAGAGAAAAAGTAAAAGTTTTCGCAGAAAAAAATGGGAATTAAAGACTTTCGTGCAAGTGATGGTTGGTTTGATAGGTTTAAAAAAAGGCACAGCATAAAATTGAAGAAACTTTGTGGGGAAAGTGCGAGTGTATCCGCCGACGTTTGTTCTGAGTGGAAAGACGAATTGGGAGAAATAATCGATTCTTATGAGCCCTACAACATTTTTAATGCCGATGAGACGGGGTTATTTTATAAGTGTCTCCCCGTCCGATCAATGTGTTTTAAGGAAGAAAAGTGTCATGGCGGAAAAAAATAGTAAAGAACGCGTAACCATGGATGCATCTGAGAAATTAAGACCGCTCATGATAGGCAAATCAGCCAAACCAAATGTTTTAAAAACATAAAAACTTTTCCGATGACCTATAGTTCAAACAAAAAAGCGTGGATGATGGGTGAATTATTCAAGGAATGGATACGATCAGTGAATGCTGATATGGAGAAAAGGCAGTGAAAAATTCTGCATTTCATGGATAATTGTACGGCCCACAACAATACCCCACCGCTCAGTCATGTTAATGATGTGTTTTTGCCTGCCAACACTACTTATAAGCTGCAGCCTCTAGACCAGGACATAATTAAAACGTTCAAAACCTTTTACCGCAAGGAAGTAGTGATGCAACTCCTTGACAGCATCGAGGATGGGGAGGATCATAAAATCACCTTATTTTCAGCCAAGAACATTGCTCACAAGGCGTGGCAAAGTGTTAGCGAAAGCACAATAAAAAACGGTTTTCGTACTGTGTATTCACGAAGGTGGAACTTTCATCAGCAGTTACTGAACAAGATTTAGAATGTCCTGTGAATTAGAATCGTCTTCCTCAAAATGAAGAAAATTATATAACGTTTTAAGATTTCGTCCATTTGGCGATGGCCTAGCGGTAGCGGGGATTCTAACTGATGACGAAATTTTTGGCTCCATCTCAGGACATTGATGGTGAAGGTGATGATGAAGATGATGTGCTGACAATTACACCTAAAATGGCTAAACAACACATCAACAACATGTGCCATTTCTTAGCTAAATCAGACGTTGGCGATGATGTATCTTCTGCTTTGAACATACTTGACAAACCCATCGACAATACCCGTCTGCAAGGCTTGCACCAAAAGAAAATGACAGATTTTTTTAAACGTACATTTTTAATGTGTTTTTATTGATGTAATTATTGATTTACATATACGGTACATATATATACATAATATGTAGCCATAATACTTAGGTTTGAACACAAGAAAATTGATCTATTATTAACAAGTCAATTTTACAGGGAAATGATTTGTTATATACCTCCTTGCACAATATATCCTATCCTCATTTTATATAACGCATATAAACACGGTTTCCCGACAACTGTTCCTATGCAATTTTAACCATTAATGTAATTCAGTTAGTCTAACAGTAACATCATCTTTTACAGTTACTTAGCATGAAACACTAATATACGTAATTAAATCCTAAAAATTTCAAAATTCAAAACATATATGACTGCATAATTTTCCCTCTCAAAACCTTTTCCTTCTCTACAGCACATAATATAATCCAGGAGATTCTGGTCACTTTGAACAACCAGTATTCATTTAACATTTACACATGATATTACACTGCATGACTACTGCCCAATCTCTTTCAGGGTCAGATAAACACTCTCAGTACAAAAAATCTTTACTGCCCAAACCATTGGGCCAGTGAGCTAAATAAAAAAACAGAAAAAAAAAAATATATTTTTTTATTTACCTTATCTGGAAACCAAAAAACTCTCATGCTGTCCACATATTACATTTCAAAACTGCACTGTCCTAACATTTATGAAAACCAATATTTCTTGTTTTAATTACAATTTTACCTTTTATTTGTTGTCTGAAAACTGTTCTTTTACTCATTACTGTACTGATTTACTAGGTGCTTGTCCAAACTTGCTTATGTTTCATTCATTACCCCAAAACGAAATTACATTATAATTAAACTATCAATACTTTTCCTCTGTAGCATTAGAGCCAAGCAAAACCCAGTTACATACATACACTTCTTTACATAACACTAGATATACATCAACACAAATATTCCCTTTACACAGTTATTTTCATAGTTTGTTAGTTATTATTCTGATTTCCATGGCCTGAGTAGGGTCACATGCCAATTAACATACCTTTACGCTATACACATTGTGGCCTTTCTACTATGTGGCCCTTCATATAACAAAAAAAATTTGCAACCTAAACAAAAACATTATCACTCTTACATTATTTAGTTATAAAATTATTAAAAAACAAAATACATATTTTACTAAGTTGCAGACTGTCTGCATTCATTATTTTTCTTCTTTTTCTTTCTCCTCCCTGCCTTTTCCACATTGTGTGCCTTTGCATAATTTGCCCATCCCGTTTTCTTATCTTGTCCTACTTCCGAATGGTTGGACCTGTTGTTCATCTGAACTCTTCCCAATGAGTACAACATCCTTTCACACTCGTGCATGAATTGTATGGGTGTTGGTCCCCTATTAGCTCCAAAAAATTTAGACACTGCCCTTTCAAAAGCCAGACTCTCATCAGAAGACAAGACACCCCATCATCTCGAGATACATACCTCTGTTTGCACAACTGAACATCAGTGTTGTTTAGTTCCCTTCTTACTCCCTGAACTTCTTCCCACCAATTCTCTAGATGCCATCCTATTGCTGGGCTTTCTCTGAAAATTTTTTCTACATTCCTTTCCAAATTTTTCTGTTTCCTGAATATACCTTCCTAAGATTTGCACCTCTCTCTTTTGTTCATTTACTTTAACCCAAATGTTTGTTATTCCACTGGTACTTTTGGAAATATTTTCATTGTGTTCAGCTACAGCTTCCTTCAATGTACCAAGAGTGAGTCGCCTGCGCCTATTTGTCCGTATCTATGCAACCTGCACACAATACTACCCATCTAACAAAACATCTTCTCCACTGCAAAATAATTCTCTCTTGTGTAGCCCGAGTCCTGTGCTGCAAAAAGTATTTGTTACGGCGCCTCATCTATTATCTGAACATTTGACGCCGTTGTTAGCCTGTACCAATCAGCGGCGTGAAAATAGAGAATCGCTACAAAACTGCACGTGAGTGTTAATTTATTTTCGTCAATACAGTAAGCAGTGACCGTATTTTTATGTCACATGAAAAACAATGGCTCGAAGCGAGGCAGATGTGTGATACTAAGGATGCAATCATCACGTACCAATGTATTAGGTAAACATAGCAATAATCTGTTTTAACACAATAAACGAACATGCATTCTTTGAAAAGTGACTGTTTCTCAAAGCATTGATGATATAACACCATCCGTTCACCGCTTACTGTACGGAAAGCAATGAATTAACGCGCATGTGGTGTCCTGCTACGATTTATGTTTTTATAGATGGGTAGTATAGTGTGTGGGTTGCATAGATATGGAAAAATAGGCACGTGTGACTCATCCGGTATATTGTCAACATGCATGTGATTTAAATTTTGTTACAATTCCCTATGATTTTGTTCAACCTGGTCTACCCTAGTTTCATAAGTCTGAATTTTCTGCAGCGCTGTTGACAATTTTGATTAAGTTTCCTTAATTCTGTTCTACTCTACCATTTGCATTTCTTTCTGTATGTCTTCCATTTTTTCTGACAATAATCCAAATGCTTTCTCCATATTAGGCACTTGCCTATCTACTGTAGTCTCGGGAATTGCAGTGTCCCCAAACCCTACAAAATTTGTTTGTTCACCTTCAATGTCACTCATGTTAACTGTAAAATAAAACAATTTTAACTACAACTTACAAATTTAAACTTAAAATTTCTCTGTTCTTGTACTCAACTACTAAGACACAAAAAAAAAAAAATTTATTTCTTTCTCCAGAACTTGCGGTTCACTGCGAGTTGTTCCCACGATGTCCCTCGGTGTGGCGAAATGTGTACAGCACACTGCAGATGCTTTTCCCAATAATATGTAGATGGTAATCAGCATTCCTCAGGACACCGCATCTCCGTAGTCTCAAAGTGTAGCACAATTTCTTCTCTGGGCGTAGTCCTTCTCTCTGCCGAAATTCGCAGCTTCCGGAGGCCATAGTTCTTTAAGTTCGTTCTTCAGCCACATGTATTGGTCGCCAAATGTAACAGTTCATTATGTTATATTTATGTGCATTAACATTAACTCTATTTATGAATGACATTTCCCAACCATAACCCGGCTGGGAATAATACAGTTGCACCAGCTAGCTCAGCAAATTTTACAGATGGAGGTTTGAAAAAAAAAAAGTCTATTTCCATTATTGATGATGAAACTTATAATGTCTTGCAGCAATTACAGATGAACTGCTTGCGTCTAAATTTACTAAGGAGGCAAACACAAGGCTGCCTACACCCTAGTGGCTTTGTATGTGGGCGGAAAATAATTTAGTAGAAACAACTGTTCAGACGGAAAAAGTTATAGAAGGTAAGCTACTGGTGCTATCCATGCACTATAAACTTTCTACACTCAATATATCATTTTACTTCTGGGATTAAGGCCCCTCAGCACACACGCGTCCATTCTCGGCGGTGGTGGCGGTATTTGTGAAGAGGAATGCGCTTGACTCAACCTTCAGTGTCACCATGTTCTAACCTGCGCTCTGATTGTCTGTCCTGCTGCTTGGTTGCAGGCAACCTGTCCTATATATGTGCCTGCTTTGGGGGGTTGGGTTACATCTTGCTCCTTGGCACAATGCTTCAGGCAGGGGTACCGAATGCGCCATTCCCTATGAGAGTCGTTGATTCCCTTGGTAGTTAGGTACCCTGCCCTTCAGGCATCCTGGGCACAGGCTGGGATATATGTGGTTTTTAAATAAACCATTATATTCAGTTACTTTAAGTCTTTTACCTCGTTCACTCACTTTGCTGGCTATTACTGAGTCAGAGAGCGGAATTCACTATTGCCAGGTTGAGGGATGCCCATTGGGAAGTGGTCAGATCTCCAGGTACTGGCACCAAAGAGATACTCCGACTCTCTGGAAGGCCCGCTCTTTCCCTACACACAGTTTAGACCACCTCGCTTTACCACATAACCGTGCTTAAGCCTGAGCATACACCTTGCCACATGCCCCACCATAGAGCAGTGGGGGCAAAGGCTGAGGAGATAGGTTCTGCTCACGCTAAACAATCTGTGGAGCAGGGAGTCGGTTGTCAAAGAGTATATTCTCGCCTGCGAGAGAAGGCCACACACCTGTGATTCGGTAGCACCACTTCAACCACTTGGCAAGCACCTTCAAGGACAAGCAGCTTGAGTTCCACTCCAGCCTACCAGCCAGGCTGTTTTGTAGCACCAAGAGCTATTTCATAACTGCTGCTAACCTCTCCTAAACATTACCCAGAACCAGTCAGGCCTACCGCAGTTGCCTCAGTAAAATGCCAGGTCACACTTACTAGCCATCTGCCATCTGCTTAGCCTTTCAGGACCTCTCCTGTATTCGCACCTTCCTATGGGAGCAGAGGTCAGGCACGTGCTGCCGCCTCTGACCTGCCGCCGCCGGCTGTCATACCAGCCCCTCCGCACCATAATGCACTGCGCCCTGATGCGCGATGCGCCAGTCAGTGCACGCATTACCTGCATCAACAGTGTGGCTGCTGCCAGGCAGCCAGGCCACTCCGACGCCGTGGGAGGCAGATGCGGACGGTGTTGCCTAGCCGCTTGCGTCCCACAACTGGACAGTGTCTACGTCCATTACCAGTGAGGCGTCAGGCATCTTACTGTTTGGATGATGCCTGAACCACTCCAGCCACCCAGAGGACTGGGCACGGCGTGACAATGATCTCCCTGGAGGGGACGTTTGACGTGGTCCACCTGTCAGCCAACTCCAGACCATGGCACGCCGCACCAACGCAGCAGGGCAGGCCAACGGGACAATTCAGTGAGTGTGTCTTGGCATGCCTTCTTTCGCACACAGGTGCACAAGTCTGCGACCCATATAATCACGTCTCTGACGAAACCATAGTGATCAAGTTAAAAATGTTAATTTACACGAGGTAACTCACATATCGTAGAAGTTTGATGGCGTTAACTTATTGTATTTTATTCCCCCTTTTTTCATTATCTATCAGGAAATGTTATCTCGAAAAAGGACACAAAAACACGTGGGGATTGAGGGTACAAAAATGCTACGTTGTTTCAATAAAACTTTGAATATTGAACAAGTAGCTTCCATAATAATGATAGAGTAATTTTTAAAAGGTACTGTAATTTGTTTTAGATGTAAAAATATTTTGCAAAATTAGTTGACCAAAATTCAGTAATGAAACATGAAATGGCCATGGCAGTTCCGTCCTGTAAAAATAACATCTACCGAATCAAAATTTACGAATGCGCAAAGAAATTAAGTAAAGCCAATTAACAGTGTAAACATGTAGAGTGGAGTCTCCATTATCCGTCAGTCTCGGGACCGTCACTGTGACGGTTGAGAGAATAGACATTTCTATTATCCAATATAAATCCCCCCCCCTTTTTTCCCCAAAGACACGACGGATACTAGCGATAATAATGTATACAATATTTAGCACTATATTTTAAACAGGTAGCAATTAATAGAAACCTCATCATCATGCAATATTGTTCAATCCAGTGCATAATGTATAGCACAGTATGTATTTGATATTAAATATTGTAGACTTCTGTTTATGATGTTGATATAATAACAAAATTGAAGACAGTACTATTTTGTATATGTTCAGTAGTATAATCCTACCTAAAAAAGTATGTAATCTTCCTTTGTTGTAATACTCCACGGGCTTTTGTTGCTGCAGTGTTGCGTATATTACGTAGGAGTAATATCTGTGTGGCGTCTGCCTCTTCTTGTTGCTCGTACCATTCAATGCACTTGGAAAAGATGTTATCAGCGTCACTGTGGCTAATTATTTTGGGGCAATCCTTGAGTGTATCATCCTCTTCTTCTTCACTTAAACATTCTACCTCCTGTGTTGCACTTAATACAAGTTCCTCATCATTTAATATTTCAAAGCCTCCGTCAAATCTGTCAATTCCCAGCCGTTCACTTACTTCACCTATTGTGTTTTCTCCACCTGGAATCCCTTGACATAGAAGTCAAATTTCCTCATTATTTCCAGATTCGTTTATGACCTCATTCTCGTTTACAGTCTCAGGCCATAGTTTGTTCCAGCCCTTTTTTAATGTTCCTTCTGGTATATCTTGCCAGGCTTCAGCGACATTAAAAATTGCGTCTTTAATAGTGTAAGACCTCCAAAACTGCTTTAAACTATTCATTCATCCCAAACGCAAACAACTTTTTGAATAAAGCATTTTTGATAACATCGCTTCATGCTTTCAATAATACCCTGATCCATGGGATCAATTAGTGGGGTAGTGTTAGCAGGCAAAAAGTGGCACGTAATTTTTCCATCATCACTTTGTAAGTCACGAGAAGGATGAGTTGGTGCATTGTCCATTAATAACATGGCTTCTTCAGGCAATCCGATCAATTTTAAATGTGATTTTACATTTGGCACAAACACACTGTGGAACCACTCATTAAATATATCCTGGCTCATCCAGGCACTTTTTTGTGCATAATATTTGGCAGGTAAGACATTTAAATTCATATTTTTGAAAGCTCGAGACTTTTTAGATTTCCCAATGATTAGTAAAGGAAACCTATGTCTACCATTTGCATTCGCACACACCATATGCTGTCTTTTTGCATTTTAAAACCAGGTGCAGATTTTTCCGATAAGGAGACTAAGGTTTCGACACAGTTGTAAACCTGCTCTCTGACCATATTTCCATCTTTTATTTCTTTCATTAGTTTTTCCCGATATTCTACAATGACTGTACTATCAGCGCTTAGTATTTCAACCGATATGTTCAACTGCCTCATGCCATGTCGACCCTTAAATTTATCCAGCCAACCTATACTAGCCTTAAATGAAGGATCCCCATCAAACTTAGTGTTCATCTCGATAGCTTTAGCCATTATTATGGGCCCAGAAACTGGTATCCCTTGACTGCGGGCTTGAATGAACCACTGATACATTACTGTATCCAGTTGATCCAGTTCTGCTGGCTTCATCGGTTTTCTTAGTTTGACATCTCCGTCTGTCGTTTGCATTTTTGAAACATGACTTTAGATTTTATCTGCATCTTTCTTAATATCATTGACTGTCGTCTGCCTGATTCCATATAGCGGAGCAATACTCGTCGCGCTTTCTCCTTTACGCAGTCGTTTTATAATTTAACGTTTTTGAGCAAGTCCGAATACAACACGTTTCCGTTTCTCAAACATTTTTAAGCACACTACACTTTGACAACAAACTGAGGACAATTACTTGCTGACTAAGTGACTACCGCTACTAAACTGACTGTAAGAATGGGCAGGCGGAGGAGTGTCTAGGAATTCCGGTAGGGTGGTGAGGAAGACTGAACGATTCTACGAAGTACATATGTAGGTTGTACAGAAACAACAAAAGTGAGTAATTTGCATTCCGCATCGCACAGAATGTATTTTTACTGGATATTCATTGACTAAAGTATGTATTACAGTACAGTATACGTATTGTTCAACTCAATAATGTGCTTAATTTGATCTAATATGAAATGAGAAAAAAGTTATTTCATTTTTAGTTTATTAAGTTTGTTTTTTGGATCCAATTTTATTATTTTACTTGTTGGTGTCAGTTTACTGACGGTTAACAGAAACTGACGGTTAAAAGAGTGATGGTTAACCGAGACTCCACTGTATGTACTGTATTTTAAGTTTATTGAAAGTGATTTCCATGCCTAGAGTTATTGTTTATTTTTTAGACGTAAATTTAAAAAGGCTAGAAAAGACTTGGAGAGACTTCCCAGTGAGGAATGACAGCCAAAACCTAGTTTTATCTTCATGTGCCAGTATCTCATGTACCTAGTTTTATGCACAACGTATGCCTTGTTTTCTAGATCACATAAAAATATTCCCTTGTGTTTTACATGGGTGGCAACACCATTGCCTCTTGGCGCCAAGCCAGTCTGACTCAAGTGGATGAAGGTGTCGGACGTGTTTCGTGTACCCGGCGGACTTCAAACTTTTTGGCTGATCGTATAGTGTATCAATAGTTAAATCGTAAATTACCAGAGCCTGTTTGTTTTCTTATCCTCCCGTGGAGACCGCACCATATCATTTTTCGCAGACTCACCGCGCCCCAAAAATGTAATTTATTACATTATTTTCTTTCTCGCCAGTTTCACCTTTTCTTCCGCATCGGCCACGGGTGGGCCATAAGCACCGGGCCCGCTTAAATTGTGTTTTCCACTCTAGCCTAAGCAAATTATGTAATTGTACCATGTTCTCCATATAAAGCAGTGAAACAGGTGTTCATGTTTTTATTTATGGAAAACCCACTTCACGTGTTTCGGGATCTGGCCTACTCCAGGTAATCTTTCAGTCAATAAGTTGCCATGTTTGTGTTTTACGTTACGTAACGCAGGAGCGTGAAGGGTGGTTCTAACAACTCCACTCAACTGCGACTTGTGGCAGTGTGGGAGGATCTTCGCCATGTGGTCGATGGCCACGTTCCCAAAGCAAGATACACTCGTACTTGTCCGAGTTAGCAACTACACGAGTTGGCACCCTTCAAATTACATCAGTCATAGTGTTTACATCACGAGTATGTTAGACGTGGGTAGGACACCGCTACTCCTTCCTCAACATTATCTCTGTCACTGCTATTACATTCTCCTCCACAACCAGACACACGTTAAATTACTCTCATTTCAGAAGGCTTACCAGCTATTAACATTTTGCTATATAAAATAAATTGAACAACATTTAACATCTCTATGCAACTAACAGACAAATTTTATTATGTTTTAAAATAACAATACAGTAATATATATTTAATTAGAAAAGCTTAGAAGTTCATTAATTTTTCACAAAAAATATAAGGTGGATGAGAAACCTGAAATATAAATTAGCTGGGGCTTAATACAAGGAGTCATTCCAGTCCAAATAAAATCACTTATATCAATTAAAATTACAAATGAATAAAATTTAATTACTTTCTATGTTAATGACATAAAAATGCCCCTTCATGTTGTTACTTTCTGAAATTATGACTCGAAGAAAGGAACAGCATCTTGAATTAAATAAATTACTGTGTATACATGTGGTGATAACAGGTGTTGGTTATTGCTGAATTTAAATTACATAGTAAACAAAGTGAAACAGTAGAAACAATATTTGATAATGAATTAAGAGTCCTGCTGTAAGACAATAAACACAAATACCCCAACATTTCAATTTCATAAGAAAATAATAAACAATATCAATATTACTTATCTTGAAATAGACAACCAAATCAAGTCTACTGGAAAAGAAACAAAAGTAAAACATTCAAACATTAACATGAAAATCAAATGTTGCACAGAACACACAACTATGGTAGTTGCGCAGTTATCCAATGTGATGTCACAGAGTGAGGGCTAGGAAACGAAGAAGTAGTGAGCAGGTGATCAACCATCCAACTATCGTTGGATGCTTTGTAATGAATTTACCAACCCTCGATGTACTGCTCAGGCTCTTCTGTCATCGACTCGCACTCGGGTAACTAGCAACGTTCACCCTTGCACATGCTAATATACACGTCTACCCAGGTATTACTCAATGTAGATACAAAGTCAGTCAGTTTACGTATCTACTAGCACTGATTTAATATTGTTCATAGTTAACATTTTTAGATTTCATACATTGCGATTTACATTATTGGCCATCTTACGTTTACAAGTGTTTTTAATAATGTAGTTGTTCTCGATGTAACAGTCTATTATAACACTCGGTTGATACATTTATAGCCCCTCCAAATTTTACTCACCTTTGCCCAGAAATAGCTATCTCTGTCACTGGCATCATCATAAGTTGTACACTGTCTTTTATGAGTGTAACAAGGTGGACTAAAAATTATTATAATCATTCCTTGTCGACTGCAGGTGACTAACAGAAAAAAACATCAACATTAAACTTTGATAGTTAGAGATGATTTTAGCAATAGATTTCCTTTTTCCAATTTCATAGTATAACCTATTAAACAATCAGTAGATAACAAGTAGTAATAATTATGATGAACACAAATATTTCCAGTTTTTACCACATACTTCAAGTAGGGGTATTTCAAAAATGATGAAACACAGTCACACACATATTCAGCAGAAACGTAGTAACACAACAATAACACATAAATGATTGCACACATATACAAAATACACCGACATACCCATTCATGTAAGTACAGGAAACAACCAAACAATATGACATACAGGTGTGTAGAACAACTTTTGGAAATAAATGTGTGTGAGTGCAACAACAATGGAGCTTGGTAGAAGAGCAAACTAATTTCACAATTCAGTATAAGAAAACAATTCAGCATATTTCCACTGGATTTACAAGAAGGATAATTTTTATAAGGGAAGCCAAAAAGTGTAATATAGCATATTCCAACATGAAGAAAATTTTCTTGAAATTACAAGTTAGGTACCCCAATCCGCATTACAATTACAGAGCCTTGTAGTACGATAAACCAAACTCGCCGATCTTAATTTTTTCCTTGTAGTTTAACATGGGTGTCTTCATTGGCACTAAATAGATGATTAAAAATATATTAATTTTTCTTTGTCCCGTCACGTTACTAGAAAAAACAGAAAGCATCATTATGAGATTTAGGCAGATTTACGTCTCAAGACGAACCAAATACACTAGAAGGAAGAATAGAGAACCGTTGGCAGGTTTATGCGAGAAGACGACGGTGCCACAGTTCGACTGCACGGCCACAATTGCGGAGACAAAAAACTTTTAAACTAAACTCGCCTTAGTACAAAAATTAATAGCCAGAACTATTGGAAAATTTTATTTTTAAACCTTCAGTCTTTTTTTGCCATGTAGAGCTAGTAAACTTTTCTGAAATAATAATAGTTTTCTCCTAAAAAATGTAATATTGTAAGCTGTATGTTTTTCGAAACATAGCATAGCATAAAGTAATAAAAAAATGAAGAAGAAGGGGGGGGGGAAGGGGAATTTTTTTATCGATAGTGGTAAATATTTAAAGGAAGGACTAAATTTTGATAATGTGCCACCTACAATGTGACCCAATTTTCATTGCAGTGAGTGTTGATTCTTAGGAAACAAAGAGTGTAGAGCTGCCATTTGAGTCCAGTGAGCCACAAACAGTGAGGGAATGTGTGCTGTATATGGCTGTAAAAATTATTTTATTAAAAATAGCTCGAAGCCTTACTTCCGCTTACCTACGGAAAAAAAAAAAAAAAAACATTCNCACGCACGCACACACGCTGAAATAGAACCAAAATTATTTTGTTACTTTGTAATAATAAGAGAGGTTACGAAAAATTTTCAGTACATTGTTTGATATTTTTGGCAAAAGATGCTACAGATGATGAAACACTTGAATTTTTATGTGGTTTCTGACGTATAAAAAATTGGGGGAAGTGGTCTCATCCCGAAATATTTGGTTCGAGACCAGGAATCCAAAACCTTACAACTGCACAGGCTACTTGGAATAGATGAGAGAAAGCATTTTTTTTAAGATATACAAGAAGCGCATTTATGCATTTTACAATGCGCCTCATCTGCTCAAATCAATTAGGAATAATTAAAAAAAATATTACATAAAAGTGAACGGAGGAAACATTTTGTGGTAGTATGTACGTTTGTTTCACGATAACGACAAAGATATATATCCTGGCTTGCACCCAATTTGAAAAAGAAATATATAGATTTGCCTCTATTATCACCAACACAGGTTTGTCTAACCACTGATGTTTTGAGCCATTCTGTAAGTAAACCAATTTGAATTTCATCAAACTGCATTAAAATTGGTTAGAGGAAGAATACAATCATCTCAAAGCACTTGTTTACTAAACAGTGTTCTAACGTCAAATCCAATCCACACCGTTTTTGCTAGTCATATTGGCAGAAAAACAGTTGAATTTTGGGACACGGAGATTGGTTGTGCATAGCCAGCGAGATCGTTCTACCTCATCTTTAGTCTTTGCTCATTATAGCAGGGCCCTTGGGGAAAGTTACAAGATAAACATTGCTTTTGCCTCAGTTTATCAGACCTCTAATCAGCGGACTTTGTATTTACCTGACAAAATCTGAAGCCACAATTATTTTTTATCGTTATGTCCACTTACCGCTTGTACAGTGTGAAAAGTGTTGTTCAGCGGCGAATTATGTGCACCTGTGAACAGCTGTGTTAGGTGGATGGAAGTTGTTTTAATAATCTTGCAATGACTTGGCTGCTTGCGTCTACTATAGCAGCGACCATAATTCGTGACACACGTAACATTTCCTGTATAGGATATCGTCTTTGGTGTAGGATGTGCTCTCTAAGAGTGTACGCCTAACTCGTGAATGTGCCCTGGCCAATATCTCTGTTTCTGTTTACTGCAGCACTTTTGTACATTTTACGAAGCACATTCCTATGAATTGCTGCGTTTCCGTATAATTTTTATACCTAGATGTTGCCATTAGTAATTCATTCGGTTATTTTTTATTTTATTTACTACAAACTTAAGGTAATAAATGTGTGCAAGTGTTTCAGTATGTTTTAATACATCTTTACACGCCTTTGCTACTTTACAGTGTGCAGGAAGCTATCATGAAAAAATAGTGTACAAAAATAGATCAAACAACCTTGATTATTGTATTTCCTGTAAAGAAATTGATGTCTTTTTGTCATTCGTTATCTTTCACGGTAGGACGCTCATTTTCAACAAAATTGTATGTACCTAAATTGTAACATTTTTTTATGAAAGTGAAATTTGTTTTTAGTGTATTCTTGCTTTGCTCTTTGAAATCACTAAGCAGTACAAACAGGATTTTATTCTACACTGTAAATGGTTTTTCTCAACATATTTACTTGCCACTTGTAGGATATGACATGAATTGTCACTGTAAACCAGCAAGATTACTTGAAAGGCAGGGGGGAGGAAGTTATTTTTAGAATTGTGCAATGGTATGGTTATGTGGTCATTGAGAATGGTGTTGCTCATGTGTAACATAGTCTATGTTTTAGGGAAATACCACTTGCGACTTATAGTCAATCCTGCATTTAAGTTAAAGCTTGTGCATGTTTGTTGTGTGAACTGGCTTCCTCTTCAGGAGAAAAACTAGAAGCAGGTGTTTCAGTGGCAAGGCCACATCACAGCACTCGTAATGCACAATTTATTTAGTGGAAAAAGTGCTTAAAATTAATTTTAAAGAGAGCGATGATACAGACAGTGTGTCTGCCTGTTGTGATGAATTGTTAGCCGCCTGGCAGCTGGGTGAGGCATAAGAAAGAACAAGCAGGTGGGAGATCGATAACAGGACTGGAATGTCAAGGTCAACATGTATAGTCAGACCTTAGAGACCGGGGTAAAATGTGACACGGCAGATGGTACCGCTATTCATATCACGTACATATACTATTATCATATTCTTGCTGCTAAAGGATGACCAGANAGAAAGAACAAGCAGGTGGGAGATCGATAACAGGACTGGAATGTCAAGGTCAACATGTATAGTCAGACCTTAGAGACCGGGGTAACCGGTTACACGGCAGATGGTACCGCTATTCATATCACGTACATATACTATTATCATATTCTTGCTGCTAAAGGATGACCAGAACCTGTACTTTTCTCATTTCTGAGAAAAAATGTGCAAGTGGTACACGGGTAAATACGGAATTTTAACTGTCGCATACATTCACAATAGGGGAAGGGATGGCATGCTGCCTGTTTAAGTTTTCAGATTATCATCTAAGCCAGGGGAAGTTATAAAACATACAAAGAAAGGCACAAGAATAGAAATGTTGACAAATTGGGGACGTAAAATTATAATAATAAAAAAAAAAAGTCACAGTGCAAGTTAAGGTGCTTGTCGCAAATACCTACCACTCAGCCAAGACCCAGAAATATGTTAACTACACAAGTTCACGTTGTGCCATTCTTTCCCTTGGACAACCAACAGTCTACCGTAAATGACCAGAAATACTTGCAGCTAATCGTTTCTCCTAGGTGCACAGACATCAATGCTAAAGAGGACCCGCTTAAATATTCATACCTGTAGATTTTTTGTTACTTTGCTACTTACCTGACTTTCTGGTTTACAGGACTATACCTCCCCCAATGAGTCCAGTAAACAGAGACTGGTTATCATTTTTGTTAATGAGCGGGAGAAAAAGTGATGTATGGAAGTACTTCATTCTTGACCCCAGTAACGAAACATGAGCCGTATGCATTTTGTGTCAGGCCAAAATCTCACGTGGTGGTGTTACATCAATAGCATTTACAACTTCAAATATGAGAAAACATTTGGACATGCATCATTGCAATGAAGTTAAAACTATGAAACTCAAAAAACCTCAAATTGTTCTGAACTGAACAGTTATCAGCAGACGTGTTTTAGTAATGAATCGGAAGCTAGCAGTGATAATAATGCCTCTCTTAACTCCAAGAGCAATTCCAGTTCTTTAATTTCATCTCTAGCATCCTCTACTGCAACGATTCCTACTTTCAAAACTAAGTTTCATAACACTGTAGACATGTTTGAGAAACAAAGATGCCTGCCAACATCCATTCCCAGACATATTCAAATCACTAACATGATATGTAAAGATCCTCCTTCCTACAGAATTGTTATGAATTTTGCAAACTAATTTCATTTCTCAAACAAAGGTATGTAATTCCACACCAAACAACCTTCTCAAGAGACGTTATCTCATATTTGTAAAAAAAGGATACATGTTTAAGTCAGGGACAGGTTTTCAATTGTTGAGCATGTGAGTTTAACCACAAATTTGTGGTCAACACACAGGTGACAATTTCATGTCTATCACTGCTCATTTTGTTGATGAACAATTTGAACACTAATTGGTATGTCTTGAAGTTATGCCATTTGGATTAGGTTAACATACTGCTGAAAGTATTGCAGTGGTGTTGCATGAATAAGTGGAACTGTGGGATTTGCATGCCAAAGTTCATGCTGTGGTTACATATAATGCTGCCAACATGATCAATGGTGTTAACCAAGTAAAATGTAATTATATTCCATGTACTGCCCACACACTTCAGTTGGTCTTAAAAAAACATTTTTTGGCCAGAAGTACATTTTAGATGCCTATGCTAAAGCATGACAAATTGTAGGCTATTTAAAACATTAAATTCATGCATTGAAATTGCTAAAAAATCTTCAAATAAATAATAATTTGCCTGTTCTTAGGTTGATTCAGGATGAACCAACTCGTTGGAATAGTACATATTTAATTTTGAAGCATTTGATAGAGCACAAGCAATTACTTGGCACATTATAGAGTTGGACTTGCATATTGTCAGCAAAAGAGTGAACTCTATTGGAGCAATCTCTAAATACTTTGAAAATATATCATATAGCAACACTGAACATCAGCAGTGAATGCGTAACAGTGTCTGAAATTATCTATTCAATAATAAATGGGATAAAATCTCAACTCACCTGTCTGATAGAACAATAGCAGTCAGGACTAAAAGCAATCCAGAGGATATCATTCATTACCTGATGACTCGTTTTAGAAACATGGAAAGCTGTTTGATATTGCAACGTTACTTCTTAATTAATGAAACAAAAGACTTCCCATTGTCAGTTGCAAGTACACCAGACACTGTGCCTTCATGCAGTGAAACAAAACACAACATCAAAAGAATGAAAGATGATACAATGCATTTTATCTATGGCAGCATTATAAAGAACACTAATTCGCTATAAACAGAGGCTGATAAATCACACCAAAGGCTGAAGTGGAAATGTACCTGGCAGAGCCACTTGTCCCTCTCCCTTCTGACCCCTTCAAATATTGGCAGTCGGCACCACACACCAGGCTTCACAACATTGTATGCAAGTATTTTTCATCACTGGATGGTTCTGTTGCATGTGTGCTCAAGAAGAACAGTCAATTAATCCAAAAATGCTGCGCCAAGTTGTTTTTCATAAATAAAAATATTGGTCTTTTGAAGAGTGAGCCCAAAAATGTGAATGACTGTGATGCAATAATTTAACATTTCCACTCTATAAGGTTAATTGAAACCAAATATTCTGCTGATATTAATACCTAACTGACATAATATTATCTTGAAAGTGAATATAATCTATAGCAGTTAAAGTGTGTTTTTTGATGTTAATTTTATCTGTACTTTATAAACAGTTTTAATCATAGTAAAACCTGTATATATTGAACCCAGATGGATTGAAAGTGTACATAGAATATATTGTGGTCCCATCTTTGATATATCCGCATTTAAAGACCACATTCATTAAAATACCACTTTTTTATAAGTCCCCTGTGAAACGATTAATAGAGAATCCACTGTATAGTTAAAAGTAAAACCCTGATGTCAGTGATTTTGTGTCTATCCATCAACCTGTTAATACCAAAAACTTCCTTTGATATGATAATATAATTAAAAAATTAACATTACTTATTAGTATTATTGGTATCAGTATAGTATATCGATGGTATTGGCTCTGCACTTGCAAAAGGTATGCTGGATCACAGTATTTTCTTAACTTTTCATGCTACATACATCTAAAAGTGTCAATTCATTGTCGTAGAAGTATTACATACTGTATTTTGATAGTGCACCTGACCTGTCATTACAGTATAACAACAGTCTATGTGTGGAAATGATAATACTAGTTACCATTTACGATTGTCATGTAAATAAGCTCCAAATTATGATGTAAATTCTTTAACTCTCTTGAACAAGCAGTGGTGCCAACTTCTGCCACTTTCCCTAAAGCCTTATCACATACTTATACAAATCCATCACCCTTGTGTAGAAACTGCTTATCATGCCACATGCCACATCTGCAACTGCCTATCACTCTGTACTACTGCGCCTAACAATCCCGCCCAAGTTGTGTGTCTGTGTGGTGAGCAACGTGTTGGTTGCAGGTTCAGCTGCTTGTTGGACAAGGCAGTAAAGGGGGAGGTGTTGTCCAAGAATCCAGACAACATGCAGGCATGCGCAGGTATGCTCGATGAGTGGGACACTCCTGGGTACAAGCTGTCTGCATGTACAGACTCTCCACGCCACTTCAAGACCCACCTGCCCCTCACGTGAGCCATGCCCACTGACCATGTAACTCTATGATAACATAACAGTATGTGTAATATTCCTGTTTGGTACAGTGTCAATTTAAGTTAAATAAGGCAGACAGTACGTGGAATTGGCTACTTTACCTTGATGCGCCACAGGAGACGTTCATATTGTAGCCTCTGCCACAGTCGTGCCTCCCAAGGAAGAGCCATCAGGCTGTACACGCCACTAAATTCCCATATCACAAGGGTGGCAGGCCTGACGACCTGCTGCTGCCGCCTGTAAACTGGCTACCTGCATCACACCAGTGCTCTGCACTATGGCAGGTGCAATGTTTACCTCCATTTTCTGGCCACCCAATGCGGAGAGGTATTGCATGTGCATCCTAGCCACACAGGCAGAGATCCTTTCTCTTTCTCACCACATCCCCCC
>NQII01000281.1:282225-310516 GCA_002778355.1 Clitarchus hookeri | reverse complement strand
CCCCCCCCTCTCCTAAGATAAGGGCACGGCAGCCGATATCTGCCAGCAGCGTCATTCAAACTTCTCGAACAAAGCCTGATGACGTAGTCAGAAAGTTTCTAATCTAATAATGACGCTTAACAAAAACTACGACTTTCTGAAACGGCAACCGGATGCCTGATAAACGTTAAACGGCAAACGTACTTCCGATAACGATAAACGAACCACCGCAACTTTAATAATTTGAATTCAGATAATATATATACAATTTATAATACTGCGTCATTACAACCTTTCTTCCTACACTTACATGCCTTTGAGAGGGGAAGTTGTTGTCTAGCAAAAAAACATCCTCCCTCTCTGCCATGCACACTTGTCTTCACCCATTACACCTTTGGCCACAGAGCAAATAGTGCGCCTGGCGATCGTAGAAATTTTATCTAGTTACGCAACACATTTTAACGAGGAATTATTCTTTCCAATTATGTTTTCTTTTGTGATTAAAGTTACTTTTTCCCCTGTAAAGTTGGTATTTAATTGTATCTGGCCTAAAATCAACATGATTTAACACAGAATATTATTTTAACTCAATGGACAGCAATTTTGCATATAAAATTATATGCCCAGAAGCATATACTTGACCTCCTCTTGTTACAAAAATTGTTTGAACATTGAGTGACTTGTATTACCAAGAGCAAAGTTCATTTTCAGTAACTTTCTGTGGGGAAATCAGAGGATTTATATTAATTTAATTCTAAAGGCATGCATCTTTTGAATAAACTGATATCCTGTAACGGCCTATTTGACACATTTTACTGTCTAATAATGAGTAATCACAGAGTCCAAGTGTAGCGTAACTTGTGACAGTGTAAGTGTATGGGAAAATCAGAGGACGTGGTTTTGAAGGATTAATTATTAAAGACCACAAAGAAACAAATTTTAATTGCCTTATTTATTCATTTCTGTCTAAAAAATTATTAGTTTTTTTGCAGTGAAATACAATTAATTACTTTAAAAGACTGACATTTCTCACGTGCGCAAGGTGTCTCCAACATGTAGCAATGCCAAGGGGTACATTTTTTCATGCCTCCCACCGCTCCCCTTTCTCTGTCTCACCAGCTGCGACCACAATACCGGTCGATAATCTCTCCGCATGTTCTCAGCTGATAAGAGTGCATACAGGACATTCAAAATTTGGCTTGCATTCAGTGTTGGATTACAATAAATTATATACAGTATTTTGAGATGTTATATTCTTTTATTACACTAGTTGAGGTGAAATGTTTTTTAATGTATTATTCACAGTAATACTTTTTTTTTTTTAATTCCCATTTTAATTGTGTTTGCTAGTTTAACTTTATTCACAGAAAATGTACAGCTCTCATTATACGCAACACAAAGTCTAATAAGGTTAGAAGTGTTTTATTGATGTACATGTCAGAACCCTCATCTACTGAAATCTCGCACAAATGGAAAATGTTTAACAGTCCGCTGAAAAATGGTAGTAGGGAGTCCACTGTATACCTGTTGACTGACAACTTTGGCTCATGTTACTGATCACCTGCCAGGCAGAAGCGCACATTGCTGGGTGGCAAAATGGTCTATAAATTTAACACCCACCCTATTTCAGAGATGTACATTTTTTCGAAAATTGGAGACGTTTGTTTTGAGTAAATACAGTCTGACTCATGCAGTACTTAGTTTTGTAATATATGTATAACTTGTGCAAAATAGTTGTGCAATGAAACACAATTTTTTATAACTGATTATATAAAATACTAGCTAACCCTGCCACGCGTTGCTGTGGCATAAAAGATTTTGGTTCTATTCATTTCTGTGAAATTAATTGAAAGAAGTATATGTATTTTCAAAATCTTTATTATTGAAGTACTTGTTTGTAGGCATGTGCGAAGGTCATTTTTTTAAATGTGAAGCGAAGTCGAAGCGAAGCTTACATCATGCGAAGAAATTCAAAGAAAAATCGAAGTCGAAGGATTTATAAAATATATTTATTTATTTATTTATATATTGATTTATAGTAGGCTACAGTTTTCAGAAAGTAATAATTATACATTTAGATACCTACAAACTTGATAAAAACTGCCATAATACAAAATATGTTTCAAGTAATACCTAAGTTTACACTATATTATTAATTTTATACTAGTTAAAGATTTAGTAAAATTGTTAAAAATGATGCCTTAGTTTGCAGAAGGAAATAAATGCTAACTTACCTCAAAACATTTCAACATTAAAACATTCTTGAAAATTATGTTAAAGAAACACATCACTGCAATCACTAAAGAAATAAGAACTAACAATGTTTATAAACAGTGCTTCGATTTTGAAACCATAAGAATATAGCCTATGTAAAGAAAACAAGAGCAGCATTAATTTACTTAAAGTATTTAGCATTGTCATGCAGAAAAACTTGTTGGCGGACATGTTCTGGGAGCAGATTGTGGCGCCTCAGCGTCACAACATTTCCTGCCGTAGAAAACCACCTCTCACTGCTAACCTGAGTCGCAGGTATTCCCAGATATTTTAACGCAATTTTTGACACTTTTGTATAGATGTTCTTGTTTTCACTCCACCTGAGCAATGGGTTATTTTTTCTGTCTATGCGCATCTCATTTAAGTACAGTAGAATCCCGATAATTCATATTGTCAAGGGACTGAATTTTAAATATGAATTATCGAGATATTCAAATTAGAGGGGATTACCAATAATCGGGAGCAAAAAAAATAAAAAACGCATCATAACAAGATTAATGCAAATTTGCATTAGTATGTAATGATAAACGCACAGCTACATATTATGTATACATATGCACTGTGTATGTAAATCAATAATTACATCAATAAAAAACACATTAAAAATTTACGTTTAAAAAAATCTGTAATTTTCTTTTGGTGCAAGCCTTGCAGACAGGTATTGTCGATGGCTTTGTCAAGCATGTTAAAAGCAGAAAATACTTCATCGCCAACGTATGATTTTGCTAAGAAATGGCGCACGTTGTTGATGTATTGTTTAGCCACTTAAGGTGTAATTGTCAACACATCATCTTTGTCATCACCCTCACCATCAATGTCCTGAGATGGAGCCAAAATTTCGTCATCAGTTAGAATCCCTGCTACCGCTAGGCCATTGTCAAAATGGAGGAAATCATCAAACGTTATAGAATTTTCTTCATTTTGAGGAAGATGATTTCAATTCATAGGGCATTCTATCTTGTTCAGTAACTGCTGATGAAAGTTCCACCTTCGTGAATCCACACCACGAAAACCGTTTTTTATTGTGCTTTCGCTAACACTTGTGAGCAATGTTCATGGCTGAAAATAAGGTGATTTTATGATCCTCCCCATCCTCGATGCTGTCAAGGAGTTGCATCACTACTTCCTTGCGGTAAAAGATTTTGAACGTTTTAATTATGTCCTGGTCTAGAGGCTGCAGCTTAGAAGTAGTGTTGGCAGGCAAAAACCCAACATTAACATGACTGAGCGATGGGGTATTGTTGTGGGCCGTACAATTATCCATGAAAAGCAGAATTTTTCGCTGCCTTTTCTCCATATCAGCATTCCCTGATCGTATCCATTCCTTGAATAATTCGCCCATCATCCATGCTTTTTTGTTTGAACGATAGGTCATCGGAAAAGTTTTTATGTTTTTAAAACATCTTGGTTTGGCTGATTTGCCTATCATGAGCGGTCTTAATTTCTCATGTTGGTGGCCAACAATATGGTTACACGTTCTTTACTATTTTCTTCCGCCATGACACTTTTCTTCCTTAAAACACATTGATCGGACGGGGAGACACTTATAAAATAACCCCGTCTCATCAGCATTAAAAATGTTGTAGGGCTCATAAGAATAGATTATTTCTCCCAATTCGTCTTTCCACTCAGAACAAACGTCGGCCGATACACTCGCACTTTCCGCACTAAACTTCTTCAATTTTATGCTGTGCCTTTTTTTAAACCTATCAAACCAACCATCACTTGCATGAAAGTCTTTAATTCCCATTTTTTTCTGCAAAAACTTTTACTTTTTCTCTTAAAATGTTTCCTTCAACTGGTACATTTGAATTCCGTGCTTGCGCAAACCACTTTTTTAAATTCTCTTCTAGTTGTGAATACTCACCAGTCTTAAAGCGCTTTGCTTTGCTGTCCGATGTCTGGGAGGCGATTTTGTCCTTTTTCTTCAGAATTGATATTATTGTGGAAGGAGGAACGTTATAACGTTTGGACACGTCAATTTTTTTATCACCACCGGCCATGGCAGTAATGATTTCTTTTTTTTCTCTAATGGAAAGACACTTATTAGCTCTTTTCGGAGGCATGGCTAAGACCGAACTGACTAACTTTTCACTCGCTCTGCCCCTTCCTACCCTCTCATAACCGTAGACCGGACAGCAAGGCGCCTCTTAGTTCTGAGAATCACACACACATCGCCTCACAGCCTACTCTGTGTCATTACCTGCCCTTCAAACCCTCCTACGTCCCTCAGCACCCTTCCAGTCTTTTCACCCTGCCCGAATTGCATAAATCTAGAGCTGGTGTACAGTCTAGGGTTAAAAACATTATGAGTTAACGAGATTTTTAATTGCAAACAAGAATTATAAGACGTTTTAATTGAGCTCGAGCACCAAAATAAATACGTATTATCGAGGGGACCAGAAAGCATTGTTTTTTTTACGAATTAAAGGAATTTTCTCAAGGGACCGGCAAATTTGTACGAATTAGCGGGATATACGAATAATCGGGATGCAAAATATCGGGATTTTACTGTATTTGTTCAATTCGTCAACACAATCACCACATTTTGACTCATTGAACAGTTCTTCAAACGCAGACCAGAGAGAAGTGCAACTGCTTGGCTCTTGTATTACTTCATCTTGACAAATGTTTACCTCTACATTCATTTTCTTTAATTCACTTTCCAAAGTAGCTGCAGCAACTACTTGGTTAACTAAAGCTCCTCGGAATCTAGGATCTGCAATCATTGCAGTTAAGTAAACAGAGTCTTCCTTGTAGATACCAAATTTGGATTTTAAAGCCTTCAACAAATTTCTTGCAAACATAATTCCTTCTGTTTTATGTAGAATACAACTTGTCAGGTGTGATTCTAAGCAATGCAAAATTGGTATTACAATAGCCAAAGTGGGAGAGCTGCCATCACTTAGCTCTTCTGTTGCATCTGCAAGAGGTTGAAGATCTCTACAAGCCCACTCATGCCTCCATTCCTATGTTGTAAGCATTTGCACATCGTTGGTGTTTTTTGGACTAGCCATTTCTGCACTCAATGCAGCCTGCATTTCCAGGAGCCTTTTTAACATTTGGTGTTCACTGGACCACCTAGTGTCAATATATTGGATTACTTTTAACTCTGATAGTTCTAATTTTCTTTGCATAGAGTGAAGACTCTCTCTAGCTGTACTGCTCCGTCCGCCTGTAATGGCCTACTATTGCCTTGCACTTAAAGTAGCATGGCCACTCCTGCTGTTTCTTTCTTAGCGTCAGTAATAGCATTCTGCAAGTTGTGAGCAAAACACTGAACTGGTGTGAATGAACGAGTGGCAGCACTTCTGAAGTTGGCCCCATTGTCAGTTACACAGTAGATTGGAATGGCTGAATCTTGCACAGGTGTTCCCCAGTATTCCAGTGTCTGGCACAAAGCTGCACTTATGTTCTGGCTGGTGTTGGATTCATTCATAAGAATGGTATCCATAGTGAAAGAGTTGCCTACAAATTGCGGTGTTAAATAGTGGCAAGTGATGCTCACATACTTATCCACAGCTGCAGATGTCCAGCCATCAGAGGTAATGCTGAGTGACAATAGGGACGGGTAGTCTATTTTTAGCATTGCTGCAAAAAGAGCAGGTACATAGTTGTTGGAGAATGTGGTGCGACTAGGAATGTGGTAATTTGGTGCTACATTGGGATTAGCCATAAGGTCAATAAATCCCTTCTCTTGGACAGAACTGTAGGGGAGAAGTCCTCTGGTAAGCATTAAACTAATGCTTTTGTTATGGACTGAGCCCTTGAATCACTGGAGGAAAATTTAATTCTTTTTGTAAAAACATTTTCAAGTGTTTGTTGTTTACATTTTTTAACAGTTTGTTTTGGAGCGGGTTTTCTTGATTCAGAAACTTTATTTTCTTCAACATATTTTTTCCATTCAGTTTCATGTCGCTTCAGGTGATAAATGAGTGTAGTTGTTGTTGCTGCAACAATATAGGCCTTATTAAGTTTTAGTTTGTTTGATGCCCAGCATTCAAATTGTAACAGTATAACTTTTTGCCCACACAAAAGGCCACCTACTGATTTTGAAGTACAGTGGAACCTCTATGGAGCATTTATTCAAGTGACCGGAAAAAAAATGTGTGTGTGGACCAAATATGAACCCAGATTTGATCCTTAAGAGCTTTCTCACGAGACCGAGACATTAAAATCTGGTTTGCCTAATAATTGAGCGCCAAATTATCAGCTCTATAGCTGATAAATTGAAAATTACCCCTACTCGCCCCTTGTTAAAAAAAAGGGGAGGGATATGGGGAAAGCTACACAATTCCTTACAAAACATGAAATCTCCTGTTGTGTTAATTTTTCAATGAACCACATCCCCACCCCCTCCCTCTACCTTNCAATGGACCACATCCCCACCCCCTCCCTGTACCTTTTTTTTTTCCTTATATCCAGTCCCATTTGGCACTGCCACCTCACTGTTTTTCAAGTGGGCGACTATTCTATTAACACTTGGCCTATTTTTCCTTTCCTCCTCCCTGGGACCCTTGTCAATGTCAGGCTAGATAATAATCTCGCTGGATGTAGGCGGCATTAGGGCCTCAGCGCAAGAGGGGCTCAACTATCACTGCCTAAAAGGAAAGCAAGCAGTTCTTCCAAAAAATACGTATCAGCTGTGGTATGTATGTCAGCCCAACTCCCGCAGTGAAAAGTACGTTAACTGTTATGACATCGCCACACATAATTCTGGATAACTGCCCTCATCGACAATCCGAAATAAAAAAAATACATGGGTACGAAATTCATCTAAAATAATTATGAGAAACCATTTATGCTTGCTTTTATAACCAGTTATTTAGAAAGAAAGTTTTTAGAAAATCTGTAAAATAAATGTGGATAGGGGAAGGATCTATCGAGGTTCCTCTGCATTTTTCTGTTGTGTTCACAAGCATTTATTACTATTACGGTACTTACATCGTGGAGTGTATAACACTGCCTTGCAAACTTTGCAGTTACAAGTAGTGTGATCACTCTTTCTCTCAAAGAAATTATATATAACATTCCGATTTTGCAGTTGTCTCTCATGCTGTGACTTTTCGCTCATCGCTAAAAATAGTTTACATATGCTCACTAAGTAAAATTGTAAAAATTACTGTTACGGAAATTGCCATACATAACTATTGCACGTCAACAAACATAGTTAGAGCAAGCTCATCAGCTCAGGGGGAAGCCTGGAAAAATGGCCAGCGCGGAAGGGGGGAGAGAATGAACAGCGGCGGAATTTGTTTTGATGCTTTATAACCGTTGGCCGGACTGCCGTCAACTATGCTGAGGAAAATGGCGTCCCTTAATGTATGTTTTACTTGATCGTTTCATAANTAATGTATGTTTTGTTTGATCGTTTCATAAATCTTGACGTCTTGTAAAAATACCGTGGAAGTATATTATTAAGAAGCAATATCGTTTTGTTCAGTTTTTTTTTCTTAGTGGAAGATCTACTTAAACATGTATACACAATGCAACTATGAATGTAACATAAACCACGTTGATGCGTAAACATTGCGATGCTCAAAGACACAATTGCGCACTTCCCGAAATAAAACTTATTATAATTTCGAAGAAACTTTAATACTAAGGCAAGTCATAGCTATATTTTTCTTGATTGTGAATTTACAGTAATATGTTTTTTTTAGGTTTGATTATGTTTTACCTAGCAATGTTTAATTACGCCTCGGAATGCAAATAAACCAACCAATTACGGCGCCGTGAAGTTAAAAGTTTGAACGCTTAGCAAAGTTGAACGTGCAAAATGTTCATTATTTTATATTTCTGAGAATAGTACAGAGTGTACAGAACATGAGCCCTGATTAATGATACTGGCTGCTGGTTTTGATACTCATTTCGGTGGAATAAACATTTTGAGAAAATCTTTGATTCAACTTCGAAAATGTGAAACTTCGCACATCTCTACTTGTTTCTATAAAATGTTTTTAGTTTTACCATCTTCCGCGCATATGAATAAGTTGTGTGGTTTTCCTACTCTAGAACATGACACATACAATTGGCCGTGTGAAAAACATTCTGTTTCTAAATCTATTCCACACATTTACAATGACTGCCTATGAGCTTTATTTATTGTCATTGCAAATGCCAATCTGACTGGAAACTGTGTTCTTTTAAAGGGAAAGGGAATTTCTGATGGAATAAATGAAATTCTGGGAAGAAGCACATCTTCTCCTTTGAAAGCACCTTTCAAGATGGTAGCTTCTATAGTATTGCCTATAATTTTTTTTATTGCAAGGCGTGTGCCGCTGCAAACTTTTGGTGGATTGATGTTACGAAGTAAAATGACTGGCACTCCTATTTTCAATTTTAATATATGTGGAGGCAATCCTGGAACATCAAGCGAATTTAGAAATTCTGGCAGATAATTTACCGCTTCATTTTCGTGTAATGTTACATCCACAGATTTGTATGTGACTTGTTTGCTTGTCGATGAATATCGACATATATAGAGCATTGACGTACTTATAAGTATCGATATATCGTTTTTATATAGATAGATAGATCTGTTGCTAGGTTGCGACATTACATTGTTGAGATCGCATTGTTGACTAAGGCGCTTCCTGACGCAAAAGCATGGTATAAATCAGCTTTTTGCAGATTTTAGTACCTTTGTAGGTAAAACAGATAAAAAAGAAAGGTATACAAACACTCGTGGGAATGCAAGGAAGGTTTTATAAAAAACAGAATGAAAATCGGTTGATTTTTTCCGAAGTGGTATGCGTCCGAACATACGGACACAAGGTGTTTATATATATATATATATATATATATAGACCGACCGACCGACCGACAAGATTCCACCTTTTCCAAATTTCATAGCAGAAACAGCACAGTCATACAATTAATGATGACCAGGCATTTGCCACATCTGTACACATCCGTCGGATCGCCACAGCATGTAATGTGATTCATCACTTCACGAGATGCTCTTCCTTTGTTCTACAATCCAACCACCTCCCTGTGAAAGGTACAATTATTTACAGCACTTCCCAATGCTGGTTGAAAAGTTTTTGGCCACTGTTTGCAAAGACGCTTGCAGTTTGACTTTACATGCTTCAGGCTTTGACAGTCCCACTCTTTCCATGTTTTTATTTTTTGCTTGCTGAATTTGGGTTGCTACACTATAATTACACCATATTTCCATTTCACTACTTCAGCACCCCCTGTTGCACACAATATCTGGAACTAGCCCAAAATCTCATGGATTTAATGATTAAACCACTAACATCATCATCCATTCCATGGTCACTTCCTTTAAAAATGCAAGTTGAGCTGGAAATGGTATAATTTCTGAATAATTGCTTGTGTGCAGGACATAGAAGGAAGTATAATGAAGGTATCAGACTTTCTGGGCAAGAGACTTAGCTCACAACAAGTGGAGCAGTTAGCCAACCACCTCCACATCGACAACTTCCGCAACAACCCATCTATAGCGGCCATCTTTAATTTCCGTGGGCTGTTCAGGCGCGGAGAACAAGGTTTTATACGTAAAGGTATGTAAGAAAACTGTGTACAAGTAACATAAGTTAATTAAAAATAGTGCCAATAAGTAGTCACACCATTTTTGCAGGGTTAGGAAAGAATTCAGTATTTAACATTTCTTAGAAGATTTATTGAAATAAACAATCCTTATAGTAAAATATTTTTTTATTAAACATAGTTTTATTTGTTATATGCATAAAACAGTAGATTCTGTATAGCTTTTCAGGGGAACTGGGAAAAAAATTCAATACATTTAGAGGTGTGCGGATTGTGGATTATGATGAACGAATATTTTCAAATTGAACAATAAAATTTGTGAATAAAATGTAAATAGTTCCAAAGTTTAATAACTACTTGTAGTTAAAATTTAATTTCAGTTATATACAGTATATAAAAAAAAAATGTAATTTCATCACATAACAAACCATTCCCACACAAAGAATACTTACATCTTCAAGTGCAGTACACCATTTCTACAAGATAATTTTCAGCCTATTGAATGTAGGAAGTATGCTTCAAAATGTAACCATTAATAAATAATGCACCATGTGTGTGTGTGTGTGTATCTTTTTATGTGTCTACATACACATATTTTTTTGAATGAAATATGCAAATATGAGACATACATTGCGACAAAATGTAACGTGCATGCTTTATCACCACAGGGAGGAACAAATACAATTTGGTCGTCAGGAAATAGCTCAAAGTTATTTGCAATAAAAGTAAAGGTTTTATTTACTTATTTTATCTTTTTACATCTGTACTCTGACTAGATCCCACTTACCTGTCTACAGACACTCGGGAGATATATATATATATATATTGTCAAATTAAGTTCAAACTTCAACAAACACAATCTATACAGAAATAGTCAAATAAGGTTAACATTTCAAATACAATATATACACAGAAACAAAATAATATATCAGCTCAGTAAACATTTTTCTTCATAACCAACATTAAATTATCAGAAAAGTAAACTATTTTCTTGGTGTTGCAGTTTTATTTTGAGTAATTATCATTGTTTACGAAATGCGCAAAGCCGTTGAAATTTAATAGCCATATTTTCATGGTTGAATTGATACTTGGTAGTAGGTTCTGCAAACGCTGCATTTCGGTGCTTGCAGCTGCAGTGCTATTTGCTAACGCATTGCAAACTGTTTGTAGGGATTTGCAATTTTTTGCTGCCGCAGTCCTGATACCGAACAGAATTTGTTTACCAAAAGTTGTATTATGGTAGATCAAATGCTTTGTAAATGTTCATAACTGAATGGACCAGTTAGCAACCCAGTTCTCCGGCGAAGAGGTCTTAGCCTGCTTGACCACAGAATTCCACAGCCATAGCCAGGGAATAGATGACAAAGCCAACATTTTTATACATAGGAAAGTGCGAATGTACAAACGTATAATTCCCAAAGGAAATGAAGAGAGCTGTGTTTTCGATACTCCGAAGTACTCATGGTATATGTGGGGGCAGCGATTCTTGACAGTGAGGCTCTTCTCTAGGTGTGCCCAGGTTTCACTCGCTCTACCCAGAGCATTGTGAGGCCCCATGTTGGGCACCAAGAAATAACTTTATGCCAATGGCAATGGGTTTATGGTGCACTGGCTCGAGTATCCCTCTAGAGACTAAGTAAACTGAGTCTCCTTAACAAGGTCTTTAGCCTATTGGCTGGACTGTATGGGCAGAGCTGGGATCACTATGATCCTTCTTGCAGTGGGAGCTGGTGCATGGTAAAATGCTGTCTTGGTGTGCGTCCTTTTGGGGATGTAGTCAGCAGATGCTAGGCGAACGGGCTGATGAACTGTTAGGCGTTAAGCATCCAAGTATAGTCGCCTCACTGCAGATATGTTGGTGGGTTTTGGAGACATAAACAGATGAGAGGGAAGGCCCAGAAATGGCAAGCTGACACTTTGGTGGCATCGGTGGTAAGGGCAATAAGTGCGTTGGCACTACATACTACGTATCTCTTGAGTTAGGTGCAGAATCCACAGAGTTCCATGCTGAGAAGGGGGTACACATAGCACCTTAAGATCGCCACCTCCTTTCACTCTGATATGTGGACCTAGGGGGTATCAGACACTGGCTCAACAGAGCGCGTAGTTTGAGCACTGTGGATTTTGTTTGTCTTTTTCTGGCCCACCCGGTGATGAGGCATTGGAATAACGGTGGGTACATAGCTATGCACAGTCAGAGCTGTTACGTTACTTAGGGGATAAAAATTATTGAAGAGTAAAGTACTACTTAAAAAGATGCAGTGGTTGTCCTGTAGGCACAGGTACGATCGTAGGTGAAAGTTCAGTAATGTAGCAGTGCGGGCGAGAAAAGGTTCTGGCATGGTCGTTCCAGGAAGGAAATGACTTTTCCTGGGGCCGGTGGTTTGGGGTAAACCCCTCCTGGAGTCCTATCAATCGGCGTTGCTAGCAACATTACCAGTTGGGAGGTATGCCTCACAATTGATGGTGCTCGGTCCTATAGTGGCATGGAATTCAACTAAGATTTTCGGAATCATGTTGGATGTTATTATGATCTTCAACATATAGAAAAACCTGTATTAAGACTTTCTACTTTCATAAAACAACAGGGGTGCCCACCCTCTTATAGTATACATGTTTTTTTACCTTTAGTTTTTTGTAGAATTTTGATGCTGTCTTATTGTGCAATACATCCTATTTAAAAAAAAAGGTCCTCGTGTTACAAATGCATAGGATCCACCGTTTACCTTTAAAATGCACACAAAGTTTTCAGCAGCGACGATACAATATCAGGCATGTAGGCAGTACTTCTGCACGTGGAGATAAACACATTGTAAGCCACCAATATTACGTTGACTTTTACCGAAAACATTACTAGTGAAACGAGGTAGAAGGTGTGTGATGGACTTACATGTGTGTTGAACATGCATTTGATGTGTGGTGCAGCAGGCTGCAGTGGTGTGAGAGCATGTAATTTGTACCAGCAGAAATACCCAAACCGCGTGACCCCTCAATCATTGGACATTTGTTGCAGTTGACCAACCCCGTAACAAAAATATGTACATCGACAATAATAATTATTGTGCTGTGCATTTGTTTGGTACCCGCCGACTCATTTCAACCATTATGCGTGTTTAATTGATATCACAGCGACAAGGTATGCTAGTACATATGCACAACATATGATCGTGCTACTTTAGTACATTTCCCACTTGAGTACACTTAAGAACAGTAGACCCAATATCAGTTGCTCATGATGTGTTTACCTCTGCGAGTGTGCCAGACCTTGTATCGCCTCTGCTGAAAACTTTGTTTGTAACACAAAGAGGACCTTTTTTGTTAAGTAGGATATAGTGCTCAAGACAACATCATTGCATAAAACTTGAAGGCAAAAAAATTGTATTCAATTAGAGGATGACTGTCCATATAATTTTTGTAATGGCGGAAGGTCTTAAGTTGGTTTTTTCATAGGTTATAAATCTTGATAACACTAAACATTATCTAGGGAATCACAGTTTAATTCCATGCAGTTTCTGATATTTTTGAGAAAAAAATTATTTATAAACTTGATTTTCAAGAGTTGGGTTAGCCTATAAATTGCATTACACATGTCAACCTCATTTTCCACAAGGACTAACCTGCCGAAATATTTTGGGTGAGTTTCCGAGCAGCCTATATAGTAAAAAAACGTGTTTCACATTTGCATATAAAAAATGCCAAAACTTATTTTTTATTTAAAAAATATACACTATAAGATTTATGTTACTGTTACTGAACACATTTATAAACCTCCCATTTAGCATCTCTATAATTATTTTGAACTCAATGTTACAGACTCCTGAAATAATCACATATACTGTACTTTTTTTATTTCCCATTTAAATTTTATTTGGATTTTCATTGCATTATCAATTAAAGAAGTCACAGTTACAAATTATTTTGTGAAATTTATCTACATGATTATCAATTACCACTTAGTCATACAGTTTTCAACAAAATATTTTATGGAACCAATTTTTTACATGACGATGGAATGTAATTTCATATTATTTTCTTATGAATTACGTATTTCATCTTTCATTGACTTTCTTTGCTGTAGAAGCCAACTGACAATGTAGATTAAATTTTTATATTCATATATGTATCCTTAATATTACAATTTTCAATATAAATTTTGTTATGGTTATTTGTTGATAATTTAGTCAGTCAGATAAATAAAATAGTCATTATATTACATTTAACCACTCAAAGCATTACAGCTATCAAAACATATGCTTGAAAACTTACATTACAGCTAGACACTACTGTCCAGTCGTTGCAACAGAAAGAGGGATCCAAGATTTATTTTCTTTCATATATACGCCTATTGTTGAAAATATATAACAAGTTTGATGTACTGTTTAAACTCACCTGTTAATTCACGTTGACCATAAAATCCACTAAATTTATCAGCTCATTATATGAAAACTAGAATACTCTCAACAATTCCGCAACCTTCATGTTAAAGTTTGTTCCTCTCTATATATTTTATATGCTTTCATCCCCCATTAATCTCTTCAAACAAAAACTTCAAAGCATCCTACTTTTTAAGCTCCAACTTTTCCAAAATTTTGCATTTCCATTATTTCCAAAAAGTAACCAGTCCATGATGGCAATGAATAAACTTTGCAACTACCCTCAAAATATGATACAGTTCTAATGAGTTGTATCGGAGAAATGGGCTCCTCTTACAGTACTAAGTCAGGGAATAAGCTGTGCCTCTAATGGCTTCAGCCAGCACTACATGCGGTATTGCAGCAGGGCCTCTCGAAATGTGTACTGTACATAACCTCTTTGGGTGAAACTTGCTCTACGACACAAGCTAAGCGAAGGAGGGCAAAAAGTAAAGAAATCTGCAGTACACCTGCGTACGTCTACAATTCTCTTGTATTCCCACTATGGGGCTGCATGTATCCCATAACAGTATGGGGCAGCATGCGCAGTGCGTAAGCTATCTCATGATTGCCGGGTTGTTCTGTTGTCACTCAGCTACTAACTGGTCCATGACGGGCTACAGACATGCGAACGTGAAACTTGCATAGCATCCTCGGGCACATAAGGTAGATGCGTAATGCCATGGAATAATATATTTACTCTTACAAATTTTATAAATACAAAAAATGTACTTTTATAAATGGTTGCATTGTGATGGTCGTTAGTGGCAACATATTGCTACAATCTGTTCCGGGACTAAAAATTTGGGGGGATACATTCAGAAAGACACCAAACATTTAGATGATTTCATAAGCCTAACTTTCCAAAGGAAAGTATGCTAAAAACCGTAACTGGGTCATTTTACACCAAATCCCCTAATTTTTAAACATGGCCGTGCTTCAACATCTCAGGTTTCGTTCAAAATTTTTTCCTATGTAGGTATGCATAAAATAACTGAAAAGTAATTTTTTTCAGAATTTTTGGAGGAAAACTGCTAACGGAGAAATTTTTTAATTAAGTTACAAATATCAGACCATTGAAACGTTTTTCTTAGTATCATCTTAGCATGTACTAAATGTACTAAAAAATTTGAAAAATGTTTTTGTACTTTTTGAATAATAATAATTTTTTAATTTGTCATATTCATATTTTATTGTTTCTTTACTTACTTGGTTGAGCAGAGCGCGTGTTGTTAGGCTTGTCATGCCCCTCATCACAAATTTTTTGGTACCAACCTTTCAAGGGAACTCGAGGCCGTCCTTCGTCCTTGTGGCGTGTGCTCTGGTTGCATATACCCCCGTGTGATCCAATCCAAGGACACTGACAGGCGGGGAGTTTGACTGGGGCGGTACACCTGTAAAATTATAACGCAGGTGTCCTAAGGCCAGCTCAGCGAGGACAGAAACCTTGCGTGGAGCAAAAGGGCAAAAGCTGGCTTGATCCCGACACTCAGTATGTGTAGGACCTGCGAAAGCACAGCCCATCGATCCTTTTAGCTTGAGGAGTTTTCAGCAAGAGGTGTCAGAAATGTTACAACTGGCTTGTGGCGGCAAAGCGTTCATAGCGACATCGCTTTTTGATCCTTCAATGACGGCTCTTCCTATGATTGCGAAGCAGAATTCGCCAAGCAGTGTTGGATTGTTCACCCATCAACCGGGAACGTGAGCTGGGATTAGACCGTCGTGAAACAGGTTAGTTTTACTCTACTGAGAAGGCGTCGTTGCCCCAGTATTCCTGCTCAGTACGAGAGGAACCGCAAGTATGGGCCGCTGGTTCATGCACTCTGTCGAAAGACCGGTGGTGCGAAGCTACCAACCGTGGGATTATGCCTGAACGCCTCTAAGGCAGTATCCTGTCTGAGAGGAAACGATAACTAAGAGTCACTTAATCATACTAGGCGGTTGGTCTGGACACCGGCCGCCGCCAGAGCCCTTGTGAACCGCTGTACGGAGGCCGTGGGAGTAATATACCGTACCTCTAGTGGTACACCATGGGTCTGAAGTTCGGTGTAGGGACTCGAATCGTCTGCAGACTACTTACAGTGCCAGACTAGAGTCAAGTTCAACAGGGTCTTCTTTCCCCTCTGAGATTCCCAAGCCCGTTCCCTTGGCAGTGGTTTCACTAGATAGTAGATAGGGACATATACAAGTATGATACACAGCCATCACAGCCATGCTCTTATTTTTTAACGAGGCGCTCTTAGCCATGACGGCCATTCTATACCCTGGCCGCCCAGTCGGCGGGGAAGAGGGATCACGCCCTCTCAACGCAGACATGACCAGCGCTCACCCAAGTTGACCAAATCCGAAGCCCCGATCTGATTCATAAGATCGCACCAAGCATGTCCTACCACAAGGCCTGAGATCCTAGTACTCAGTTTACCAAGCGTGTGGTCTAGCCGGAGCACTACCCACACCCCTAACGTCATCACAGGACGCTACCGGAGCAGGTGCCTGCTCACCGCCCGGCTCTTCAAAAAGAGGGGGAATCTCTCCGAGCCTCCTCCAGCATGCGGAGTCAACCACTGCCAGCACGAGTCCAACTCCTATTGATCAGTACATCAGTGAGAACCACCGATGGGGCTAACCTGATCGTCCCGTGCTCCCACTTAATTTCCATGGCACTCATGAGTTTCCTGTATCCGACCGCCATGCCGAATCACCCTCTGAAGGGAGGTGCGGTGAGCTCTGAAGGGTTGTCTTCATCATTTTCCGGAGAATCTGAAGTCCCAACAGGAACGCCCTTTTGTCATCACAGCCGCCGGACTCACCAAAGCAGACTGCAGAGTGATCAACAGGATGTCATCGGATACGACCATTACCATACATAGAATTTCTTCACCAGGAAATTCCTGTCTTGGGCCCCAATGGCCTGAATGCCAAGTGGTCCAACACCCCACCAAGTGGTCAGGCCTAGGTACTAACTATCGGCCCAAGCCATCACGGCCACTAGGAAGCTGGTCGGCGGAGCCCAATTTGTTTAAACGGGGGTGGCACGAGAAGACTTGGGTCGCCATGGATGTTGAGAGGCTATAAGAGACGCATCACACACCCTTTCTGGAAGTCGGTGCGGGACCGGACTCGGTTACTATAGCATTGTACTGCCACACCACCTCAAGTGTCCGGCCTCCTTCCTCCCACCGGAGTGACCGTATAATCCTCTTCCCAGTAGATAGGGAAAGAGGGAATCTCATTAATCCATTCATGCGCGTCACTAATTAGATGACGAGGCATTTGGCTATTTAACTCGTTCTCACTATGTGATGCTAGATAATTTAAAAGAAAGATTAAAACAAAAACAAAAGGAGTTCGGCCCAATTTAACGCAGATCACACAAAATTAAAGAAACGCATAACACCAGGGACCCCCCCCCCGGAGCCAGGTCATCAAATACGACCAGGAGAGTCAGCTGTCACCTGAACGCGTGCTGGCCGAGGAAAAACCCTGGAATTATAGACTAAAAGAGAGTAAAATACAGGAGTATACCAGACAAAGCATCAGGGTGGTGATGCACCCCTACTCTAGCAAAACACGTAACCAAACTTAAAACCAGGCTCATACAGCTTCGCGGCGAGTAGAATGGTTGAACCGACGGAAACACAGGAGTGTCCCGAACAGAGCCATGGTGGGCAGCACACACAAAAGAGACCTACTCTTGGACAACTCCTCTACCCTCTTGAAAGACTCCCTATACCACAGTCCCTTCCAAGAGATGGTGATTGGTATAACCTCCACATCAACTACCTTAAATTCAGCTTTAACAGCTTCTATTAGGTCCAAGTTCTCAGCATACTTCTTCCTTTTCTGAAGGAAAGACCACTCCATTCCCTTTGACTGGACAATCTGTGCATCCAAAATATACGCCTTATCATCCCCGGTCTTACACACCACCAAATCGGGCTTACCGACTCCCAGAGAAGTGCGGTACCGAGGTTCCCGCCGAACAATGAACCCTCTCTTCACAAGTCGATCGGCCACGGCCTTGACTACCTAGTCATGCCTCTCACCAATCTTGTCTCGTGTGTATGGAGACACTGCTGGACGATATGATAAGTCGTCTCAGTGTCCCGACAACCAGAACGACACTTGGGGAGGGCGCCAGATGGACCTCGCCTCCCCCTAGATGTCCTAACCGCTGTAGGTAGATTGTTAGAGATTATATGGAGGTTACTCCTGCCGTTTACCCATGCTTGCTTGAATTTCTTCATGTTGACATTCAGAGCACTGGGCAGAAATCACATTGTGTCAACACCATGTTGAGGCCATCGCAATGCTTTGTTTTCTCTCACCTCGCCCAGGCCCGGCATGTTAGCATGGATACGCTTCCCGACCAAGCCCGAAACGCCCCGGTCCTAAGAGCCAATCCATATTCCGAAGTTACGGATCCAATTTGCAGACTTCCCTTACCTACATTAGTCTATTGGCTAGAAGCTCTTTACCTTTGAGACCTGCTACGGATATGGGTACGAACCAGCGCGAATGCTCCGCGTGGCCCTCTCCAAGATTTTCAAGGTCAGAGGGGAAGATCTGGACACCGCCCCAACTGCGGTGCTCTTCGCGTCCCAAACCCTATCTCCCTGCTAGAGGATTCCAGGGAACTCGAACGCTCATACAGAAAATTTATGAATTTCAACATTTGAAAAAAGTACAAGACCTGAATAAATAACCAGCACAAGTATAACAATTAGGGATGGGTCGGTTCGGTTCCTCGGTTCCAATTTATACCGGTTCTTGAGGTTTGACTCGGAACCGGTTTTAGGTTAACAACAATTACTCGGTTCTTGGTTCTACACAGCAATGGCAAAACTCTGTTGTTATAAAAATAACTAACGTATTTACTCATGTATAGCGCGCCCTTTTTTCCCCCAACATAAAGGAAAAACTTTCTGGGGTGCGTGCTATACACGGAAAAACAATTAAGGAGTGGTAGTCCGTAAACTATTAGGGGATGTTGGAAGGGAAGTGTAGGGGAAAGGTCCGTTATCTCATCTCTCGCTCTTACATCAACACTCCTCTTCCTTCGCTCTCTCTTTATCTTTCAGCCCTCCCTGGTAAACAACACTGCTAGCCGATCGATACATTCCTCTACGTCTTCTTTGTTTGGCAGGACGGCCGTGACCGAGAGGAAGATACTTTTTTTTTAGAAGTGTCACATTCCAGCACGGCAAAAAAAAAAACCCAGTGCATCACTGCATAAAAGACGCAACAAAAGGGCCGCCAGTCACCATAAAAGAAGCAAAAAAAAAAAGATAAGGAATCCCGCCGCCCACTACAGCTGTTGACGTTTTAACTAATCTTTGTAGATTACCTTTATCATACAGCACGCCACAATGTTTTGGTTTTAAAGCCATGAGTTATTTAATTAAAGTATTTTCCAAAAATATCACAATCACTACATATTAATGTAAAAAACAATAATTTTTTTCATAATTATTAACCTTAAATAAATTTAATACAATTTTATCTGTATACATTAAAACTTATCTTCACACTTTGTTATTGTTCAATTCTTCCATAGGTTAAATAAAACATTTAATGAATTTTACCTGCATTGGTTTAATAAAGTTGCAAGCAAAAGGCAAGTATTCAAAATAGAACCGAATACTGGAACCAATATTTAAGTTGTAGAATCGGCACCGGAACCGGAATCAACATTTTTTGTTATTTGACCCATCCCTAATAACAATATTATGATATTCACTCAACTTCTCGCAATAATTAATGAAAATTATCAACATATGAAAAAAGCATAATACCTGAAAAAATAATGTATACAACAAGATGTTTTCTTTTGTTACTAAAGGTTGTTATTTCCCGTAAGTTTGGTGTTTAATTGTATGTGGCATAAAATCAACACAATTTTAAAACAAAATGCTATTTTAACTCAATGGACAGCATCTTTGCGACTAAAATGATATGCCTAGAAACATATAGTTGACCTTCCCTTATCACCAACAATTGTTGGAAAATCGAGTGACTTGTATTACCAAGCGTTAAGTTCATTTCCTTTAACTTCCTGTGGGGAAATCTGAGGAGTTAAATTAATTAATTTCAATACACACACGTCTTATGAATAAACTGACGTCCTGTAAGGGCATATTCGACAAATTTTATCGGCTAAGAATGGGTAAGCACAGAGCCCGAGTGCAGCGTAACTCACGACAGGCGTTAGTTAAGTTCACAAGAAATTCAGAGGACGTGGTTTTGAATGATTAATTTTTAAAGACCATGAAGTAATAAATTGCCTTATTTATTCATTTCCATCTCAAAATTCCAGTTTTTTGCAGTGAAATATAATTACTTTTAAAAGACAGATATTTGCCACAGGCGCAATGTGTCACCAACATGAGGAAGAGGGGGTTGGTACATTCTTTTTCCCCTCCCGCCACTTCACCTTCGCCGTCACGCCTGCCGTGAACACACTGTGCTCCAGTTCTCAGGTGATTTGAGTGCGCGCGGGACATTTAAAATTTGCCTTGCATTCGGTGTCATATTATTAACATTTTCAGAGGGTTTGGAGTTTTAGGTCGGCTTGCATATGGTGTCCGATTACAATCAAATATATATGGTATTTTGAGATGTTATATCCTTTACTTAAATTGGTTGAGGTGAAATGTTTTTTAATGTATTACACTGGCCAACAAAACGGAAATTTTTTTTTGGTGCCGGAAAACGAAGGACTGATTTGGGATATTTTTAATGTGCTGATTCCAAAAATGCCATCAGATTTCGTTTATCAGCTCTAGTTTTTGAGATACGGGCTAATTCATTTTAGTTCTGATAAAAGGCATAAGTAAAGAAATAAACATATCTTTTGAGGTCAAAATAGAAATGTCATACCTCAAATTAAAATCAAATTAGCCAGATATACCTGGAATTGCCCATGATTCGACCGACCTGCTTATACCTGCTTCATCCCCCCTCGTTAACCCTTGGCCCATGTTACCTTCCGTCTACCTCTGCCTTACCCGGCTCAGTATGTTACTGAGCTTTCGTGAGTAAAGTTGTGCTATTATTTCGTGTTGATTTGTGCTGTTCTTTAGCATTAAAACACTGAACTAAAACCACAAGCAGACGTAACTGTGTAAATCATCCAAACGTGTTTTGTTATGTATGTGGCGAATACATTTTGAAAGAAAATAGAAAACGTATTTCTTACTTTGTGGAAAAGGCTTATCTGGCATACTTTGGCGTTCATTTGGGAGACCAGGATAAATCTTGGGCTCCACATTTTGTATGTAAAACATGTGTTGAACATTTGCGACAGTGGACCATGGGAAAGAGACAGTGCCTAAAGTTTGCGGTACCAATGATTTGGAGTGAACCACGAAACCATCACAATGACTGCTACTTTTGTCTTGTAAATATCAAAGGTATTAATCAGAACAATAGACACCAATGGACATATCCAAACCTAGGTGATTGTAGTGAAGAACAGGGAGAAAGATTCCATCAGGAAATAAAAACTATGGAAGATCGATATCAAGGGCGATGGAATAGCCACATGATGGCCGACTACTGTTGGAGTCTTCAGCGAGACTGTCCAAGTAAACTCCATGCTAGAATGTCGTATAAAAGACAATTTTTAAGTGATAAGTAATGAATGTGTGTATAGCTACTTCAAAAATAGAAAACATAGCCTATCTCAAAAAATAGATCTCATAGACGAAATCTAATTACTATTTTGGATTCTGCATACAAAATTTACCCAGGAACCGTTGAAAAATTGTTGGCACCAAAATGGCTGTTGGCCAGTGTTATTTACAGTAATACTTTTTTTTTTAATTCCCATTTTTATTGTGTTTATTAACTAAACTTTATTCACAGACAATGTGCATCTTTCATTATACTCAAAATTAAGTATAACAAGGTCAGAAATTTTATTTTATTGATGTACATGTCAGAACCCTCATCTACTGAAATCCTGCATGTATGGAAATTTTTGTCAGTTCCCTGAAAAACGGTAGGGAGTCAACTGTAATTGCGTCATATTTTTCTGGTTTTATATTGATTAACTCTTATTTTTTGTGGACTCCAACAGATGCCTTGAAAGATTTTCCAGATTCTGAAAAACGCTTTACAAGCAAGGTTGTTTTGTCAAGCTGTTTAAAATAATTATTTTCTCTGTTTGCTGGAACTGAAGCAGCATGATTGAAGCGTTCCTGTAGGAATTTTCTGCTTGCATCAACTTCTGATGATGGTATGAAAAATACCTTAATAACTTTAATATTTTCCTGGGAAAATTGGAATAAATCTTGGGCACTAAGAATGAGTTCCTATGTTGTTCTTTGTAGACTGGCTCTAGCTGCTAACCTTTTCACAGTACCACCCACATTATTGCATGCATTTTTTCCACGACTAGTAACAAAGAAATGTCATTCAGCTGTACGTTTGTTATCATCTTCATGGTGGTATAAGTTTTTAAAGTTTTTGTAATTTTTGTATTGGTCAGAGCTACTATAACTGCAGTAAAAATTATGTTCGAAATGTGGTAGTTACAACTGTATGTGATAAAACATTGTTTTATGAAAGGTGAAAAAAGTTGCAGTATCATGTTTGAGACAGTCGCTAATGATATAAAAACGCTTTTTGAGAATATCTTCTTCACTGTTATAATAAATCACAAATGGATGTAATGTTGCTTGGATGTTGTGCCAGTGAAAACCCCGAGCAGCATCTTGGAGTACACACGTATAATTTCCTGTAAAATCTGCAAGAATCAAGCAACTTTTATCATTTAAGTTCTTTTTCACATGCTTCAGATTATGGCTTTGTGATTTTGCAGTAAAGTGATGTCTAGTGAGAGCTTGCAACTTCTCTACCATCATGTCCACAAAGTCATCCACCTATTTTTCCGACGTTTCCAATGTTGATCTATCCGTACAGAGCCATTGTTTGAATTCAACAGTCTCTTGATTTACTAAATATTCCATCTGCAAGAGATATTCATGGAGCAAGGATGTATTGGGGCAGTTAGGACAGTGGTACATCATACACTCTTCAAAGGATAGGTTACATACTAGTTTTTGGAGGATTTCTTGATACGACATAGCAAGGCCAACCCATTGCATAATAAGTTTGACATTTTGATGATGTGTGCAGACACTTATTGAATGAATGCCACTGCTGTTTATAGTTACACAATCTTCTGGGCATAATTCTCACCAAACATTGTTATCCCCAGTTTATCATCAGGATATTTTGCCTTGTATTCAAAATAGATATCTTTTAAATTGTGCAATATCAATTGTTTACTTTTTAACTCACGTTTTTCATTTTCACCTGGAACAGACACACAATCCTTTACATTTGCTGAAATTCTACTACTTTGTCATCAAAATAAAATTCTTTGACTCTTCATTAATTGGGCGTCCTTTTTTTCTATCTGTTGTTCCTAAATCTCTATCTTCCTGTAGAACCTTCCTGGCTTTTTTAACCAAATATTCTATTGCTCGAAAATAATCAACAGTTTTTTTTAATGCTCCATGATTCTGGGACAAGTGTCAGTATATGAACTTTCTGAATGATGTTACTGCCTACAAATTTTTCCTTTAGTTTCTCCATTAGTGTATTGTAGGCAATACAAGCCATTCTAGATTAAATGCTAGTATTTTCAATGCATATTGGATTTTTAATACATAGAGCTTTACATGCCTGTACAGTAAAACTTTCACTTACACACTATGCTTTATTCTTTAAGTAAGCTGTTCTTTCATCTATCTGTTTTTTCTTAACTTTGATTGGTGAACAATCAATTATCCTATAGCTTTCATTGAGTTTCTCTACAGTAAAAGAAGTATCTGGTTTGTATTCACACCCTGATGAGTTGCTTTCATTTTCATGCTCCTGTTCATTAATTTTTGCTTCTGGAATCACTAACTTTCGACATGATATACAGAGTTTTTTACCTGGCACAAGTTCAACAGACCCTTAATATTTCTTGTAAAATAAAAACAAAATAGTTTTCAGGCCTTTACGTACATTCCTCTTGTATTTAGTAAACGGGTAACAACAAACTCTTTGAAGAATTTCAAAATCTGACAGGAAAGTGCACCTATGATATGAACATGCACTTAAACGTTTGAGCAATTAATTATTATTTCCAAAAGTTCTTTGTGCGATTCACCAAGTTATGTTGTACTATATACTAGGTGGGCTTTATTTAGAACCAAAAAGTCTTCTTGTAGGCGACGTCCCACACAACTTTCCAAATATACTGAATACAATTAAACACATCAAACCTGAGGAGCGGTTTCCATTGTTGAAAGTACAAACTGCATTAGAGACATCCGTTCGCGGACAATATCAAGCATAGTCTGACTGAAATGACTAATATCTATCCACATGAAAACGAAGGACTGATTTGGGATATTTTTAATGTGCTGATTCCAAAAATGCCATCAGATTTCGTATATTGCAGTGCGCCCGACAGAAACGCCAGTTGTTTATGTAGCTCACCTTAGCACAAGTTGTGCTAAGGCTTTCTACTACACAGCCACAGTCCTCCAGAGGACTCTCCAACACCTCCCAGTCTTCTTCCAGTTCTTCAGCCGACGATACCTTCTCTACCAGTGCAACCGAAGAGTCGTCACCTATCCCCTGAACTTGCCGTCAATAGTCACCACACCCAACATGTACACCACATGTGCTGCCCCGGGTCCCTTCAGGACAACAATCCACAATTAGGGTTCAGTTGTTTTCACAACTACTTAATTGTCAGCTCTCATCCGTCCACTTTTCAAGCAAGGCTCCTGAAGCCAATAGGCCCCTTCACCTGTCTTGCCTTTTTACAAAGTCTGTTGAACACCTAGTGTGTGTAGAGGTAGGCGGTAGTACGGATCACCATGTTTCTATTCTCAAGGGAATAAAACGCGTAGTCCAGCAAAATTATGTCTTTCCTTGCTCTGTAGTGAACATGTGCCTTTTCTCGATACTGATAAGCGTAACCCTTGAAGGGAGCAGCAGGGGACCGTGAATTGGCAACAGTTTCCGACGTAGGGTAGGACTGCGGGCACCCTTAACCAGACCTGCACATACATAGCACAAAGAACAAAGTCGATGGCCACGTAAAGGTACCTGGTGCACAAGTACGGTAGAGCCCCAACCACTAGAAAGACACACGACGAAGCACCTGGGCTAACTAAGTCAGCTAACCCATTTCCTCCAGAGCATATAAAGTCACCGGATTTTCACCAAGTGTTTTTTTCCACCGAAACTAGTATCAAAACCAGCAGCCAATATCATTAATAAGGGTATGAGGATATTTGAACATTAGAATAGTTGTACATAGTAATTTACGAATTATTATTCGAACTTCAAATATTTTATGCGAAAATTATGAATAATTTACATTCCCATTCGAGTGGTTGTAGAGTTGTGTCAGCCTTTTGAAAGGTTTCCAGTGAAGGAAGCAGTCTGGGATAGAAAAACCTCAATGGAAAAGATGCTCAACTTACACTTTTTTTCAAACAAAGTTTGTACTTTTTGACCCAAGCTCCACCCTGCTGAGACAACCTACCAGCTTGACATTGACGAGGGCCGGTCGGCCAGCAAGGGAAAGGAGTGAATGTTTTTACAGCCACTACTTTCCTTTGTTTCTTTCTTTCTCTTTCTCTTTCTCCCTCTCTATTTTGTTAGGCGAACAAGATGTCATACCTGACACACAACAGTGGAAGGCAGTTTACTAGGTAGGTGACCGACTATAACATAACACAAATACAGTGTGGATTTTCTGTCTTGAAAAATTCATGTTTCTTTGCCTTTCTAATTTTGACATGTGCAGCAATGTAATAACAGTTAACACATTTATCACGTACATCTTTTTGGAAGAACTGCACACATTCCTTGTAAGCAGTAAAAGTGGCTCAACTCTCTTGCTCTGAGACCCTAATGCCACCACCATCCAGCAAGTTTACAATCTAGCATGACATTGACAAGGGTCCTTGGAGGAGGAAAGGGAAGAGGCCTAATGTTGATAGCCATCTATTGAAATCACTGTGCGGTGGTGGTGCCAAATGGGACTGGATATATGGAGTATGGTAGTTTTTATAAAGTTTGTAGGTATCTAAATGTATAATGATTACTTTCTTGCAGATTTTGATATTTCAGTTTTTCAGCAGTAAAAGATTAGGATATGTTTTATTCCATTGCTCAGTGTCTGGTACGCATAAATTTTTTTTGACATTAACAGTACAAATGAGTTGAACACACTTGAAAACTGTAGCCTACTACAAATTAATATATTTATTTTTTAATCCTTCAACTCCAATTTTTGTTCGAAATTCCTTTGCATGATGCAAGCTTCGCTTTGACTTCGCTTCGCATTTAAAAAACGACCTTCGCACATGCCTATTGAACAGGTAACTGTTAAACACGACAAAGTCGAGCTCTTATTTTTTAACGAGGCGCTCTTAGCCAAGGTAGCCATACCGCACCCCGGCCTCCCAATAGGCGGGGAAGAGGGATCACGCCCTCTCGACGCAGACATGACAGCACTCACCATTATTGATCAGACCCCTCTGCCCCAATCTGTACACAGATTGCACCAAGCAAGCCCCGATCTGATATTACAGATCGCACTAGGCATGCCCTTCCATAAGGCCTGAGACTCTAGCACTCAAATTACCAAGCGTATGGTTTGGCCGGAGCACTATCCAAACTCCTGACGTGATCTCGGGCACGTCCCCGGAACAATCCAGTTCAACGTCCGGCTCCATTTGCAAGAGGGGGGATCTCTCCGGAGCCTCCTCCAGCTTACAGAGTTAACCACTGCCAGCACGAGTCCAACCTCACAGATCCGAAGTCCAAGGAAAACCCCTGGGTGGGCCAAGCGGATCATCCCGTGCTCCCTCTTAATTTTCGTGGCACGTATGGGTTTTCCCGCGCCTGACTGCGTCCCCAGCTCACAGACAGCAGCAGTGCGGAGTCCCTCAGACCATATGGGATCCGTCATAACCATGTGGTTTTATTCCCTTGTTCTCTTCACCAAGCACCGTAATCACCTCCACCGCCCGCGAAACTAGCCCGCCATCATCAAGCGCTCGTCCATTCCCATCCTAGAATTTCTTCACAGTGAAATTCATGTTTTGGGCCCCAATGGCCTGAGTGCTAAGAGGTACCACACCCCACCATGTGGTCGGGCCTTGGTACTATCTATCGGCCCAAGCCATCACAGCAGATACCCCTGAACAGTCGCTAGAAAACTGTTTCCCATAGGGCACGGGCGGCAGAGCCCAATACGTTTAAACAGGGGTGGCACGGGAAGCCTTGGGTTGCCATGGATGTTGAGAGGCTGTAAGAGACGCATCACCCATCCTTTCCGGAAACCGGTTAGTAAGTCGGACTCGGTTACCATAGCCTAGTACTGCCACGCCGCCTCAAATGTCCAACATACACTCCCCCCACCGGGGTGACCGTTCGATCCTCCCCCCTGCCTATTGAACAGTAGCACTTTTCCTGTCCATGATGTTCGCTTACCGACAAAGGAGCAGGAAAAACTCTCAGAGGACAGTTGCTATCCTTGCATCTCGCCACCCGATAAGTGAGCAACCTACATCAACCCTCAGCTGTACATCCCTATGGGAGAGAGCACAAGCTGCCTGACAATTAGTGGAGCCTCACTCCACTACCCTCCCCGCCAACTTCTTTGGTCTCCCGATTAGGGTTTCTGGAGCTGCCCACCCTACCGTCGAACTACTTCACTAGGAGTACACTCTACCCTTGGGAGCGGTCCCGTTCGACCCGGAGTACACCAGAAAGTCTCCAGCACCAGCCGACCACGTGCAAGCCAGTCAGCCGGCACCCCGGTCACCTACAAGCGACAGCCAAGCCAGCCTGCCCAGCCGCCCGCTCCAGCCGGAGCTGAAGTCATGAAGCCAGGACCAGCGACTGTCGGAAGGAAGCAACACCAGTGGTAAGCCAGCCCAAACGTGTGTCCAACGCCCGAAGGCATCACCTCGCCCTCACAGACTTTATACCAAGTAGGCACCTGACGCATCCTACGTTATATAAGGAACCAGTACAAGGCAAATGGGTTATATTACAGATGCCTCCACAGTAAAGCCCCCCCCCCC
>NQII01000281.1:252040-282209 GCA_002778355.1 Clitarchus hookeri | reverse complement strand
TTCGCAAATGACCTGGTGCAGAAATAAAAACATTCCACTTTTGATGTGACGTCCCTCTTCCTAGGCCTTCATGCGTCAAGAGGGTGCGGAGGGGTTTTAGTGGTGCCCAAAATGTGTTTGATTAGCATGACCAGGTCAGCGCGAATTGATGTTAAGAGAACGAACCAGGATAAGCACCCTAGCAACTTCATTAGACTTCAGGGAGTCTCGAAACACCCTGTGGCGCTCAATTTGACCCCCGCAATGTCCGAAGAAAGGAAGAACTTGATGAACCCAGTAGAGGCCGCCGGCCGCCGCCATGGCCAATGAGCCCGAAGAAAATGCGAATGAAAGGTGCAGACACGACACATACACCAGCCGAGGCCAATAACACCGTACAGTGCGCCCATTGCTTGGCACATTATCATTATCATTGTCTAGGGTGGAACAACGGGCTGTGAGATACAGATGGCCTTGAATACCGCTGCAAAGTCAGCCGCTTGCAGCAAGCCGCCAGATGCGACTGGTTTAACCGTGGAGGGCGGGGAATTAACATGGTGTGTTTCACAACATGCACCCAGACCTTCCACCACGCCTGTCTAGGCTGGCCCGACGAGAGAATCACGTGACCAGGACTAGTTTACCACTACAAGGTGTGTTGCAGAGCACAGGAATACAGACCTAGCTACTCAGGACACTATGCTCTCAGTATCGCTAGACATGTAGACAAAACACAATTACCAGAATTCGCTGGTCGCTCACAAGAAGACTACGCCATGCTCACAGAGGAATGCGAGAGGAAATTTAAAGGTAGTGGCACTCCAATCAAGCAATGGGTGACCCGTGCCCACAAACAGATGTTGGGAAAAGCCCTCGAATGGTGGAATTGCAATAGGAACAACTATGCAGCAGACTCGCGACCCAGTTCTCAGGGGAGGAGGTGTTCGCCCGGTTAACTCTGAATTCCATAGCAAATACCAGACAGTCGACAACGAAGCCGAGATCTTTACAAGACGTAAAGTTCATGCCTGAAGGAAGCAAGGAGGGTTGTATCGGAGCAATCACTCAAATGCTACTTCCAAACGTCCGGAACATACTTCAAATCCCGCGCCCACAAACAGTGGACGAATTAGTGGAGAAGGCTCGAGAGACAGAACATAATAATTAGGCTCGAGCTACCTTAGACCGCCCAAAATTCTCCGAGCCTACGGAGGAACACAAGATGCTGGTACCACAAACCAAACCAGCCCCAGTACCAAGGCCCACGGTGTCCAAATGTTGGTTCTGTCTGGGTTTTCATTTCAACCGGGACTGCCTGGTAAAACAGATTGAGAGAAAACCACAGAGAGAAGGCGGGGGAAGAAACCCTAATCACGAGACAAATGGTCCCACAGTCAGGACTGACTGTAACCAGAGACGAAGCAAGGACCAGGGAAACGACCAGACTGAGGTGCCCAGTGGACCAGCACTCCCGGTAGCATCAGGTTCACCCCCGCCATTCAGACAGTAACTGAAGGGGAAGACCCTCCTGAGGCTCCAGGTGCCGGAGAAACTGTCAATGGGAAAACTACAACAGCTCTGCTAAACTCCGCGGCAACCGGAAACTTTGTGCGCAGTGACCTACTTACCACCAGCCAGCGCACCGAGCTACAAACCGAAAAAAGGAGGGTGCACGTGGCCCAACCTGACCAACTCCTTAAAATAGAAGGCAATGACAGCCTTCGTTTTAAGATCGGAAATCATGACCACCAAGCTGAATTCCTTGTAGCTCCTCACATAGAGGAGGAATTAATATTGGTTCAACCTTGGCTACAGAGCTAACAATGCATTATAGATTGCGGACAAAAATGCCTCTATATCGGCAACCAAGATAGAGAGACTATACATTGGAACCCCTGAAGGACCTACCAAGTTGAAAACTGAGGAGGCCAAACACCATGAAGGAACAGAAGAGAAGGGGAGTAAGGAGAAGATGACCCCCTTCCTGCCCCCCCCCCCAGCACTGAGGAGGTAATCCAACTGCAGCAGCTGCAGATAAGCAAGTATGCACTGAGCTACCATCAACAGCAAGACCCAGAGGTAAAACGACTGCTCACCGACGTACCCCACCGATACGAACTACGCGACACGTTGGTATGGTCCCACAACGGGAACCCGGGTGCCAAGTGGAAGCTGTGAGTTCCAATAGCCTTACGCCCAGGAATATGCAAGCACCAACACGATCGCCGACAAGCGAGACACCCAGGTACAAGAGAAACACTCAAGAGACATATGCCAGCGTTATATTTGGGACAGAATGAGCAGAGACATTCAGCAGTATGTTACTAACTGTGAGGTATGCTGGCGCCACAAGGCCTACCCTGCACCCAAACCCACTAGCATACCATGTCACCCACAAACGTTGCGGACTCCCTTAGCCGCGGACTTGATGGGTCCATACCTCCGAAGCACCCCGAGAGAACCGTTACTTACTGGTCAGCACCGACAAGTTCTCTAGATGCTAAGAGAGTCACCATTGCCTCGGTAATAGTTCCCCTACCTAGCCAAGAGACCTGGGGAATCCTTCGGAAGTTCGAAACAGAGTTCTTTCCCCGCTGGGCTACCCCCAAGTGATCTTGACAGACAATGGTACCCAATTGACCAGCATGGCTTGGAAAAAGGCCTGCAATAAATGGGGGGTGGAGACATGGACGACCCTGCCATACCCACAGACCAACTCCACTGAGAGGAGGAGCCAGGAATTGAAGAAGAGCCTCTGACTCTCGGCGTGGGAAACGACCATAAAAATTGGGATACCAATCTGCCCCGGACATCCTGTTCACCTTGAGGCGGCGAAACAATGAGGCCATCAACACCTAACCCAGAAAATTACTGTTCGGGCGACCTCTAACCAGATATGGGGCCTGGCAATGGGAGACAGGATCTGCCGCTATGCCCCAGCCCCAGACTCTACAACTATCCACGTCACAGTCTGTATTTCTTGCCACATCTGTAGTGTTGGACAGTGCAAATGCCACATCATGTTTCCAGGCAATAGTTGATGTTCTCCGTAAGTATGAGCGATGAACAGGTAGTAGTGTTTGTGTCCGATTCAGCGCGATACATGAAAAAATGTGCCACTACACTACAGGGTTTGTTTGGGGATCATTTACTCCATGTACAGAGTTGGGCACACAAGCTTCATTTCGTTGGAGTTGTGTTGCAAGCAAACCTGGTGGAACTAAATACTGTTGTGGTGAAAGTGAAGATTGCTTTCATTTACACAAGAAAACGCAAACACCAGTTCCTGGAATTTCTGCAGTCCAAGTATCCAAACACTCCTATGCAAAAATTGTTTCCTCATCCAGTAGTCACACGCTAGAATACTTGGTTTGAGTCTGTTAACCATTTGAATGAACATTTACAAAATATTGTTGAGTTTCTTGACAAAATCAGTGAAGAAAACAGTGGGGTAAATTTTTTTAAAAGAAATGAATGCAGAGGAGCTTAATATGGCAAAAATACAAGCTTTGTTTTTTTCTGAGAATTTCAACATTAAATAAAACAAGTCATGATTTAAAGAAATTCCGTTTGGTAAGGAATGTTAATAAATAATTACGTTCAGTTTACGTACTATCTTAAAGTGCAAAAGTCACAAACTTAATCTTTCACTTAACTAATCAGAGAAACCAAATCTTATTTTGATTTCCAATATTGCTGTTACCACTTCTTGCTGACTATCAACCATATTTGTTGCATTGTTCACGTTATATGACAGTACAGCATAGCAACAAAATCTGCGTAATCAACAGTCCAATTTATTTCAACAAGGTATTTTTACCTATATGTAGCACTTTTTTACAGTGCCGAAGTAAATTTGCATATATAACATGGAAGAAGAATCCATTCCTTGTGGAGAAAGCTAATTTTGTGAGATATCACACATTTGTCTGTATTTCGTGTTATTCCACATTTTATCTTGTATTTTGGTGTTGTGTTTTATCGCGATTTACGAAAAAAATGGGGCCTCTAACAATGCTACATTATTAATACATGAAAAATGAAAAATCAACACTTCAAAAAGTACAAAAAACACTCTGTTTAATTTTTTTTACTGCATTTAGTATATTCTAAGATGATTCTAAAGCAAAAGTTTTAATGGTGTAATATTTGTAACTTACAAGCAATTGTAAATTTTGTAAAACTTAAAAAAAAAATTTGGATTGCATACCAATTCATTTTTTGCTATGAATACAATTACAGTAGAACCCGCTTATAAGGTTCCCTTTTAAAGGGTTTTCCAGTCTATAATTCAGAATTTTTCTGGTCCCGAATGTTTCTCCACAAGAACAATAACAAACATTCCTGGAAATAATGTTTTCATTTTCACGCGAATAATGCAAACTGCTTCTGATTCAGTAATTTATTTCTTGTCACCAACCCATTTCACATAACTTCAATTCACAACTGAAAGTATTTAATTACTTATTCGCACTTTTTGTTTACGTCAGTACTGTATTTTCTTTATTAGTAAACGTCATAGAGTAACCACCATCAAGTGGTTACACTTCTGGCTAGGCACTGAAGCGCAGTGTGCACAACTTTGTACATCTGGAATAACTACAGATGTTGTGAGTGGTAACATTTACACACACAAATATGGTGCGCTTTACTTGTATGCATTCATCTATGGAATCATACCCATTGTTTATTCTTTTACAGGAATGTAAATGAATTGAAAAGTTTAATATTAGGGGTGTGCGAAGCTTCGCATTTTCGAAGGTGAATCAAAGACTTTTGTACCTTCGATTTCATCAGCCGGCCTTTTGAAAGTTTTCCCGTGGAAGGAAGCAAGCTGCGGCTGGGAAAGGAAAACCACAATGGGAAAGCAGCTCAACTTACACTGTTTTTCAAGCAAAGTTTGTAGTTATTATCCCAAGCTCCACCCTGTTGAGATAATCTACCAGCTTGACATTGAAGATGGTCGGTCAACCAACATGGGGAGAGTGAATGTTTTTACAGCCGCGCGCTTTCCTTTGTTTCTTTCTTTCTCTCTTTTGTTAGGCGAACAAGACGTTATGCCTGACACACACCAGTGGAAGGCTGTTTAATAGGAGGGTGACCGACCATAACACAAATACATTGTGGATTTTCTGTCTCGAAAAATTCATATAATTTTGACATGTGCAGTGATAACAATTCACGCATTTAGCACGTGCGGGAGTTGGGCTGACGTACGTACCACAGCTGATACGTCTTTCTTGAAGAACTGTACACTTTACTTGTTAGCAGTGAAAGTGGTTCAACTCCCTTGCTCTTGAGACCCTAATGCCACAACCATCCAGCAAGTTTACTATCTTGCCTGACATTGACAAGGGTCCTTGGGGAAGGAAAGGGAAGAGGCCAAATGTTGATAGCCACCCATTGAAATCACTGTGCGGTGGTGGTGCTAAATGGAACTGGATATATGGAATATGGTAGTTTTTATAAAGTTTGAAGGTATCTAAATGTATAATGATTACTTTCTTGCACATTTCGATATTTCAGTTTTTCAGCAGTACAAGATTAGGATATATTCCATTGCTCAGTGTCTAGTAGGCATACATTTTTTTGGCAGTAACAGTACAAATGAGTTGAATACACTTGAAAACTGTAACCTACTGTAAATTAATATATATATTTTTTAATCCTTCAACTCCAATTTTTGTTTGAAATTCCTTTGCATGATGCAAGCTTCGCTTCAACTTCACTTCGCATTTAAAAAGCGAACTTTGCACATGCCTAGTTAATATTTACGTAGTGAAAATTAATTCGTCCTTGAAACAGTTTTAGTGAAAAATTTTAATGAGTGCCTCTAAGAAAAGACATACATTTTCATTAGTTGAAAAGCTAAACTTAATCAATCACGTGGACAGTAATCCCGGTAGAACACGCACAGCAATTGCTCGGAATTTGGAAATCCCAGAGACTACTCTGAACCAAATCATTGTTGCAACCAGGAGACAAACTTCCATGAAAGGTTTTATATTACGTATTTTGCGTGTAGACAATTTTGTGTGCTTTGGTAGCAGGAGACAAACTGCCACGAACAATTGTGCTTGTTTTGCATCTTTTGCTCATTTACTAATTTTATGATTTTGCAACTAGGAGATAAAATTTCATAAAAGATAATGTATTTAAAAAAAATATTTGTTTTGTTCATTTTGTAAAGTTGTGTGTTGATTATGATGCATAATTTTATATCTTTTGGTGTCCAGATTCTTGAATTTTTGTGTTTCCCTCTTATAGTGTTTTCCTGCTTATAGTGTCACTTTCTTGTGGACCCCTGAAAAACCTTATAAGAGGGTTCCACTGTATACAATACTATACAATTTTGTAATTGCAGACTGGAAATATATTACAGCATATGCCTGTATAAAATTTCCAAGTATACCATTTTCCTGGCTACAACAATTATCACATTTTTAATTTCCGGCATATACCATCAATATTTGTTCAGTTTGTGGCTGCAACTCTGCAATTTTTCTCTTACGTAAATTTCAGATCATACATCAGTAGCCAACAAACAGGTAAGAAAAAGAGTTTATATTTGAAATATAAATATGTATAATAATTTTAGTGGTGGTGATCCTGAAAATTATCAAGACAGAGCATTAATTTATGCTGTGGTCTCATAGAATTCAAATCACTGATGATATTTTCCCACCACATGATTCAGATGAAGATGTCTAAGAACTTGAAGGGAATAAAAGAGTGCTTCAAATTCACCTTCAGGCCTCTAAAACCCTCTCAGCTGCATGTGGTATTTTTGTAAACCCAAACTAATGCATCCAATGAAATTATTAATGTTTTGTACAAATGGAGAACTAGTATTTACAGAACTCCATTCCTTTTTTTTCTATAAACTGAAACAATATTTTGTGATCATACTTAAAAGTTCACAAAGAAAAACTCACTCACAAACTTCAAAAAATGAAATCAAACTAATGTATTTACCATAAAAACTTACCACGAATACAGAATACAGTATGCTCATAATGTGAAGAAACATTCAATCTTGTTAGTTCAGCAGCACTGACTTGTTTCCAGTTTGTGAACGTGAAACACAAGTGTGAAATTGTGTATGCAAAATGGAAGTAAACAAAAATAAACTACTTTTGCAGTGGACTGATTTTGAAAAAACAATTTAATGAACTTCTGAAAATAGAAAAACCTAACTGCGTCATGCAATTTATGCCGACTGTTAGTGAAGACCTTAAGTGCTGCAAGTAATTTGCTGTTAAATGTGAAGCGGCACATACAGGATATTGATGTAACTGTAAATTAATTCTTTTTTGTTAGTATGTGAATTGACAAATTCCAAAAATAATAACCCCATGGATAAAATTAATTATTATTCATTCCAATAAACAAAATGACTGCTGAGATGATCATTATCAGCTTCATAATTTGGGGACATGTGAACCATATTTTGTATAGACCTAACTGTGGCTGAGCTAGGTGTTTAGAAGAGCAAATGATTAATAAAAATTTGCGGCCCAGTAGATTTCATGTATGTCAAAACATAAATTATCTTTAAAACTTAGAAGCCAGCTTCACAAACTCACAAGCAAGAGCATGTACGCTTCAACTAACTACATCTCAGTTTTCTCTTCGTCATTGACAAAAACATTTTTTGAATAAAATATTAAGTTAAGGTTGTTTTTAAGTTTTACACTACACCACGTTAGATTTAAGTTGGGTGCCATAATGTTTAATGGTAGTATTAAAGTATTTTACAACCCCAGTTTCTTTATAATGTTAACTTACTAATTTTCAAACGGTTTAACTTTATTTTGATTTTGTTATATTTGAGCGCCATGTACATTATGTTAAAATTATTATTATAATGGTTACCTAGTTATTTCAAATTGATTCTGCTATTTAGTGATTTAGGCCTTCTAAATGGCCTGGTCACTTTAACTTTCCAGTTTCACATGTGAGGTCTGAAATAGTATAACAACATTTCACATGTGTAGTTATAATCAAAAATAGCACTTTTGTAAAACTTTTAAGAAATGTAGTACCACAGTGGTTGCAGTTATAACAAATAATATATTTGTTATTGGAACTAACAGTGGTTTTACTGAAAGTAATGTTTGAAATCTTATCAGCATTAAATATGACAAAAATTTCAATAGAAATTATGAGTGGAAAGTCTAAGGAACTCTTTAAGTTACCATTCTAGGTACTTGAACTAGAATGCACCGTAGGTGGCAGATATGTCCAACTTTGAAGAAACGTTGTCGAATTTGATTGTTGGTTACGAGCACTGCATTATTACGAGAGACTTCAATATAAATTTTGTGTCTAACACAATTGAAGTAAATAAGCTACTATCTACCTTGTCGTGTATGAATATTACAGTCTGCCCAATTGGCGTTACTCACCACACAGCCTGGATTGACCTAATGTTTAAGTCTAATCCCAAACTTATTCTGATGCACGGACAGACTGCTGTTCTAGGTATTTCATTTCATAATCTTATATTCCTATCCTATTAACTGCGTGCTCCTAAATTCAAACCTAAAATAATTACTTATAGAGATTTTAAAAATATTGATACAGACAAGTTGAACAGCGATGCGGTACTGATGCCATGGCATGAAATAAACATGATTGACACAATGGACGAGAAAATTTCCTGTTTCGGTTAGATGATCACAGATTTGTACAACAGAACGGTGTCAATTAAATCTAGATGGGTAACAAAACCACCTGCTCCGTGGCTGACAGATGATATTGTCCAGCTGATGAGAAAACGTGACAATGCTTACTCCAGATATAAATGGGACATAAGAACTAATTAATGCCTCCGCAACTGACAGTTTTGAGCAGTACAGGATACTGCGCAATAAATGCACACCGTTGGTAAGGCATGCTAAAATGCTCTACTCACTCGACTCATTTGGTTCATGCCGAACCCCTGGTGATTTGTGGAAAAGGCTGCGTAACTTAGAGATCGGTAAATGTAAAACTAATATTAGCTCACCTTTAAACATTTCTCCAGAAGATTTCAACCGTTACTTTATACAGTCTTCATGTTGTAAACAGGTCGCAGGGGCTATAACAGACACTACTTATATATATAAAGCATCATGAAACAGTGAATGAATCTCAATGCAATTTGTTCTATTTTTGACGTGTAACTTTAAAGGAAACTTACAGAGCAATAATGCGCATCAAGTCTAAAGCAGAAGGATCAGATGGTGTTAGTATTCGTTTCATTAAAACAATAATACACATTTTACTGCCTGTCATTACTGATCTTTTCAATGAATCACTGTCAGCTAGTTTCTTCCCCACTTCTTGGAAATATGCCATTGTGAAACCACTTGCTAAGTGCCCCAGTGCCACTGTGTTAGATGATTTCTGGCCCATTAGTATTTTACCAACTTTGTCAAAAGCATTAGAATTCCTAGTACACCAACATGTGTATAAATACGTGAACGACAACAAATTATTTGACAGTCACCAATCTGGCTTCCGTACAGGACATAACACCTGCGCTGCCCTTATAGATATCGCAGATTCTATCAGAATGGCCATAGATAGAGAAGTCAGGCGACTATAACGGTCTTATTAGATTTCAGTAAAGCTTTTAATATGGTAAATCATGACATGATAGTGCAAAAACTTACACTATATTTTCATTTCTCAGATAATGTAGTACAGTGGATGACTTCGTATCTTCAGGATCGTCATCAATATGAAGTCATTGATGATAAAAAGTCCACCTGGCAACCTATGAACTTAGGCGTTCCTCAGGGTAGTGTACTTGGGCCGCTTCTTTTATCCTTATTCATTAATGACATATCATCAGTGCTAAGAAAATGTTGTCATCATTTATATGCGGATGATCTCCAGTTGTATTCATCTGCTTCTCCGATACTAATCAGCTCTTTAATTAAGGGCATAATGATCTTGAATTGGTACACCTTTGGTGCAGCAGAAATAAGTTAAAATTGAATCCTGCGAAGACACATTGTTTATTAATCGGTTCTCGTAGAAATTTAAATGAATGTTACAGATTGACTTTTCCTGATATTGTGCTAGCCGGTGGGATTATTACTCTTTTGAAAGAGGTTAAAACGCTAGGCACTGTTTTCAACAAGACACACTCGTGGTCGGGTCACATAAACACTGTTTGTAAGAGGTAATACGCTATACTACATAAAGTTTATAGGCTTAAGAATTTTCTACCACTTAAAGCCAAATTAACATTGGTACAGTCTCTGATATTCCCTATTTTTGATTATTGCGACATGGTTTATAGAGACATCACGCAAAATTTGGCGGCTAAACTTCAATGCATGCAGAATTCTTGTATTCAATTTTTGTTCAACGTAAAATCACGTGATCACTTGTCTCCTTACTTTGATAAACCTAATTGGTTACGTCTGGACGAACGACGTCAGCTCCACAGTCTCACACTAGCATACAAAATACTATCCTCGTATATTACAACGCCAGAATACTTACGTACTCGACTGAAAACCTTGGGGGATGATCATACTATTAACACGCGTGCTAAAAATACACCTCGCTTAAATATTCTAGCTCACAAAACCTAGGTATATGCCAATTCTTTCACCGTCTATGTCGCACGAGCATGGAATAATTTAGCCGTAGAGGTAAGGAACTTGACAACACTAACTAGCAGTGCTGCCAAATACATTAAGAATATGCGCCGATGATTCCAGACATGCACGTGCGTCATTATTCCGTAGCATTTTTATTTGTTTAGCTTTTTTTTTCCCGTTAACTATTTGTACGACCTAGTAACACCTGTTTATGTATACATTCACTTTAATCAATGTGTAATTTGTTGCTGTTGATTCGTCAATTTATTTCAAGGGAGTTGCTGCATTCAATTTTCATTAATCTGTAAGTGGTTATTATAGATCTGTTTATTAATTTTATTACGTTGAGATTGAACTTCTTGTTTTTGTCTCAGCTACTTTGTAGGTTCTGCACATTTATATTTTTAATTGGTAATGTGGGTTATGATACACATTATTGTGCTATTGTAGATCCATATTATTGTGCTATTGTTTTTTTAAATTTCTTTAAACATTTCCTTGTCTATAGTCCTGCTCAAGATATGTACATAATTGGAAACCACAGACCATTTTTAGAGTTTTATCTATTTGAGCTATCATATTTCTGTTTTGCCTCTTGTTAATTTAAGTATTTAAGTATATTTCAATCTTGCTCATTATGTTTACATTATGCTATACCCGGTTAAGTGTAAGAGAAGGCATTGAAACCTTAACTGCACCAGTATAAATAAAGTTTAAATAAATAGTCTAGTTCCTTTTGACACTAGAGGAACTTGAACTGGAATTTGTTCCTTTCTGTGACAAACTTTTTAAGCCCTGATTATAGGTGCAATATTAATTCTTGCTTATAAATATTTCTTTCATACAACACTTTAATTTACTGATCCCTTTAAAAATACCTGTATTTAAAAGTGTTCTATAGCAGATGGCGTAGTTAAAAAAATTACATGTTTCATATTTTAATTACTTTGCTGGGAAAAAAAGTTGTTTGGCCAGAATGTACATAGACTGGATGCACAAACACATAAGGCATAGTACTAATGTTCAATATTTTTTAAGTATTGATTATGTACTTTCAATGCATTTCCAGGAAAAGTTGGAGCCAACAAGGAGTACTTTCCACCAGAACTGAATGAACAGGCCAATCACTGGATACACAAGAACTTACTTGATACTGGAATTCAGTTTCCCCATACAGCTCTGCAAGACTGAACTAGTACTACTTAGAATGACAACAAATTTATCACCACTTATTGAGCTCCAAATCTGGTGATTGTGGCTCTACAGTACTATGATAGTAATTTTCCTTATTTGTGTGTGTGTGCAGTAATTATTTTTGCAGGATATTATTTTTTACTTGTAAAAAAATATTTCTAATGTATTTAAAATGCTATTTTAAAATATAGTGCATGTGAATACCAATGTACTAACATGTGCTGATTGGATACTTGAGTATGTGGTTATTGCGAAACAATGTACAGTGTACATATTTACTTAAAAAATGCTGTATTTCATTGCATAATAGCAGTACTTTACTTTTCAAGTGCTGGAAAAAAAAAAAGCCTAAAAGTTGCTAAATTTTTGGCATTATAGTTGAACTAGAACATACAGGAATGGAACCTACTCCAGACACCCCTCTTCAAACAAATTTGTGGGGAGGATAATTCCATCAGCCTCCCTACCACAAAGCGTTGACGGGATGAGTTGAAGCAGTTCAGAAGCTGAAGATAGCCGAGGATGAGCCTAGTGTTTTTGCTTCCCCTCGCAAAGGGTTCAAATTTGAACCTGTGTGGAGGCTATCCACCTCCCACCAGACAGCAAAAAGACGGAGGATGCAAGGATACCATGCCGGACGCTAGGCAACAAATTACCCCTCTTGCCAGGCGAAGGAGGAGTAAGAGAGAACGCTGGCTAGGAAACCAGTACTCCTTTTGTCACATGTGTAACGGGAAGAGGTGATATTGTGTAACTACAGCTGTACACGCATGAAGATAGCAGAAGAGAACAAAGGGCTTCCTCCCTTCACCCCTTTTCACACTGCCATTTGGGAAAATCGTTGCTGAGTGTACCTGCTGTGTCTGGATTGGAACAATTTGTAAGACAGCACCACTGATAAACCTACAAAAATGTGGGCAAGAAGAGTTGTCATGTGAGCCCTCTACTAGTAGCACAGGTTGTGTGGGCTACGGATGGCATCTCTTTTATAGTCTTCTTGTTTTTATTAAAAATACTGTATTTACAGCTGTGAAAATTTTACGATTCCCTACAGTTTGTTTAATGTGCTGATGCAAAGCAAAATCACTGAGAAACATAAATTTAAGGAAATAGAATGAAAATATTGAAATTGGTAGCTTCACAAAAGAACTAGTGTAATATTTGCTATCAAAAAAAAATATTTTTAATAACGTCAATTTAAAAAGTAATAACATTACTCATATATTAAGTAACTGACCTCACTTAAATGCTGTACTTGACATGTATGTTTGTAAAATGTATTGCAAATACTGGAAAAAAAATTTCATTTTGGTTATATACCGTTAGTAACAAACTCTAGGAATATTTTAGCAAAGGGTTTTACACAAATAAAGGAAGAAATTTAAGAGGTTTAATACGTATGTATAACAAGTCTTTTATCACAACTAAATGATTATAATCAAAGCTATTTATTACATCAGTAGGAAAAGGAAGTGATGACTACAGCTCAGAGTGCAGTTCCTCCTGTGGCCAGTAGAAGGCATCAACTTTGCTCGCAAGCTGCCTGTAGCGCTCCCTCAGTGTGTGTGCTGAGGCTTTTGGCTGACGGTCACGGGTGAAGATGCCTTTGTGGTTACCAACCACACGCGTGTAATCTGCACACAATTCAGTAAACACTAATATACTGTTCAGTAATGAAAACAAACTAAAAACATATTCTTTTCAAATTCAAGCTTTGCCAAAATAAAATTAATTATTTTAAATTTTAGTTTGTTTAAATAATTGTAAGTATGGTGCCAAAATCATTAGAAAATAAGGTTTTCTTTAAAACAAATTTGGTGTGTCAATTGTAACTTCCGTATCTGCCGGCTTACAAAATAACTTACCATAATGTTAAAATAACTTACAAAAAAAAAAAAAAAGGGTAATTGAGTTTTGTAAAATAATTTCCAGCCAAAAATAATGTTTTTCCTTTATCAGAAAAATCAACATTTAGTTAAATACTTTTCTTTAAAAAAAATGTAAGGAAGTGCTTTAATATTGGCACATAAAACTTTGGCGGGCACATGTAGTCCGCCAACATCATCAGCTGCTGCAAACCTGGTGACTACTTAACGACACACTGTGGCCACAGAGCTTGGCACTGCATGCAAGGTCATATGTCTACTGCAGACGTCCTTTGATACTGAAATATGTAACTCAGGGAAGTAAACATCACTTGGAGACAACATCGGCTGTATTTATAAACATTACTTTAATAATATTAAAAAACATTTCACTTTTATTATTTATTATAGGTATCACTTTCATAGGTTGCCTCATGGTTGCATCCCTAAACAAAATACTGTATATAGTGTATATTAATTACTAAATCTGATTTGTGTCCTGAATAATTGTAAACAATATCATAAAGTTTTTTTTTGTAATGGTGTTTGTGTTATCTGTGTCACGTGAAGGTCATGTAGATGAAACCTGAACCATAGCCCACTCTCACACAGGCTGTTTAATAGACTACTAAGCCACTCATCTTCTTGCTTTCATATTGATCTGGTGTCACTGTTCCCCCTAGATGCCAGTACCCCTATATTTACAGTACGTACTGGCGAAAGTGGCAACAGAAACAAACTGTGACATTTGTGGCTGGTTGCTCACAAAAGCCTAAGAAAATAATACGTATTTCCCTAGTGCTTAGCTGGAAATGCAGCAGCAAGCCAACAAACTACCATAATTGTGCAGTTGATACGTCTTTCTGTGATTTCCACCCTTCACTGATTATTTTTCACAGTAAAACCAAGCCATGATGGATGGCCGATGTTAGTTTTTTCGTGAGCAGTAAAACACTAAAGATCCAAATAAATATGTTATTTCATTGGCAATCTGATAGCTTGTGAGAATATATTTTTGTATAGAAAAATCTACTGGTAATGTACATTTATTAATAAATGTAGGGTTTTATTAATTTTTTTAAATTAATAAGCGTTAATGACGAAAAATGTGCTGCCACGTGTATCAGTTATCAATATGGCGGACAGTATAGTATATTATCAACTTAGTCGGGCTGCCATTTTGTAACATAGAACATGAATTTGTGGACATTTTCATGTGAAATTGTGAAAATATACTATCTTCAATTCTAATAAATCTAATCCCTTATGTATTAGTATCATACAACTTTACAACTAACTTAAGTTTAAATAAATTTTTGGGTTACCAATAATTTTTGTACCTTTATATAAGACAGGTAGTAATTTTTAAGGGCCCAAAATATGTAAATATCATTGCCTTGTACGCCGGAAAATACTGTAAGCTACATGTTTAATTGAATACATTTTAATTTTATACAACTGTGCCAGATCTACTTAGAAAGAAGAAGAAAAATGGCAGACATGCGTGTATATAAACTATATGCTACTAACATAGAATTTTTTGATATACAGTCAACTCTCAATGTACTGAAAACTCATGTACCTATAAACTGTATCCACCATTAATTTTCAATGATCTCTGCAAAATTCCTATATAAATATATATAGGATATTGCATCAATCAAAATATCTTTCAGTCCCGTCACTTAAGATTTTCCGTAATTATCGTTTTTAAGCTGGTTGTTAATGCAAACATCTAATAAATATTGTGAAATACGTTAAACACACCACATTGTGGTGTGGTGCTCTCCAGTTCGGTTTTGGTGTCTGTAACTCTGGCATTCTCCCTCCCCTAATACGCTTGACGAGAGGGTAATGTGGTTACTTAGCAACCAGCGTGGCATCCTTGCGTTCTCTCTCTCTCTCTCTCTCTGGCTCTCTCTCAGCCACGCACCTTTCTTCCTCTTTGTACATCCCTTCAAGAGGAGAAGCTGCTATCTGGCAAAATTTTTTTTTGCCTGAAAATGTTACGCAATATATTTTAACAAGGAATAATTTTTTTGTACAGATGTTTTCATTATAAAGGTTGTTTTTTTCTCTGTAAAATTGGTGTTTAATTGTATATGATGCAAAATCAACGTGATTTAAAAAAAATATATATTAATTTAACTCAATAGGTAGCCATATTCTGAATAAAATGATATCCAGAGAAACATAAAAACTTGACCTCCTCTTGTCACCAAAAATTGTTTGAACAATGAGCATATTCATTTACAGTAGCTACATGTGAGGAGATTGAAGGATTTATATTAATTAATTTCAATAGACACACGCCTTCTAAATTAACTGATATCCCGAAAGGGACTATTTGACATCTTTTGTCATCAAATAATCCGTAAGCACCAAACCCGAGCGCAGCGTAACTCATGAGAAGCGTAAATGTACGGGAAAATCAGAGGACGTGGTTTTGAACAATTAATTATTGAAGACTGTAAAAAAATAAATTTTAATTACCTTGTTTGTTTATCTCTCTCAAATTCACATTTGTTAATTTAAATATTAATAATTACTAGGGATGTGCCAACAGTGGATTTTGATGTTTGAATATTTCAGAATTGAATATTAAAATTTTTGAATAACATGCTAATAGTTTCAAAATCGAATAGCTACCAATAAACATTTAATTTTAGTTATATGCAACAGAAATAAATATAATTTCATTGATCACACAACAAACTGTTCCCCCACAAATAATACTTGCATCTTCCAGTGTTTGCTGCAACTACGTATCATCACGTACGCACTACGTGCCTTGGAAGTGATGCAGACAGACCCTGAATGGCAGCTACCTCAGCCAGCAATCCATCTCCATAAATTAGGTGGATGCATGGAGAGTGGTGCATGTCAAGGAAGAGNCCCCTGCAAAAATAATACAACCCTGCGCGAAGGAAAGCCAGTTGACCACGCCAGCGAAGAGTCTATACCACCTGCACAACAGGAAGATCTGCTTCCAGTCGCCCCCAAGAGATGGCAGCAAGTATGACTCCGCCTACGAGAGAGGAGCCTCTTAATTCCCCTTTAATAGCCTACTCCATCTTCACTTTCTTCTTGCCATTATATGCCATTGTCCTGTTACCAGGCAGAGCTGCATTCACAGAAACAAAGAGGAGCGGAGAAAAGTATTGATCGCAAGAGCAGATTGAGAGAGGAGTTAGCAGACAAGAGAGGATACACAAGCAAAAGAGACAGAGATACAGTCACAATGAAAAGCAAGAGCAAGAGGATGTTGGGCTTATCAGTCACTTCATCTACAGACAATATAAGTCAGCCTTTGTCATTGTTTAAATTTTGAAGCAGGACAAAAAGCTTTTGTTCTAGGTAATAAAAGTGCTTGCATTCCAATGGCTCAGACAGCTGTAATGTGTAATATTTATCTTCAGTGTTTCATACATGCATTTACAAATAATGGACAACAATGAAATATTTATCTCAATCACCTATCATCACCACTTATTCTGATTCCTCACTTTGTGAGCGGTGTCTGGTTGTGGCGTTTAGCGTCAAAGACTTCCCACCCTGACGGTTGGGAAGCAGGCGTCGTCTTGACAGGGTCTTTGGAAGGGGGCAGAAGCCCGAGGTCTGGGCAGCTTGATAATTGCCCGCTGGGCACAGGGTGGAACACTGCTTGAAGCAGGGTGCATGGGTACCCTGATAGGAGGGTACCTGTATGTTGGAGGACCCTGCAGTTGGGGCATCAGGTGTCGCACTACTTTTCCCACAACCGGGGGCCATTTACTGACAGTTGGTTTCTTGGGTGGAGTAGGGGATTGTGGTGAGACTGCATATGGAATGTGTCACAGGTTGCGGAAGAAGGAATCTCCCCTCTCTTCCAAAGAGCTGACGATGGTTCCCCTCTGGCATGCAGTGGTTTCCCGCTTCTACACATATACTCTGTTGATGCTATGATTGGTGTCCACCAGGCATCCAAACAGAGCCAGAGCCTGTTTGGCCGCTTTATCATGTCCAACCCAATGGCAAGGCATAAAGTTGGGTGAAATCACAGAGGTAGGCGATAGTGGGTGTACTGTAGAAGGGGGCACGGCCTGGCTGGTCCAAATAAGGACTGGTACCTGTGGTTTGTAGAAGAGCCTAAGCAGCATCCCAGGAGGTAGTGACTTCCCTCATGGTGCATTTCCCGCGTAGAATGTGTCGCTGTTACTCAGCAACTCTGAGTCCCTGTGGAAGGTTCGCATTCCACATCCCTAGGGATTGCTTACTATTGGCTTCCTGCGAGTACACTGGCTGGGTGGGGCCTAAGCACTCTACAGAACAGAATAATGGCAAGATGGGCGCCACTCCTGTGTTATTCAGCGAGGCGGGATGCCACCATATGATCCAAGCAACACCCCTTTTTGGTTTAAACGCCTGAAGGGTGACAGAGGTGGGAAGGCAGTACATGCCCATTTCTGGAAGAGTGTTGTCGGAGCACTAGGTTGAAGAAGGAAAAGGAAATAGTAGGAAACAGGGTGAGAAGAAAGCAGACAGAGTGATACAGTGAAGTCAAGTGACTGATGTTGACGGCTTTGGTGCAAGTCTGGGCAGAGTGATGTTTTACACAAGAGCTGCAAGAGTCAACCCTGAACTAATGACTGCGGGCTCAATTTATACCCAAAACACAGGACCAGCGTGGTGAGGCGGAGAGAAAGCAGCAAAGATGACCAAAGGTGACAGAGTGCTGGGCTGCATACCCCTCCGCAGCGAGCAACTGGAGGGGTGGAAGTGCACTGGGATGTGATCCAGATTGACGACCCGCATATGACAGCAGCCAGCTCGCATGCCAACCCCTGGGCATCACAGCAGGAGGGGTGGCTGTGGTGTGTATGGCCTAACACTCTTCTTAGGAAGGGGCAGCGGCTGTGAGCGCTCATTGCGCTTAAAGACACCCCATTTTCCGGTAGCCAGAGCCACAGACACAGAGGACAAGAGTCCTCTCGGATGGCGGCTGAGAGGACCTCACGCTCAACCCATGTGTTTGGTTGATGCAAGAAGGGAGTCTAAAGGATTAAAAAGCCAAATATGACCAAAAAATAACTTGAACTTCAAGGTTGGAAGCTGAAGGATCCATTACCTACCCTCGGGAATGGTACCAGAATGACTAAAGGCTTGGTTTCTTACAAATGTCTCAAAAAGGAAAGTTACAAACTCTTGAAGTGGCATATAAAGTTGAGAAATTATTTCACAATTTGTTTGCATAGTTAGTAAAAAAGAAAAATATTACAAACACAAATAATCTAGCCTTAAGGGGACAGCCAAGTTCACCGTAATGGCGAACTTAGTTATTCTGGTGGTGGTTAACGTAACACAAGTTGACTGGCATCACTTATTGAAGTGAACAGCATTGAAAAATTATGTCCATGTTTGGCAACCCCTACTTACATCAAAATAGAAGCTGCTACAGGGTAGCACATTCAATTGGTACACTAACATCAAATGAAGTTATGGTGGAGCCATTTCAATTGTTTTTCTTGTTGCTAAAAGTCCATGGTATGTATCTTTGATTTACAATACTGACTCTGGCAAAACTGCTGGTTTCCAAAAACAAAGGTTGGCATTTATGACTCAAATTTAAGTGAAGAGGATTAAACACAATAGAAAAAAGGTTTACATGGCCCATAGGCTGCAAAATAAAGTTATTCAATGCAAATCAGGAAGTATATTTAATTACAAAAGGTTGACAGTTTGGCAAGTTACACTCAGTAAACACATCATACAAAGCAAAGACAAGCATTACTACACAACTGGAAAGAGAAAAAAAAAAAAAAGCTAACATTTTAACAATTGTTGAAGAAAAGATTTACAAAGCTGTATGAACAAACAATAGTACTATGCACTTGCTGCTTCCCATCACCTGTGAGAGCGGACATGTGAGAAGGTCACGCATGTAACCCAAAAGCAGGCGGCAAAGACAAAGACCAGCTTACACAGGCTTGCCACCGTGTGTGTGCTGTGATAAGCCTTTTGCAGCTTGCGCGCTCCTGACCTTGAATCTTGGTGACCTTAGCATAGAGCACACATAGCAGAAATAAAGGATGAATGTCTTTTGGGGCTTAATATACTACGCAGGCTAAAGTGCTGTAACAATACTCGACTTGGTGTGCTACGGGTAGGTAGTACAGAGTTGGTGATATCAATATGGCAGGATTTGTCCTCCTCTATTAGCTGCCCAGTAGTATGCAGTCAACCCACTGTGCTGCCAGCTTCTAGTAAAATTGTCATTACAGGCAGATGTTATGGAAAAATTGTAAGGCGTTTGGGTCTTATTGAGCAAGCATAGAGGATTGGCATTCTGCCACGTAAAATTGCTGTAGCAAAGATTTTGGTCTCTTTTAATTCTGACAGTTTTCCAGTTCGATTGATAAAGATGTCCGATAGTGCCATTCATCTTGAGGAGGGGGCAGTCATAGGTGTTTGCAGGGGACCATGATAGGTGTTTGCAAGCAGGTCACACAAATACTTCCAAATGTTCCAAATAGAATACCCTCTACCAGAAGTACTGGATGAACTGCTAATTTGAACAAGAGAATCTTAACTGGCACCAGGAGAAGGCTGTCTCTGAATTACTGCAAAGAAATAGGGATGTCTTCTCGTGTGGACCAAATGACCTTGAAAGGAAGAACGTGCCTGCCACTACATTGATACAGGAGATGCCAGGCCCATAAAGCAACCAACAAGATTATTGCCACTAGCTTTGCATAAAGCAGTTGCGGGAATTCTGAAGGAAATGAGGGAGTTAGATGTGATAGAATCATCAGTTAGTCCGTGGTCATCATCCATCATACTTGTTAAGAAGAAAGATGGCGTGGAGGTTTTGTGTAGATTATCGTCAGCTTAATAATGTGACAAAGCAAAACTTTTATCCGCTTCCAAGGATAGATGACATGCGTAGCAGGTTCACAATTGTTTTCTACTATGGAAATGAAGAATGGGTACTGGCAGTGCAAGGTGGCTTCAGAGGATCAAGAGAAGACTGCATTTTGTGTCCAAGGGAAAGGAACCTGGCAGTTCTAAGTTATGCCTTTTGTGCTGTGAATGCCTCTGCCACCTTCGAAAGCCTGATGGAAGAAGCCCTTCCTTTAGATATCTGTCAGATTAACCTAGATGACATTGTTGTGACACAGAGGTCATTTGAAGAGCACCTATCACGCTTAGACTCTGTATTCCAGGAAGTGGCCGCAGCCAACTTGAAATTAGTTCGTAAGAAGTGTCACCTGTTCCAAAAGAAAATAAGTTTCTTGGGACATAAAGTGTCACCCAACGGAATTGAAACAGACCCAAAAAGTGTAGGTGTGTTCATTTCGGACACTGGTGATTTGTGTTATTTCAGGTTCAGGATGGGGAAGGAAAGACCACTAGAATACTTCAGTAAGGTATTGCATAAGCCTGAGAGAAATAACTGTGTCATGTGCAGGGAGCTTCTGGCCATGGTGGAGGCGATTTCACACTTCCACCCCTACCTTTATGACAGACATATTGTTCTAAGAACCGACCATGCTTCATTACGCTGGCAACCAAATTTCAAGAACCCCAAAGTTCAAATGGCCGGGTAGATACACCATCTTCAATAATATGACTTTGAAATACAGCATGGATGATGCACTTTCTAGGAGACCATGTACGCCATTCCATCTTAAATGTGAATGCCAAGAGGAAAAAAGTGGCAAATCGCTGAAGGTTCTGCATCTTTTGATGGGTCACCTACCTAGAGCGATGAGGGTATAAGTAAAGATAAGCTAAATGGGAAGAGATATCTACTCTGAGCACAGCAGTCAAAGCATCCTGGGCACAATGGAATTATGAAGAATGGAGTACTTTATAGAAACTGGGAAAGTAATGATGGAAAACACACATGCTTACAGTTGGTCCTTCCAGAGTGCAGGGTTCCTGAAGTCTTAAAGGAACTGCAAAATGTAGCAGCCAGTGGGCACTTTGGTGTTAATAAGACTCTTGACAGAGTTAGAATGAAATTCTGCTGGCTTCATTGTCGGGAGGATATTGAGAAGTTGTGCCGAATGTGCAACACCTGCACTGCCAGGAAGGGTCCAAGGACCATGTGACAAGGTCACCTCCATAAATACAATTTGGAACCCCATTCAAGAGGATAGCAGTAGATATTCTGGACCCCTTGCCTGCCACAGAGAGATAATTGGTATCTACTGGTGGTCCAAGATTACTTTACTAAGTGGCCTTAGGTCATTCCCCTCCTGAACCAGGAATTAAATACTGTGGCTGATGCACTCGTAGAGCATGTTTTCTTGAGATTTGGCATGCCACTAGAACTCCATTCTGATCAGGGAAGAAAATTTGAAGCTGCTGTGTTCCATGAAATAACAAAGATTCTGGGGATAAAAAAGACTAGTAATACAGCCTTACACCCTCAGTCGGATGAAATGGTTGAGAGGCCTAATCACAATCTTGAGCAGTACCTGTTGATCTTTGTGGCAGATGGATTAAGATTCAAAGGTGACATTGTTTCTCCTTTCTTACTGCTCGGCAGTTCACGAGTCTACAAGGATAACACCATCAATGATGCTGTTTGGAAGAAAGTTACGCCTTCGCAGTGACCTACTGTTTGGCCGACCAACAGAAGAGGAAGCTGCAGCACGTGATTACGCCAGCGAATTACGTAACAGACTAGTTGGCATTCATGATTTCGCTAGACAGCACTTCAGAATAAATAGTGACAGGATGAAGACACGATATGATAGGAGAATTTTAAGAAATACAACTCGCATGACTGTACAATTTACAGAGGTGAAAAGGGTACTGCCCGAAACTACAGAAATGTTGACAAGGCCATTACAATATTCTGAATAAGATCAATGATGTGGTATTTTGTATTTCTCGTCAAGGCTCTCGGGCAAAGCCAAAGGTTGTCCACACTGACCGATTGACGTTCTATGAGTATCTGGAAGTTACAGTCTGTTAGAGACAATCAGACTTGATGAGGGGGCAGTGTTACAAGCTCGCTGCTTCGCATCGCTTGCGAAAGCAGAAATGTGTGAAGGTCGCGCACGTGACTGAAGAGTGGTTGGCGAAGACGAAGACCAGCTTACACAGACTTGCCATGCGCGTGGTGCCAAAATAAGCCTTTTGCAGCTCATGCGCTTCTGACCTTCGGTAGATTGAATTTCCGCGTTTATCTGAAGAATGTTCTGGTTACTGCCCTAGTTTCTCTCAGCGTGACTCGGGGTGTGTTGAACTTTCCAGATCAAGACCAGCGAGAGTATAAAAGTGGGACGGGCCTCCGAGCCTGCAGTTTACGATTGTCAGGAGGTTGGGTGATTGTGCAACCTTGAGCGATAGAGTGAATACGGAAGTGACCAGCAGGAGAAAAATCTGCGACTGCGGGCATCGGTGCAGTAAAAGGTGTGACTGGCAGGCTGGACTATTGGACTGGATGTATGAATGTAAGAAATTACAAATGGTTGCAACAGACAAACTGAACATGTGTTAATAATGAATGTGAGTTAATTGACTATAATCAAACAGAGACATTGAGAAGAACTTTAATTAGAGTTGAGGTAGACATTAAATACTATGCTCATTGATAAATAAAAAGAATAATAGCTGCTTGAATAAATTAAAATCAAATTTAGTTCTTATTAAGATTTCCATCCCTCTCAAACTCGGATACGCCGCTCTGGCATCTTGTAACAATATTATCGTACATTGTATGAAAAATACCAACACTGATAATAAGTGAAGTAATTGCAAATAAAACAAGTGAATTAATTAATTTCTGTTAGCAAATTTCAACTTACTTGAACAAAGTAGCCCAACAGCAGAAAACATCAGCATATTTCATCTGATCTCAGTATGTACAAGTGCATGCATCAGAAGCATAGCTGTGGCTAGGTCTTATGCAACAAAACTAGTGGTAAGATTTAGGGAAAGATACACCATTCCACAGCTGGATGGACTGAAGCACTTATACATGACCTAGTTCTTACATAGTTTGCTGGTATTCATTATGTTGCACTGCAAATGGAGTGTGCTCTGCTTTTGTGTACTAGAGGAAACAACTTGAAGCACTTTCTAACACTAAATATTCCAACACTTATGGCGCCTGACTAGGCTACATAACTATACTAAACACACACAGGCAGGCCTGGCCTTACAAAGTTACACCCACTGATAAGCGGGTGTAACTTTGTAAGGGGCAACGTGAACACAGAGTCTGTTGACTCCAAGCAGGTAAAGAGTTACCAAGTAACCCCTCATACAGAGTCTTTTCCCATGACGGCTGGCCAGCTGTGGTCAGAGGCTGCCACCATGGCATCTCATAGTCTCCTCTTGACTACACAAAAGGGATCTCCACGGCTGCTCTCTGCGCTGCGGTGTAATGTAGCGTGATTCAGCTGGCAGCAGCTAGGTAACTTGGTCAGTGTGCTGCAAATCAGGAACCTGTGGCCTGAGGGTCGCCGCTTTGGCTCACAGCTGAGTGGTGGGAGGGGAAGTAACAGTTTCCCCACCTGGATGGCAGGTGGCAGTCTCCTTTCTCATCTCCAAAACAACTAGAGTGGGGGGCAAAGATGGCACTGGTAGGGGCGGTGCTTGCTGCTCTCCGCTTTCCAATTGGCCCACCAGGGGTGGTACAGTGGACTCTCTTCTCGCCCTGGTTGGCACTGGCTCCGGTGAAGGCATGCGCTGCTGGTCTGATGGTGGCAGCAAAGAAAGAGAGACAGCTCATATGCGGACTGTGGCAGGGCATGCAGCCTGCTCCTCTCCGTCTGGCAGATGGCCTATGGCCTGTTGCCTGTGCTCTGTTTTAACACATGGTGATGATAGCGGGTTTAGTCTGGTGTTTTGTTCTAACCCATATTTGCTGGCTCTTTTCATGTAGATGATTTGTACATTATGTATATTTGTGCTCTCTTCCTGGATCCACAATGTGTTGCCACGCTTTTTGCAGACCACATAGGGATCTTCTCATTTTGGGTGAAAGTCCGCATAGAAGTGCACAGTCCTGTTGTTGGACAGTCTTGCCTTTACCAAGGCATTCTCTCCTTCCACTATGTCTTTTTGGCTGGTGCTCTGTCATACCCTTCAGCAAAAGCTCCTATCACTTCATTTCTCAGCTGGTATAGGTGAACAGAACATCCGGAAGGTAGGAGTACCATTTATGAAGATCGTCTGCATTCGTATTTTGAGGCCCTTTTTGATTAGATTCATATTACACGATGGCAGTTCGGGTACTAGCATTTGATACCCTTAGAGGGTGCGCAGAATTTGGTTCATAGTAAATATGAACCCCACTCATAGAACTCCTACCAGTTAGTAATTTGTATAGGTCTATAAAAAAAAACCAGCTAGCACATCTTAATATTGTTACATTACTGTTGGCCTGTACATTAATTTGTTCCTTACTGGTGTAGTTTCATTCATATTCTTGAAAATTAAGTCATGAGAGTGGGAGTCTTATTTTTAATTTAGATGAAAATATTTTAACAGTTCGTAAAATGTGGTTTTATTTCTAAACGTACCAAGTTATTATATCCGCATGACACATTTACTAAAAAGAACATTGCCCAACAGAGTTTTGAACTCACACCCGAACGTGCTTTATTCTGTTATCCTACCTCCTCTCTCATCGCGTAACCCGAACCTGATACGTGAGTGCCCAAAGCAAGACAACATGAATGGCGCATCGAGAGCCGGTCGCTGGCTACGCACCCTCACACTGAGGGTCGTCTGTCTCACCTGGCGGCAGGACCCCCCATGTTAACTGAGCATCCCTCCACCCACATGGCGAAGGTCAGCAACCGGAGGGACGTCGAGCAGCCAGAGTTGTGATGTAAGTGTGCGGGCATGACAGAAGAGGTTATGCAGACCTCGAGACAGGTGGGGTTTTCTGAGGGAGTGCAGATAGTAGTGGTGCTGCAACAATGAATATGTCAGTGCTCAAACGTGGCAGAAAGGACTGCAGCGTGTGGGATCAACGTATTTAATTCATACAGGAATTATGAACATGTAAGGATAGAGTTGGCATTCGATAATTTAGTTGCCCAGTTTTTCCTACTTGGCTGGACGATAAACTTTTGAGCATGACGGTGATGGCGTTTCTATCTTACACGGGCTGCTCAACCCCCGCAACACGCCCCCACACTATGTGGACTATGCAAATAATTTGAATCATAATAAAACTCTTGCCAGGGCGTGTGTTTTGTTTTTCAGGTGTTACTTGACAAGGGCCAGGTACAGGTAGGAGGTTTTTGTCTCAATGTTTTGTATATTTTATTTTGGCTGTTGTGATATATTTTGCCACCCTCTCTTGTTTATCTTCACACATAAATGTTAGAATGGTCATGGAGTCTTGGCATCGAATAGATTTAAATTCTAGAATTTTTAGTGAGCAGGTTTTAAATAGTGATGGGTTTGAAATATGTCTGCAGTTACATAGCAGACGTAACCAGTAGCCACACCTGCTAATGGTCATGTATGCCATTTTTAGTCAGTCTCTCATGGGTTACAGTTGGGGCTGGACATTTTTCGCACGTGGGAGATTTCCAACTTTGTTTGTCACATGATCTCGTATTTCTGCTTCATATTAACTCGCCAGAACTGTCTTATTATACTCTCCTACGCCAGCCCTGACACCCTCATGGCAGGATTCTGCGTCAGGGGGTTTCAACTTAAAATTTCTGTGTAAGGGAGCCGAGAGAAGTCACTACTGGTATGTGTATGTCAATTCTAAATCAGTAATTAACAAGTGTCTGTTCATGAACGTATTTTCATAAATAAACAAATGTAATGGTAACTGAGTGCTGCGTAATCTTATTGAATGCTCTAGCTAGGCGTCACTCTTCCAGAGCACAAGGGACAGAGGCATCGTCTGCTGCCTACAGCGGATGTGTAGCAGATAGGTACTCAGTGCCGTGCATGCTATTACATGCACCTTAACCACTTGCCGTGAAGGGGGAATAAATTGCCACACGGCATGGCAGGACTGACACGCCCTGAATTAAGAGTCTCAACCCTTTCAGTGGGGCAAACACTTAATGGCATCTTTTATTTATTCCTAGCAGCGGAAAAGTAACCCAAACGCCCTTGGCTATGTCTCTATGGGACTTTGCTATCCCATTCCACAGAAACCAACGAGACGTGCAGTGAAATGTGGTGCCCGGAACGTGTGACATAAGTTACATCCTACTAGGACCAGCCAAGAGACGCTCTGAGGACTGCGCCAATGCTAGGGACTTTATCAGTACAGCCATTTTGTGGCACGCTGCATTCCAACCGCCTCTCCTCTAACGTCACCAGTCTCCCTCCGCACGGCTGGTAGCAGCGGGCGAGCATCTCCAAGTGAGAGTGGACTATCTCCAGACGGTATGTTTACCCTGCCAGTTAAAAGGTGTGGTGCGCGCTGCCACAAGACGTAGATCTGATCTCGAGAGACGTTATGTGGAGCTACATGTGTACGTGTCACTGCGCAGGGAAACCGGACTTAACACGACTGAAAACTGAACAGTTCATGAACTTTGACCTACCACCCACTGTCCTCACTGTGTGACATACTAAACTGTGATGCAACCAGAGTGGAACTGGCTGTGTGTGTGCCCTGATATGGCAAACGACACCGCCGATGTGCACATGCACGGGAGTTGGTGCCATTCAGGGAAGGAGTCTATGCATGTTTAATGTGTACTCGGGACCGCTGCACGCTGCTGACCCCCGCCAGAGGCGAGACCATTCCTACAATGACATCGCTGAACAGCCGCAATCACCACACTGGTGAGAACAGTAGCGCGGGTGGTGGAAGTACCTACGGTAGGTACAGGTTGCGCAATGGGACAGAATAAGGTGAGACCTGCCCCCCCAATTTATCCAGTTTCCAGAGTTCGCGGGGAACAGTGTGAAAGATGTAGAGCTGTTACTCACACAGTGCGGTGGTAAATTGAAAAGGTATAGTGCACAACCAAGGACGGTCAGAACTGACCAGTGCGCAACTATGTGGTGCGGTGAAGGAATGGTGGACACTCTAGCAATGCATGGACTCGACCTGGATGAAATTTGCGGAGGGATTAAGGAATCGGTTCTCAGACGTCGACACCCAGGTAGACTGCTACGCCCAGATTTATGGCGATACACAGCAAGAATGCGAGTCAGTGGAATGCTTCACTGTGCGGAAACTGCAGCTGTTCCGGCGCATGCAACCGCACACATCGATCTATGAAGCCCTGCCGGACATTAGAAGGCTGCATGAGACCATGCAGCAGTTCCTACCTACCATCACCAGAGAAGCAGCGGAGGACTACGTGAAGAGGGCAGTAGTGGCCGAAAGCAGGCTGTGCTACATGTTTAACATCTGCGCCACGCACCATTGATAACCCAGTCCGAGCAGAACAAATGGAGGTCAGACACACCCACCACAGACGGAACTGTAAGCCTCACCAGCGGTTGACAACGAAGCGGAAAAGCCCAGCTGAGCCATACAAGCAGTGCCCGAAGCACGAGACGACCAGGGTAGCAGACGAAGAGGAGACAACTTGACCACCTCAGTGACACACCTGTCCAGTACCAACTAACCATTGGCACCGTGACTGCCAGGTGAGAAATGCACCTGCCCCGTTGTCGGAAAACCGGAAGTCAGGGGAGATGATGTCATTCTCCACCAGACAAAAAACCGCCACCTGATGTGACCTGCAACCACCTGATTGCTGCCAAAGTGTCAACGGGGACCAATCGCCTGTTACGCATCCCCATGAAAGTGTAACAGCAAATAAAAGCTGTTCTTGTAGACACCGCGGCCAGTCACACCTTCCTGCAGCCCGCACTAGTACAGCCGACGGACATCCAACACACCCCGGCATACTGTACTTCGCCACCCATGATGGCAGTGGGGCCCACCCTGGGCATTGCCGACATTGCCATTCAGCTCTGTGACCAGCTGTCACGGACCCATGCAGACGTGGTGGACGCCCTATGGGAGGAAGTGGTGCTGAACCAGCCGTGGTTGGAGGCGTAGGAGGCGGTGATACAGGTGGCCACGAGGCGACTGCACATCTGTACGCCATTGACGTACCAGTAAATCAGGTAAGCAAGCTCATCCGCCTTGAAGATCTTGCTATTGGTATACTGACTGAGTACCGAGAGGCAGTGCAGCATGTGTTGACTGAACATCAGGACATGTTCTCATTTTCCAACATGCTATATGCAACAACCATGGCTGAACATGGGATCCCTACCCTGGATAGTGACCAGGTGTACACCAGTTTGTGCGGATACGGCTTCGAAAAACAGCACGTTATCCATGAACAGGTAGAGGAAATGTTGAGTGAGGGAGTTGTAGAGTCGTCCGACAGTAAGTATAACCTACACAAAGAAAGACAGAGGAACACGTTTGTGTGTGGATTTCCGGCTATTGAACTTGGTGACGGACAGAACCCCGCCCCTGCAGATCAGTGTAGACAATACGCTAGCCAGCCTGCAGGATGTGCAAGTGTTCACTATGCTCGACTTCCACATGGGATATTGGTAGGTTCCCATCCGACCAGCTGATAGGGAAAAAATGGCACTTTCCACCCCTGATGGCCGACGGTTCCAGTTTTGAGTCATGCCTTTTGGTTTAAAATGTGCACCGTCTACATTCCAGCATATAATGTCCAAATACTCATGGGGTTCATAGGCGAATTCGTAACCCCGTATTTAGATGTCATAATCTGTTCTAGGACATGGGAGGAGTATATCTGTCACCTAAAACTTACATTGGAGAGATTAGCCACTCACCAACTTGTGGTATCTCTACCGAAATGTCACATGGGTCAAACAATGGTGGACTTTCTGGGACACGTAGTTTCTGCAGAGGGCAATTACGTGCATCCAGCCCACTTGCAGAAAATATCTGAGGCAGAACCACCTGCCACGCGCAAGCAGTTACAAAAGTTTATTGGGTGTGCAAACTAGTTGCGTAACGAAATACCATGGTTTGTGGAAATAGCCACTCCTATGATAGATATAATCTCGCCTAAATGCAAGTTACGCTGGACTGAAAAGACACAACAGTCGTTAGAGGCACTGAAGGACCAATTCCAGAAGTGTCACGTCCCGTCACAAGTAGACCCCTCACGATGCATGTACGTATAGTCTGAGGCTAGGCGCAGGAGAGGTACTGTACCAGCTGGATGACCATGGTAACAAATTCATTGTGTGCTATGGGAGTGCCTAATTCGGAGTGATGAAACGTTACCACTCCAACAAACGTGAATGTCTAGCTATCGTGTGGGCTGTGTGCCGATACAGACCACACCTAGAAAAATGCCAGTTGACCCTGCATAATGATGATAAGTGTTTAACATAGCTTGACAGCATGCAGGGGAAAACTAGTCAAAGAGGCACTACTGTTACAGTCATTTGACTTTGTCGTGCAGCATTTGCCAGGAAGGGGAAATGAACAGCCGGCCGTGTTATCCCGTAACCCAGACGAGCGCAAGGTGCTTCGGGATGTAACAGACTGTGGCAAGACCATCTATTGCACGCGAGCCAAGGGAAAAC
>NQII01000281.1:189507-251770 GCA_002778355.1 Clitarchus hookeri | reverse complement strand
CCAACCTCGCAGGCAGAGCTTGGGCTCCATGTACACGCAGCTCAAATTACGTCACCAACAGCTGACAAGCTCGCTACGAAATGTGCCAAAGGGGTAAGGGAGAATATGCGTATGGCACATGGGGTGATTCAGGCCAGCCTACCAGCGCCTAACGGGTGGAAACTATATGTGCCGCTGGAAGCAAGGGAAAGTGTGTTCTGATTATCACATGACCACGTACACGCCGGTCGTCCCGGGGCTGAGCAGACACAGAGCTGAACATTTTAACTTGTCAGGACTAGCTGCATATACCCGGCAGTATGTGTGTTCGTGCCGAGATTGGCAATTGAAAAAGACTTGACTAGGGGATGGCATAGAGTAGCAAATTCCCCATATGCCCACCGAACCATTTAAGGGCATTGCGCTGGATATCATGGGGACCCCCACCGACAACCTACAGGAAGAGGTTTCTCATTGTGGTAACAGACTTGTTTAGCTGGTGGGTGCAACTACCAACTGCGTCATACTGAAATCAGAATTTTTCCCATAGTGGGGGTAGATGGAAATGGTACTCACTGATAATGGTAGCCAATGGTGTCGGTTGATAAGAGTGATGTTCCAAACCACCTCGTTGTAGCACCCTCGTGCCAACCCCACCGAGAGGCACAATCATGAGCTTAAGGTGCAGTTGTGGCTTCGGGTGGGCGATAATCATGCACAGTGGGACACCCATCTAGCCGACGCACAGTTCTGTCTACAATGTCAGGTGAATGCAGCTAAAGGAGAAAATCCAGCCGCTCTGGCTCAGGGCAGAGAACTGCTGAGGCCAGGGGAGATGTCATCTAATCGCGACAGTAATGCTACTCCAGTCCTGCACCAGAGACTTGTGCGCTGGATGCAGAGGCATGAGGCCCCATGACGACGTCAGGAGCAGTATCTGCAAGAAATTACTCCGGAGACAACACAATGCACAGCCTGGCTCTGCCCGCGCGAGGTGGTGTATGTGCACAACACTCCCTCTCGGACGCCAAATAAAACATCTCTGCCGGGCTGGCGCCCAGGTGGATCCGTCCACAGATGATCTGGCGCCTCTGTGGGCGCACCACCTACATTGTGCGTAGAGCAGAGAATCGTGATGTAAAAGTGCAAGAGATGAAATCCCGGCCAACTTCAGTCCTTATGCGGAAGAACCTGGAGAGCAACCACATGGTGAGACAGCAGGCGACCAGGCGAGCGGCATAGGGACACCTGAGGACAACCAAGGACGCGAGGCAGACACACCAACTACGGGGAGAAGGAGCCCCCACGACACTCCCAGCATGTAGTTTGATCGGGTCTGGGAGTGGCTATCCCACAGATGCCATGCGCCGAGAAGCCTCTGACGTTGGACCCGATTATTGAGGCGCCAACGGAAAGCACTGCTGGTGAGTCATCGCCCCAGATACAGGGTTATTGGAGCCTAGAGGTATCGCTACAAGATTCCAACTTCGCCGTGATGGTGGAGGAGCCACCCGAGTGGACGCCTCGACGCTCGAGTTGACGCTGATATCCGGGCCTAAGGCAGGCAACGACCATAATGGCATGCCCTGGGAACGTGACGCCAAGCAAATGACGACCAGGCCACCCCGGTGGAGATGGACGGAAATCACCTTGCCATGCTGGCCTCCCATGTTCACTTGGGATGCTGCGGAAAAAGCTTGAATCTGCAGATTCCGGCGTGGGAGGCAAGCGTTGTGGCACTACATGCATATGGAAGAGGAGATAACGACCCTGCAGCGAGTGCAGGTGGCAGGCCCACAACACAACATTCAGCAGGAGGTGGCCCAAGAGCAGGCATCACCGGTCGCGCAACGGCGCACCAGTGGCGTGCAGACGGCCCCGGAACGAGCATCCTCACCACCTGTGCAACGATCAGCTTGCCGGGGCCGGCCTCGGAGTGAGTACCAGTGGCAGCCACACAGTACAGCCAGCAACAGCACATATAAGAATCCAGTGTCCCAGCCAGCTGAGAGCATACAGAGGCTACACACTGAGCAGACCCAGGCCGGCGGTGAAGAGGGGCAGGATCCAGGTACTACAGCTGCCCGACTTCACTCATGCGCCGGCCGGCCCGGCATCCAGCCACCGTACCACCTGCGGTCGTGGCCGAGGCACCAGTAGCCGGAGTGCTGCCCAGGAGAGATGCCAGACTAACATCAATGAGACGTCATCAGCACTCCTCGCGGTCAGAGGTTCGGCTTAACAATGGGGAGAGGGGGACCTTGTCATTGTACTTCCTCTCTCAACTCGTAGTCCAAACATGACATGCAAGTGCGCAAAGCGGGACAACATGAACGGAGCGTCAAATGTGTAGAAGATAGGTACTCGGCACCTTGTATGCTATTAGTTATTACGTGCACCTTATCCACTTGTTGCTAAGGGGGAATAATATACCACTCAGTGGGACTGATGTCCTGAACTAAGAGTCTCAACCCTCTCAGTGAGGGCTAACACTGAGATGCGCCCTTTAGTTATTCTGAGAAGCCGGAAATTTACCCAAACCTCTTGGCCATGTCTCAATGGGACTTCGCTACCCAGTTCAGCGGGAACCAACACGATGTGCAGCGCCATGTGGCGCCCGGAACGTGTGGCATAAGTTACAACCTACAAAGACCAGCCACGAGACACTCTGAGGACTGCGCCAACTCTAGGGATTTCATCAGTAAAGCAAGTGACCAGCGAGCCGCCATCTTGTGGCAAACTGCATTCTAGCCGCCACCAGTCTAACGGCACCAGTCTCTCTCCACATGGCCGGCAACAGCGAGCGAGAATCTCCATGCGAGAGTGGACTATCTCGAGACGGTATGTATACCCTACCAGTTAAACGGAGCAAATGGTGTGCTCTGCCATGAGACGTAGATCTGATCTCAAGAGACGTAATGTGGAGCTACATGTGTACATGCCACAGTGCAGGGAAACTGGACTCAACACAAGTTAAAACTGAACAGCTCATGGACTTTGACGTACCACCCAAAGTGCCCACACTCTTTGACATACCAAACTGTGATGCAACCGGAGTGGAACTGGCAGTGTGTGTGCCATAACATGCCAAATGACACCGTCGTCTGTGCATGTCCGGGAGCTGGTGACATTCGGGGAAGGAGTCTACACGTGTTTAAAGTGTACTCGAGACCGCAGCATACCGCTGACCCCCGCCAGAGGCGAGACCATTCTCACGATGACATCACCGAACAGCCGCGACGCAACCTCCACACTACAGCAGCATGAGGTGGCTAGCCCCTAGGAGTATCCAAAACACTGGTGATGACAAATGCACGAGTGGGGGAAGTGCCTACGGTTAGGACAAGGTGCGCAACGGGACTGAATCAGGTGACACCCGCTCCCAAGTTCATCCCGCTTCTGCAGTTCTGGGGGAACAGTATGGAAAATGTAGAACGGTTCCTCACACAGTGAGGTGACAAATTTAACAGGTAGGTTGTACACCAGAGGAATGGGCGGAATGGGCCGGTGCAAGACCATTCCCACAATGACATCGCTGAACAGCCGCGACGCGATTTCCGCACTACCGCGATGCAAGGTGGCAAGCTAAGGGGGCGAGGCCTTAGGAGTACCCACCACACCGGTGAGGGCAGTTGCGCGAGTGGCAGAATTGCCTATGGTCGGGACAGGGTGCGCAAAGGGACTGAATCAGGTGAGACCAGCCCCCTAGTTCATACTGTTTCCGGAGTTCACGGGGAACAGTGTGGAAGATGAGAGCTGTTTCCCACGCAGTGCGGTGAAAAATTGAAAAGGAATGGTATACCACCCGAGGAATGAGCGGAATGGGCCAGTGCGCCACTCCGAGGTGCGGCGCAGGAATGGTGGTCAATCTTGCATTGCATAAACTCGACCTGGATGGGCTTTGCAGAGGGATAGAGGAATGGGTTCTCAGACTTTGAAGCCTGAACAGACTGCTACGCCCAGTTTTATGGCGACAAACAGCAAGAAGGCGAGTCAGTGGAATGCTTTATTGCACGGAAACTCCAGCTGTTCCAGCGAAAGCAACCACACACACCCATCTATGAAGCCCTGCCGGACATTAGAAGGCTGCATGAGACCATGCAGCAGTTCCTACCTACCATCACCAGAGAAGCAGCGGAGGACTACGTGAAGAGGGCAGTAGTGGCCGAATGCAGGCTGCGTCGCACATCTAACATCTGCGCCATGCCCTATTGACAACCTGGTTCGAGCAGAACGAACGCAGGTCGGACACGCCCACCACAGCCGAAACTGTCAGCTCCACCAGCGATTGACAATGAGGCAGAAAAGCCCAGCTGAGCCATACAGGCAGTGTCCGAAGCACGAAAAAGGGTAGCCGACGATGGCAGACAGCTTGACCACCTCAGTGACACACCTGTCCAGTACCAACTCACCATTGGAACTGTAACTGCCAGGTGGGAAATGCACCTACCCCATCGTCGGAAAACCGGATGTGAGGGGAGATGTGTCTGATGCCATCTTCCCCGTAGACAAACAAACGTAATCTGATGTGACCTGCAACCATCAGATTGCCGCCAAAGTGTCAACGGGGACCAACTGCCTGTTATGCATACCCACGAAAGTGAAACAGCAAACAGCTGCTCTGGTAGACACCATGGCCAGTCACACCTTTGTGCAGCCTGTCCTAGTACAGCTGACTGACATCCGATGTGACCTCGGCATACTGCACCTCACCACCCATGAAGGCACCAGGGTCACCCTCAGCATTGCCGATATCGCCATTCAGCTCTGTGATGTCGCGGACCCATGCAGTCGTGGTGGACGCCCTATGGAAGGAAGTGGTGCTGAACCAGCCATGGCTGGAGGCGCAGGAGGCGGTGATACAGGTGGCCACGAGGCGGCTGCACGTCGGCACCAGACGGAGGCGCACTGTCTACACCGTTGACACAACAGTAAACCCGGTAAGCAATCCCATCCGCCTTGAAGATCTTGCTATGGTCCATACCATATAATAAGGCCACTTTCTGACAGTCAGTGTGTGGCAAATTTACGTATACGAAACAAACAAAGCGCCATTTACAAAATCCTATATCAGCTGATGCACGAACGAACAAAAGTTAAAATTACGTTGGCTATTCTGAGTGCATTACCGATGCACATCAGAAAAGCAGAAATACGCGGATAAGAAAGAGTTCTTGCATTTATTAATACATTTTATTTTACAAGGTCACCAATGGTTGTTAGTGTTAAAAACTAAACTTTGTGATAATGTAGTTATGTTTAGGTGATCAAAATGAAATGTACAATAGAATGATACAATGAGGAAAAGTTTTCTGAAGTTGTGCTAACTTCAGAATTATTTTTTCTAATAATTTGACGAAACGACACGAATTTGAAATATATTTCCAACCCGTAACATAAGAATTATCAACTTTAAAAAATATGCTATCTGTTGACCATAAAAAGAGTTACTCAAAACTTCGCCGTGACGTTCTGCGTGCTATCAATCGGATATTTTGTGAGCTATTACCAGCCAGAAATTAACCTCTTTCCTGCGCGATATATAATGAATTTACAAACATATGCCAATAGTTATATTTTTCCACGAGCTCTGCATAGTTTTTAAAGTAACATATATTTCATGTACAACGATTTGGAGTAAAAGTTATTTATATTCGGCCGGTAATCGTTCGTCTACGTAAATTATACGCCATATTGTTCTCTCGAAACCCATCTCCTTAATTCCGTAGACACGCGTGAATAGTTTTTAAGCAATTCTAACGTTATTCCACGTCACATATTTCCAACTCGAATATATTAGCTATAACGTCCAAAGTGTAATAATAGCTGAGTACCGAGAGGCAGTGCAGCATGTGTTGACTGAACATCAGGACGTGTTCTCATTTTCCGACATGATCCACGCGACAACAATAGCCGAACACGTCATCCCTACCTCGGACTATGGCCCGGTGTACACCGGCCCGCGCTTTTACGGCTTCAAAAAACAGAGTGTGATCCATGAACAGGTGGAGGAAATGTTGATTGAGGGCGTTATAGAGCCATCCAACAGTAGGTATAACTAACGCATAGTGCTAGTCCCAAAGAAAGATGGAGGAACAGGTTTTTGTGTTGATTTCCGGCCATTGAATTTGGTGACAGACAGCACCCCACCTCAGCAGATCAGTCTAGACGACGTGCTAGCCAGCCTGCACGATGCGCAAGTGTTCACTATACTAGACTTCCGTGTGGCAGAGTCCTATCCGAGCAGGTGATAGGACGCAAATGGCGTACCACCCTGGATAGCAAACGATTCCAGCTTCAAGCCATGCAGATTGGTTTAAATGTGTGCTGTCTACAATCCAGCATATGATGTCACAAGCACTCGTGGTGTTCATAGGGGAACTTGTAACCGCGAATTTAGATAACATTGTTATCTGTTCTAGGACATGGGAGGAGCATATCCATCATCTATGGCTTAAATTGGAGAGATTAGCCACTCTCCAACTTGTGGTATCTCCAGCGAAATGTCACGTGGGACAAACAACATTGGACTTTCTGGGACATGTGGTTAGTGCAGAGGGAAATTATGTGCATCATGCCCACTTGCAGAAAATATGTGAGGCAGAACCACCCGTCACAAACAAGCAACTACAAAAGTTCATTGGGTGCCCATACTACAGTTTGCGAAAATAGCCACTTCTAATATAGATTTACCCTCGCCTAAATGCAAGTTCCACTAGTCTGAAAGGCGCCACAGTCCTTAGAGGCACTGAAGGACTAATTCCAGAAGTGTCACGTCCTGTCACGTGTGAACCCATCACGATGCATGCACGTACAGTCTGATGCTAGGCGCAGGAGTGGTACTGTACCAGCAGGATGACAATGGTAACAAACTCATTGTGATCTGTAATAGTGCCAAATTCGGAGAGATGGAACAAGGTTACCACTCCAACGAGGGTGAATGCCTAGCTATCATGTGGGCTGTGTGCAGGAACAAACCACACCTAGATAGACGCCAGTTCACCCTGCGTGTGTCAAGCAATGTTAAACACTTATTATCAGTATGCAGGGTGAACTGACGTACTTCTAAGTGTGGTCTGTATAGTTGCACAGCCCACAAGATAGCTATTCACGCTTGTCAGAGTGGTAACGTTGTTCCATCTCTCCAAATTTGGCACTGAACTGCCGGACCTGTTATCTCGTGACCCAGAAGAGCGCAAGGTGCTGCGGGATGTAACGGACTGTGACGTCACGTTACCCCTGAACTGCAAGACAATCTGTTGCACACAAGCTAAGGGAAAGCCAAGACGGACCCACCCCCCACCCTCTGGAGCACAATACAGTAACCACGAACGCCCCCCGCGAGACACCACCCTGCCACGCAGGCGGAGTTCGAGTGCCACATACACGCAGCTCAAATTACGTTACCAACAGCTGACAAGCTCGCTACATAATGCACCACAGGAGTAAGGGAGAATGTGCATGTGGTAGATGGGTGATTCAAGCCCATCCACCGGGGCCTAACGGGTGGAAACTTGCTGCCGAAAGCAAAAGAAAGTGTGTTCCGCTTATCACATGACCACGTACACGCCGGTCTTCCCGAGGCCGAGCAGACACAGACACACGTAGCCAAACATTTTCACTGGCCAGGCATAGCCACAGATACCCGGTGGTATGTGCGCTTGTGCCAAGATTGCCAATTGAAATAGACTAGGCGAGGGGGACGGTATAGAGCAGCAAATTCCCAGTGCGCCCATGGAACCATTTGCAATGACCATCTGTGCCAAACTACAGTCATAATTTTTCCCGCGTTGGGGGTTTCCAGAAACAGTACTCACTGATAATGGTAAGTCAGTTTATAGGCAGACGTTGGAAACAATGGTGTCTGCAGATAGGAGTGATGTCCCATACTACCGTAGTGTATCACCCTTGTGCCAACCCCACCGAGAGATGCAATTGAATCCTTAAGGTGCAATTGCGGCTTCAGATGGGCGATGATCATGCGCAGTGGGACACCCATCTAGCCGACGCACTGTTATGTTTAAGATGCCGGGTGAATGCAGCTACAGGAGGAACACCAGCTGCTCTGGCTCAGGGCTGAGAACTGTTGAGGCCAGGAGAAACGTCACATGATGGCGATAGAAATGCTACTCCAGTTCTGCACCAGAGACGTGCACTCCGGGTGCAAAGGCAGGTGGCAGCATGACGGCGTCAGGAGTATTTGCAAGAAATTACCCCGGAGACAACACTACACCCAGCCGGGCTCCGCCCGTATGAGGTGGTGTATGTGCGCAACCACACCCTCTCGGATGCCCATGCGCTGCTGTGGGCTCACCACCTACATCGTGCGGGGAGCACAGAATCGTGATGTAAAGGTGCCCCGAGATATCATCCGGTGGGTTGGCATTAGCCCATATGCGGAAGCACCGGGATATCACCCACATGGAGATACACCAGGTGACCAGGTGTGCAGCGTTGGGGCATCCAAGGACAACCTGCAACCCGAGGGCGAGACAACGACCACAGGGAGGAGTTCCCACGACACCCCCTGCACAAACTTTGGACGGGCCTGGGAGTGGCTCTTCCCAACAACGCCACGTGCCAGGACGCCTCTGAAATCGGACCCAATCGTTGAGGAGCCAGCGGAAAGCACCGCGTGCGAGTGATGGTGGAGGAGCTACCTGAGTGTATGCCTCGACGCTTGAGATGACAGACACCCGGGCCTAGAGCAGGTTACCACCCCAGCGGCGTGCCCTGGGTGACGTGATGATGACACCAAGGCGAATGACGACCAGCCCAACCCAATGGAAATGGACGGTAAGTACCTTGCCACGCTGGCACCCCACACCCACTTGAAATGCTGCAGAAGGGTCTCGAACCCACAGGTCCCTGCATGGGAGGCAAGCGCCGCGGTGCTACACACCTACGGGCGCGAAGATAGTGACCCTGGAGCGAGTGCAGGCAGCTGGTCCGCAACTCAACATCCTGCCAGCGGCAGCCTCAGAGAAGGCATCAACGTTCGCGCCACGGCGTACCAGTAACGCCTAGACGGCCCTGGAACGAGCATCCTCACCACCTGCGAAGCAATCGGTTTGCCGGGGTCGGCCCCGAAATGAGCACCAGCGATGGCCACGTGGCACAGCCAGCAATGGCGCACGTGAGGATCCCAGGCCAGCTGAGAGCGCACAAGTGCTGCCTGAGCAAACGCAGGCCGCGGACGGAGAACGGCAGGATCCAGGTACTACAGCCACCAAACTGTGCTCACACGCCGGCCTGCCCGGAATCCAGCCACCGTACCAGCTACGGCCACGACAGGCACCGGCGGCCCTGGAGAGACACTGGCCTAACATCAACGAGATGTCCCCAGCACTCACGGTCAGGTTCGGTCTAAACGGGGCACGGGGGGTTTGACATCATACTTCCTCTCTCATCTCGTAGCCCAAACCTGACATGTAAGTGCACAAAGCGAAACAACGTGAACGGCGCGTCGAGTGCCGGCCGCTGGCCATGCACCCTCCTACCGAGGACCACCTGTCACACCTGGCAACAGGACTCTCCGATTTCAACTGAGCATTCCTGCACCCACAAGGCGACGTCAGTACGAGGAGGGGCACCGTGCCAATGCCACTGTTGTGGCGTGAGAGTGCAGGTACGACAGAAGGGATCACGCAGACCTCGAGGCATTTTGAGTTTTCTGGGGGGAGTGCGGATTGAAGTGATGGTGCAACGATGAATATGTCAGTGCTCAAATGAAGCAGAAAGAACTGCAGAGTGCTGAATTAACGCATTTAATTCAGATAGGAATCATGAACACGTAAGGAGAGGGTTGGCTTTCAACACCAAGTTGTTGCTATCTGGCCAGACGCTAAACTTTGAGCACGGCAGTGCTGTTTCTACCTGTTCCGCCCCCACAACATGCCCCCACATTATGTGGGCTTTGCAAATAATTTCAATCATAATAAAACTCTTTCCAGGGTGTGTGTCTTGTTTTCCATGGGTTATTTGACAAGGGGTAGGAAGTTTTTGTCTCTCAGTGTTTTGTATATTTTATTTTGGCTGTTGTGATATATTTTGTCACCGCCTTGTTTCTCTTTACACGTAAATGTTAGAATGGTCACGGAGTCTTGAGATTGAATAGATTTAAATTCTGGAATTTTTAGTGAGAAGGTTTTGTTTAGTGAACGGTTTGAAATATGTATGATGTTTCTTAGTCAACGTGACCGGTAGCTGCCACCTGCTAATGGCCATGTCCGCCATTTTTAGCCAGTCTCACGTGGGCCACAGTTGGGGCTAGACGTGTTTCGTACATGGCAGATTTCCAACTTTGTTTATAAACCGATTCCGTAATTCTGCTTCATATTAACTACTGTCTTGCTACACTCTCCCACGCCAGCTCCGACACCCTCCTGGCAGCATTATTCAGTGTCAGGAGGTTTAAACGTAATATTTCTGTGTAAGGGAGTCAAGAGAAATCACTACTGGTATGCGTACATGTTTGTCTATTCTAAGACAGTAAGTAACAAGTGTCTGTCCATGCACGTATTTTCATAAATAAACAAATGTAAAGGTAACTGTGTGTTGGGTACTCTAATTGAACACTCTAGTCAAGCATCGCTCTTCCAGACAGAGGTGTCGTTCGCAGCCTACAGCGGACGTGTAGCAGATAGGTACTCGGCCCCATGCATTCTATTATGTGCACCTTACCCACTTGCCACCAAGGAGGAATAAATCGCCACATGGTGGGACTGAAACACCCTGAACTAAGAGTCTCAACCCTCTCAGTGGGGGCAAACACTGAGTGGCACCCTTTATTTATTCAGAGCAGCCGGAAACTAACCCAGAACTGTCTCAGATGTACCTCTGTTTAAACTTGCAGAGCATCTCTTTAACCCCAAGGTATCCAGCATGGGGGTGTTCATGGTAGTAGTAGCAGATGTCTGCCATTAGACTGTGTGGTACCCACAATTTCAAGTCTGTGGTGTTGGAGTGAGGACAGGCCTACACATGGCCCTGCTTGTCTTTGTAGCTTTTGGGGTGCTTGGCCAACAAGTCCTGTATTTTTGGGTCGGCCTGCTGCTGCTCGGCAAAAGCCGCTCAACTGGGTTGAGCCTCCATCAGCTGCACACGTTCTTCCATAATCTCCGCTCAAAGAGGGACTGTTTCTGGAGGGAGTATCCTTTCCCAGTCTTCTAGATCGTATGTAATCTCTTGGGGATTAGCGGCTCTGAAGAATGCATTGGGTAGCTTATTTTGTTTCCCCGGGCAGTGCTGGTTGTTCAGGTCTTTTCTGGTGATAGTTTGTTGTAAATATGGCTTAACAAATTTCCGCCAAATTACAGATCTCCTTTTGGTCGTCCCTAAATAGGCCCGATTATGCTGGCAGTAAATGATGGCTTGCTGCTCGAACGATCAAGGTTACCCTAGGATTGCTCCCTCTCTCAGTTTCTCAGCAACATGAAACTTGGTAGATATTAACTTGTTGGCGAACCTTAGGGTCAGTGTGATTTCCCCTTCAGTAGGAAAACAAGCTCCTTCCTGGGGCATGAAGATTGTGGTGTACTTTCTGGGTTGTATTTGGTTTAGGTATTCATGTGTCTTCTTCCGAATGAAATTGGCATTCTCAAGTGTGTCCAAGGTCGCCAGCACTGCTTTGGTCCCAATCATCATGGTAATACGGGATAGGGCCCTTATACAACCTTCTCCTGTAGGATGGCAACCTGTATGACCTCTTCTTTTGCAGTGGTTGGAGGTTCGCCACTTTTCTTCGAATCTACTGACCTAGCTGGGCCGGTCTGTCTGCTCTGGAGTTTACTCTGGAAGATGGGATAATCCCTGTGAAGTCACCAAGTTGTTGTCTTTGTAGAGATTGAGACTACTTTTGTAGGTATCCTTCCACAAAATTATGAAAACCGGTATGAAGATATTTACACACAGTTTTATCTGAACACCACAGTGATTTTATCTACTGGGCGGCATGAAGATGGCACTCAACTGGCAGACAGCTGATGAACTCCTGCTGTGTTACTGCAGACATCAGCTATTTATTTCAGCATGGCCCCACATTGAGTGCCAAAATAATGATGCACAGCAATCTGCCACACCATCAGATTCTTCTCAGGGATATGTAAATGAAAATAAAATTTCATGGGCTTGTCCATCAGTGGCAATAAACACGTGTCCGATTCTCTTGCCAACTCAAAATAAGACTCGTCTGCAGCGTACACATCAGTTAAACCTGCGAGAGTGCTGTCCTGTGACCACCACAGCAACTACATACAAAATATTTTTTTTTTTTTTTATAATAAAGTAATTAATTATAACGTTTATATTGCAGAATTACATCTCAGAAATATTAAAATAAAATATTTATTAAATTAAACTGTAATCTGAAATATAATTTTAGAATTAAGAATAATAAAAAGAAAAAAATTATTTCCCTTATGTATTCTTTTGTCACTGCTGTTTGCCATATTAGATTAGGCAATTGTTGAAGTACAAAAATTTTAGAGAAATTATAAATATTTAGTTACAATTCAATAAGGCATCATATCCAGAACATCACAATACATAGTATATTCTAATCCTAGGAAAGAAAACATAGTTAATTTTAAAACACACTACATATCCAGGCACTGTTGACACAATAAATAACACCAACAAAATTTATAGACTCAAAAATTTCAAGTAAAAAAAATGAAAAGAAAACATGTAATCGTAAGAAAAAAGAAGAAAAAACTATGGTGTGTTCCAGATCTGCTTTACACTCAAAATAAACACTTTTTTTTTTAACTGGAACCATGCTGTGGTAAAGTTTGAGCGCTACACAAACACACATAATCAGAAAAAGGCCACTTGTATCGTGGCAAATCAGACCTTCAATTTACATATGGTAAACTTATTTTTTTTTCAAATGTAATTATATTTTAAAAAGTTATTATCCAATAAAAACCTGAAGAACTTTCATAAAAACTTCAAATGTCAACCACTTGAATGCCTGCTTGGCTGCATGCTAACGGACCAGCCTGAAAGCCACCCTCCCAAGAAACTGGTTCCAATTTATTTTTCTGACACACCATGATAAAAAAAATGTGAGGAAGTTTACAGGGCAGATGTTATTCCAGACTAAAGGTGGTACTGTAGTGTGTGTCTATTGCAATTATGTGCCATTATGCACAATTCCAGGTTTCTATCAGTAGTGTTTCTGCTCAAAATAATAGTATGGAAGCAGTTGAGAAAATATGCGTAAGTTCAAGGTTAATTTTCAAACAAGTATGTCACATTATCATCACCAAATCTTACTGTCAAGAACGACACTAACTACATTTACGCTACAAAATAAAATAAGATTTGTACACAAAATAGATGGCTCAACATACCCAAACCTAAAATAGTGATTAAAAGAAGACTCAAACTGGTGAGCATGCAGCTCACCTTGGCGGGTAGCAAAATCTGCAAAGTTCCAGATCATCTCCCCGATGAAGAATTCTTCTTGTCTCAGCGTGTCGAAGGCCTTGAAGTGGTGTTTCATCAGCTCGACCTGGTAGTCTTCAGTCCACACAAATGATGGTAACTGTCAGAAATAACTGTCTCTTACAAGTTGCTCAGTCTCTGCTACAAACAAGTACTAATGTACACTGGCTGGGCCTACATGACTTTCTTTGCAATAATACTGTTTTACTCTTGTATCCCAGTAAGGGATTTCAATAAAAATATTTTTTTTGTTTCAGTGTAATGGAGTATATAAAGCTCCAGTGCTCTTTATAGACAAGGTCTTAGGTTAGGTGTAAATATGTGTGTACTGTATATGCTATATGTAAAAATTTCTTGTTATTGCATTAATTGTAGTTTATAGCTTTGTGTATGCCTTATGTGGCCATCTAACTGTTGACACACACAGTAAATAAATAACTTAAAAGTTTCTCTCCTTAAAATACTTTTGCATTTATGTAATTAGCAATTGCATCAGCATTCAAAAAACCTGAGAATACAAATAAACTGTAAAAACTACTTAAATTTTAAATAACAGTAACATATTTCAAGACAGCCTAATACATTTATTGAAAGTTTTTGTTTGAAGAAATTGTTGTGGGTTGTGGCTCATGTGTAAGGCAAAGAAGATTTTCCAAAGCTACATGATCAACAGTTCCTATATGGTAGCAAAAATTGGATGTGGAACACATTTTCTAAGACTTAAGTTTCTTTCACTGGTGTTCATTCTACTATGGCGTGTTACTGTTTTCATTCCTTCCACATCACATAAGTGCTGTTGCTGTGAAGTCTCTTTCACCATTTGACACAGGCCATTCAAATGTGCCCATAGTAATACAAAACACACACATGCTACATTTATCATATCAGTGGTGTGCAAAGTTGAGAAATTACACAATAAGTGAAGTCAGTATTGTAACACTTTACACTGCTCAATTATTGTTCTTAACCTACCCTAATTCTAAGGTGTTAAGTGTGCATCCGAGGTATGGACAGGAGTTAAATGCATCTTAGGGCTGAAACTCATACGCCTACAGGGGGAGGAACTCGTGCAAGGAGGTATGCATCACAGCAGAGAGGGATTGGGCAACCATGTCCGCAATCAGGGCCATGACTACCTCCCTATAGTTAAACCATAACTAAGAAGAGAGAGGGGAAAAACCAGTATAGAGATCATAAAAACCCTCTCAACAGAAAATAATTCAAAATCGTTACTTGTATTATTAGAAAATGCTACAGGAGAAAGATGGGTAGAGCTCATGCTCTTTATTAATAGGTGGTGAAAGAGTAGTAGAGAGGAGGCGGACTTCTTCTTTTTGGTTTACGTTGAGTAATGCATACACAGCATTGCACTCTGGTGAGGGGAGTGCTGCATTTGGACCTGTCCCCCAAAATCGTGAGAAGATTCTTGAAAAACTTAAAAAAAAAATTATGGTTAATATGTCCAATACTTTGGCTAAGGCCATGGGTGGTGAGCAGTATGTACGCTAGAGGAATAACTAACCTATAATGTATGGGTATCTTGTGTAAGTTGCACTCTATTTCACAACAGGCAAGCCACTGTAGCCATGGGCTGTAACAGTTATTTTTCCGCCTATAATGGTGCAGGTACATATTGCTTTGTGGGTGTTATTTTGTAAGTAATTACCCAACCTTGGTTTAATAGAAATTGCAACATACTTTGCAGTGTCAGCATGCACCTCACATGCTGACTCCTGGGATGATTTAGGGCCCTGCTAGACCATTGCCTTATTCTAGGTCTCATTAGTAATCCTAATCCCTGTCTCAACACTCTACTTTCACGAGGCGACAGACTGTCCACTGTCCCTACACTCAAGCGAGAACCAACTTATCCTTTGCCTCGGGTTGAAACATCCTTAACTTCTTCGATCTGAAAACCCTTAACTTCTTACTTTCTACTCCGCAGCTATCCACATTACAAACCAAATAAACTGCGTGTGTGAAGCGCTTTGAGTGCAAAAGGCTAAGTCTATGTGCAAGTTGCTGCCCAAGATGCCATGTGTACGACCTCTGTCCGGCCTCCAGTTATCTCCCTTATCTAGCCAGCTGGCGGGCGGTCTAGGGGTAAGAGGAAGGCCACATACATCGGGGAACCCAACCGCACTCTCTCTCTCATACGGCCAGTACATCTAATTCACGCATTCCAGCCGCTCGCTGGGGCACCTGCAGGAGTGCCACCCAACGGCCGCCTGCCACTTATGTAACCACCTCGCCAGCCCGCTGCTCAACATGCCTCCAGTACTGACTTTGTTTCCAGTTGCGCCGCCCGCCATATGGCATATCTTACATGAACTGATGAGGCGGGGAGGGTTATTGTCCATCCTAGGACCCAATGTGACCAACACTGTCGCAACACTACGTGGTGATCTGAATAAGGCATTATAACAGAATATGGTGGAAGTGGGGACAGCTTTAAAGGAGACACGAAATCATAAAGTGCATGTAGAGTTTTCTATGAGCATATTGCAGAGATTGCAATGCCAGATGAAACGCCTCCACTGGATTCTCGCCACGTGGGAGTATGTAACCTCAAACCACCTTGAGCTTTTGATTTCACTTCACCTGTGCTCTGGAAGCAATGGAAACAATGTTTCGTCTGGTATATGTCCATTCATGGGTACACAGAAAAAGATGAATGTGTAAAAATTGACAAACTTTTATATCTTCTTGGAGAAAAGGCAAAAGAGTTGTGGGCTCATTTTACTCCTCAACCTACGAGTTACGAAGAAGCCATTCAAGCATTTGAAAATCACATTAATACTTTTAAAAGTGTAATTTTTGAGAGGTTTAAGTATAATTGTACAGTGTAGGGCATATATAAAACATTCAGTAGTAGACAGTTGTGATTATGGTCAATTGAAGTACAGACTAATCAGATATCTCTTAGTGGTGGGGTATGAAGGATAAAAGGACAAGCGAAGAACTTCAGCTTAAACAGATTCTATCTCTTGAGGAAGCAGTTTTAACTGTGAATCAGGTGGAGATGCAGTGTCACCAATAGCGTGTCCTGCATGGCAGTGGCATGAGGGAAACTAGTCAGCAGCAAGACAGATGGCAGCTCTCCAGGAAAGAAGAGCACTCCTCCCATGCGGAGGGGCATGCTGACCCCAGCCAGAAGTTCCAAGTGTTTTGTGTGTGAAAAGCCGGGTCACTAGGCAGTTGTGTGCAAGTCTTTTAAGCCACCCCTCACAGTTTGCAATGTTGGGGAGATGCAGTAATCTAAACAACTACCAATTTAAAGATGATCAAGGGGAATATTTAGGGAGCTTAACGCTAACATTGAAGGCAGTGAATTCACAGCAGTGTGAACCAAGTTCATGGATAGTTATGATAGAAGTAGACAATTGTGGATACAAATATGAGTTTCTTATAGACACAGGAGCTGATGTTAAAATGTATAACTAACAGTATGGTGCCAAAGTCTTATAAAGAATTTATTGTATCTGGTAGGGATAAAATTAGGACCAGATGGTCAGTGCTTAAAAGTGCTGGGGTTTCTATGTTTGCAGCTGAAGCATAAATCTTTGTATTATTATATTAATGCCTGTGTCATATCAAACCTCAAGACACCAATACTAGTTAGGCTGGGATTGGTAAATATTGAAATTGTGTCATTCAGGAGGTAGACCATCAATTTCAATGAGAGCTTAGAGGGCAATGTAAACATAACCTCCTTAGAAACGCACTCTTTTATGGATGTGAAAACAGAATTTCCTGGTTTTTTCAAAAGCTTAGGTAGAATTACTGGGGAAATTACTATTCAATTGAACAATGTATGCCCACGGGTTCAGTCTACTCCTCGGGTTATAGCAATATCTCTTCTACATAAGCTAAAAAAAGGAACTTGATCATCTGGTGAATCTCAACATCGTTGAGCTTATAACTGAACCTACTAAATGGGTTTCTCCAATTGTAATTACACCAAAAGGAGAGGGTGTACGCATGTGTGGGGTTTATTCAGAACTTAACGAAGGCGTGTGTAGACCCCATTTACCGATCAGCAGTATCTAAGTCACCCTTGTTCAGTTGAATGGAGCAAAGTATTTCTCGAAGATTTATGCAAACTCAGGATTTTACAAAATTAGGTTAGACAAACAGAGCCAGTTGTTAATCACATTCATTACTCTTTTTGGGAAGTTTTTTTAAGCACTTACCATTTAAGATTTCTTGTGCTCCAGAATATTTTACCAGCAGGATAGCTCAGATTGTTGAGGTTACTTCAGGCACCACCTCCCATGTGGATGACTTTTTGGTATTTGAGAACACTATTGATGAACATGGCAGAATTCTACAAAAAGTCGTGCAGGGAATGGAATCAGCAGGCCTTTCCATTAATACTGATAAAAGTGTCTTTGGGTTTACTAAAGTAACATATTTGGGACATATCTTGAGTTCTGAGGGTATTTCAGTTGATCCTGAGTTAGTGAGAGCTATTCAAAATTTTCCAGAGCCAGCCAAATAGCAGGAGGTTCAACAGTTTTTAGGGTTAGTAAATTTCTCTTTCAGATTTCTTCCAGAAAATCAGCATTGCTGGAACCATTATTTGAACTGTTGAAAGAAAAATGTGGTTTTATTTGGGGTCCACCTCAGTAGGAGGCATTTATACTAATTAAACAACTTTTGTCCCAAGCTCCAAATTTAGCTTACTTTGATACAGAAAAGTAGGCAATTCTCAATGCTGATGCTAGTTCAGGGGGTTCAGGAGGTTGTATCATGCAATAGGAGGCCAAAACAGAAATTGTGGCGTACACTTCTTGTACACTTTGTGAAACAGTACTCCCAGATATATAAAGAAACTTTTGCCCTCACCTGGTGTGCAGAAAAGTTTAAACAATATATTTTGGAGTTGCACGTTATCCTTGAAACAGACCATAAGCCTCTGCTACAAATTCTCCAAACCAAACACTTAGATGAATTGACATCTTGCTTGCAAAGGTTTCGCATAAAGTTGACGAAGTACTCTTACACATAGTTCAATATGCTCCAGGTAAACAGTTGGAAGTAGCTAATTGTTTACTGTGCAGCCCATTTCAGACACGGGAGGAAGGACAAGAGTTTGAACAAGTTGAAACTTTTGTGAATTTCGTTTTTTCTAAATTTCCTGTTACTGATCAGTTCATGTTGAATATCAGGAAAGAGCAGGCAGAAGACCCAGTTTGACACAGGTCATCTGGGTATAGTCAAGTGCCGTGAACAGGCAAAAATGTCAGTTTGGTGGCTTGGTTTATCATTGCAGCTATAAAATTTTATTCATAACCGTTCAGTGTGCATCTAGAAAAGGCAGAATCCTAGGCAGCGATTTTTGCAGACAGACAGATCAACCCTCGCATCCCTGGCAGGCCATAGCTTTAGACTCTCTCAAGTGCAAGGATTGGTACCCCATAGCCACGGACTACTATTCCAGACTTATTTAAAATCATTCCTGTGACTTGCTTAACAGACACAGTAGTAATTGCCAAGGTGAAGGAACTTTTTGCTAGTTCTGACATTCTTGAAGTTCTGCAAGTTGATAGTTACTTCCAGATTTTGTCGCAAAACTTCAGAATCTTTGCCAGAGACTATAACTTTCAGGTTATTCCATCGTCCCCTCACTAACCACAGCCAAATGTGTAGAGGCTGCTGTTAAGATAGTCAAAAATCTTCTCAAAAAGAATAACGACATTTTTGGAGCTGTTCTATCTTACAGAAATACACCATTGGAAAATGGGTTTAGTCCAGCTGAGTTGCTCATGAATTGTAGGTCGCAATCTACTCTTCCTCTTATTCCAGCTAAGTTGGAACATACAGTACAACTGGCAATAGTACAGAACCGGGAATAGCTGCGAGGGGTAAAATAGGCAGCTCAGTACAATAAGAGGCACGGAGTTAGTAAATTAGAGGATTTAAACAAGGGTGATACAGTTTGGATTACAGACTTTAAGATCTATGGGTAAGTAGTGAAAGTTGGACCACAGCCACGCTCTTGTATTGTAAACACTCAGAAAGGCAGTTACAGACAAAACAGGTGGTTCTCATTCCAGCACCCTTAAAACGAGAGGATCCCCAGATTTGAAAGAGAATGGAGGAAACAAAGTTGAGATAGGCATGTCAGGTAGATGAGACTACTTGGCAGAGTGAGGGAGATATATCAGAAAGGGAAATATCTAGTCCTGATAAAGGATTAAAATGCTTTCAGAAGCTGAAAGATGTAATAAAGGAGGTATAAGTGAAATTTCTAGCTGCAGCCAAGGATTTAAAGGCTTTACAGAGGCAGAAAGATGATCCGCAGGTAGGCAGGCAATTATGCAAGTATGGATAGGGAAAAATAAGACACTCAGAAGCATGCATGGTTGAGAGACTATGTAAATTAGATTGATTGTGAGTTTGTACATTTGAAACCTTTTGTTGGGTGGTTGTTTGTTATGTTAACGGTGGAGTACTCTTGTATATTATTACTGTTTGTTTGGTTACAATGTTTATTAAACCAGGTTGTTGGCAAAGGCAACTCAGAAATATGAAAGGAAAGATGATGTGTTAGAAGTAAGGTTGGCAATGGTGACCAGAAGTGTTATCTATGCAATGGGCCAGTATGGCTAGCAGGTGTGTTGTACCAATGTGGTGGTCTGAATAAAGCATTATAAGAGGATAGTCGTGTGTTTTTGATCTCGTATTGCAGGCAAAAGGTATTGGTAGTAAATCAAAAATGTTTGTGATATCAGGACTGCAAACACCTATATTGGAGAGAAATTGTTTACAAAAAAAACTTAGTTATTGTATACTTTAAGGGAGACTGTTGTGAAGTGGCAAATATTCATAGTTTAGAGCAGGCCCGTCCAACATACGGCCCCCGGGCCACCATCCGGCCCGCATAGGCCCTACATCCGGCCCGCGAGCTAGTTAAAATTTTTAAAGTCATAGCATAGATAGATGATGACATATAATAGACAAATATTGCGCAAACAATCTTTAAAAAGTCTCTTAGATAATATGTTTATTTTATCGACTACGAATAATATTCACATGTTTGTAGGCAAGTAAATAATGTTTACCTACGATTTATAAACAATAACACGAACTGCGCTTCGTAGGTATCAAATCCGCGCGTGCACTGAGACGCGCCCCACCCTCTCACCTCACCTTCGCGCTCATAGCACCGCCGCCGTGTCGCTCGCTCAAAGTCACTTGGCCGGCAAAGTTTGTCACGACGCGAGTAATTACTTATTTGGTTTGTTTTGTTCGATCGCGATTGTGTTTCATTTGTAAATTAATAGTGAATGAAGTTTCTTGTAGTGAAAAGTGGTGAATAAACGTAGGTACTTAATTTAAATCTTAACAAATAGATGAAGTATATTTATTTAATTACGGTTAACGATTGTCTTTTGTTATCCATACCTACATTGTTTGAGTAAATTTTGAGATACATATTTACTTAAGTAGGTGCATAATTTTGTGTTGTCTTATGGTTGTTTCAGATCAGGATGTCAACAGAGAAAAAGCGTAAAGTTGACACAGAATGTCGAATATTTAAAAACAGTTGGACTGAAGACTTTTTTGTCACAGAACATAATGAAAACATACTGTGTCTTATATGTAATCACAAAATAGCAGTTTGCAAGGAATACAATGTTAGGCGGCATTATTCTACAAAACACGCTTCTAAATACGATACGTACAAAGGTCAAATTCGAGTCGATAGTGTAAATTCGTTGAAGCTAAATATGATCGGTCAACAGGCGTTGTTCAAAAAACCAAAAGAAAACTCCGAGACAGTTACAAAAATTAGTTTCATGATAGCAGAAGCTATTGCCAAACGAAGTAAACCCCTATCTGACGGAGAATTTGTCAAGGAGTGTTTGGAGATATTTACATCGGTAGCGTGTCCGGAGCAGAAAGCAGTAGCTAAAAATATAAGCTTGTCACATCAAACCATAGCAAGAAGAATTGATGACATGGCCATAGATATTGAATCATCTTTAAAAACACAATTGAAGAAATGCGTTTTTTACAGTTTCGCTCTCGACGAAAGTACTGATATGTCGGATACGGCGCAGTTGGCAGTTTTCGTGAGAGGAGTGACAGAAGACTATACCGTGGTCGAGGAATTACTTGATTTGCGTCCAATGAAAGATACAACGACAGGAAAAGATATCTACGAAGAAGTAAAGAGTTGCATAGAAAAATATGAACTTCAAATCGAAAACCTTTGCGGCATTACTACAGACGGTGCACCAGCAATGACAGGAAGAGTAAATGGTTTTGTGGCTTTACTGCGGAAGAGCATCAAACACATGTTTATCCAGCATCATTGTATTATTCATCAAGAACAGCTATGTTCAAAAGTTCTTGAACTGAAGCACGTGATGGATAAAGTAGTGCGGACCGTTAATTTCATACGCGCAAGAGGACTCAATCACAGACAGTTCCAAGCTTTTCTATCTGACGTAGGTTCAGATCACGAAGACATAGTGTACTTTAGTCGCGTTCGCTGGCTCAGCAGAGCAACCACACTGAAGCGATTCTATTCGTTGCTTGATGAAATAAAAACTTTTCTTGAAAATAAAGACCAAGAATTTAGTTTTTTAACTGATGAGCAGTGGTTGGCTGATCTGGCTTTCCTGGTAGACATAACTAAATACCTCTCTGATCTTAATCTAAAACTGCAAGGAAAAGATCAACTATGTACGCAGTTATATGAACATGTTCAAGCTTTCACAAAGAAGCTCCTATTATTGGAGAAACAGCTGGAACAAAAGCAGTTGGCTCATTGGGAGACCTTGTCTTCAAGAAACCAAGAGACGTTGGAGTTAGGCAAGTACGCATCATTACTGCAGAGGTTGAGGAATGAGTTTGATGAGAGATTCGCAGACTTCAAATTACAACTGCCCACCATGAAAGTCTTCCAAAATCCCTTTGATGTTGAAGTTGAAAGCGCCAGGCTAAACCTACAGTTGGAATTGATTGAAATACAAAGCAATTCTCTTCTAAAAACCGCATACGATGGTTGTCTTCCGAATGGGTTGGTTGAATTTTACAAAAAGTATGTTGACCAAAAACAATACCCAAACATGACCAAATTAGCTCTTAAACAAATTTCCTTATTTGGTAGTACATATACTTGTGAACAGCTTTTTTCCCGCATGAAACACAACAAATCCAAAACAAGATCATCATTATCAGACATCCATCTTACAGGCATTCTGCGCATAGCCACATCTAAAATATCAGCTGACATAGATGCCCTGAGTAAACAAAAAAAATGTCAGGTATCTCATTAGATTGGTTTTGATTTATTTAAGTGTAAGCATTGTAAAACTAAGGTTTTCTTTTTAATAAATTATCCATATTGCATAATATAAAAAATTCCATTTTATTTACATTTATTAATATTTTAAAGCTCACTTTGCTATTGGGTATTTCTTTTCGCCCGCTATGGTTACAAATATGGTTGACCTGGCCCGCCGCAAAATTATGTTGGACACCCATGGTTTAGAGGGTACAAAAATACATGTTTCATTAGCCTTCCCAAGGTTAATAAGAGGCTTAGGTGAAATGAAAGGCCAAGTAAAAATTGTATTGAAAGATGATGCAAAACCATTTGTATATAGTGTTCCTAGGGTAGTGGCTGCATACCTTTCCTGAGGAAACTGAAAAGAGAACTGGACAGGCTGCTAGCATTAGAGATTATTGAGCCAGTTACTGAGCCACCAGAGTGGGTGGCACCTATACTGGTAGTTACAAAGGGAGATGCTGTGTGCATCTGTGGTGTATTAAATAGAAGTATTTGTTGACCACACTTTCCCATTACCAGTGTAGAAACGAAACTAGCTCAACTTAAAATTTAAAGTATTTCTGAAAATTTGACACAAATTCTGGTTTCTATCAGAAGAAGTTAGCAAAGGAAAGTCAATTACTGACTACAATCACCACTCCCTTTGGAAGGTTGTAACGTTGGCACATGCACAGTTACAAAGTTATAGCCGGCTTTAAGTTGGCACTCAGCTATAACTTTCTGCCCGGTTAGCTCAGTCGGTAGAGCACGAGACTCTTATTCTCAGGGTCGTGGGTTCGAGCCCCACGTTGGGCGCCATTTTGTAACGTTGGCACGCGCACAGTTACAAAGTTATAGCCGGATTTACGCTGCCACTCAGCGATAACTTTCCACTTGACTAACTATTTGTTCTATTCTTTTATTTACTAGTTAGGTGACACAGTTCACATACGAAGTTCAGATATGCAGAGTACGAAACGTTCACAGATAAACATACAAGTGAATAACAGCGCTACAGTCATTTACGAATTATTATGTTTCTTAAAAACTGGCCCTAAGAAATGCAGCGACCTCCTACACCAACGTAGAAACAATCTCTTAAGTTCAAGTTTGCCGATGTGGGGGTTAGGGTCACGCCCGATGCTGCAACTGCTGAATGTAAACTGAACTGAGTGGCGACTGACTTCCAACTGACCTCAAGGGCGACAGGCGCACGTGTACTTGTGCTGCCTATCACCCCCCTCTCCACAGATAAGGGCCTGGCGTGGGCTGCCATGCACGCTCTTCATACGTTATTGAAAATGCGTCGTACAAAACTAAAACTGTCGACGCAGTCTGAAAGTTTCTAAATAATGCTGACGCTTAACAAAAACCAAAACTTTTGAAACGACAACCGGACGCTTGATAAACGCAAAACAGCAAATGTATGCCCAATAAACAAACTATCACAGTAAAACGAACCACCACGGCTTTTAATTTCAAACCCGATAAAAATATTATGAAGCTTACCAAAGCGAAAGAAAATGAATCATGTGTCCCGAAAATTAAGAATACTGCGTCATTACATTACCCCCCTCGGTTTGGGATAGATTTTGAAGAAATCTATCCGAAAGCGAAACCTATCTTGTATTATGATACTCTGTAAACCACTGTGCCTCTGCTCCTTGAAAACAATTTACATATATAACATGGTAATTAACTCTTTAACTTGTAACAAAATTATTTACTTCACCTATTGAAAAGTAACAAGATATTTACGGGGATGCTGCAAGAAAATCATACCTTTCACTGGTTTCAGTTAGTTACCTGTTGTTATAATTTGTGGTTGAGGGTGTATTTCCAACCTGTGCCATTGCTGATTCATTGTGGGTTGCTGGCCTTTGTTTCCTCACTGGGATCAGCACACACCTTCCAAAAGGGGACCCAGGTCTGCCCAAAACTATAAAAAAAGCCACTGCGACTGCCTCACACTAGGTCAGTGCTGACAATAATCCAACTACACTTACTCCTTGTGCCACTGATCCCGGGACACCATAACTGGACACTAAGGGTGTAACAGATTTACATATTATTTGAGATAAATATTAGGTTAGAAGGTTGGCACCCTTGCAGAGGCCAACTGGTAGATGTAGTTGGTAGCTGCTACAGAGAGTTAATAGTTGTAGACATCAGAAGTGATGTTAAGCAAAGTAACAGATTCATCAAAATTGAGCTTAAAAGTTGTTTTGCTTTGTAATGGCAACACTCTACCCCATATTCCTTTGGGCCATGCTGTGGATATGAAGGAAAAATACAACAATATGAAATTACTTTTTGATGCTATCAAGTATGAATAACATAAATGGCTGATCATAAGAGCTTGGCTATGTCTTTAGGGAGGCTTCAATCTCAAATCACATTGATTAACTCATCCTGTGTAAGTATGTGTGACTCACTCAAATAATTTGGTGTATCAAAATCGGGAACTTGTGACGTAGAAACCTAACTTACGTCTCTTGATTTGTCTTCGTCATCATCTGGCAGCAGTTTACAGTCTTACGGAGGGTCAGGCACTGGAAGACCTACACTATGTGGGACGGGACGAATAACTGATGGAATGCTTAAGTATTCTACATTCCACTTTTTTTCTTTGAAATACCATGCTCTAAAGTCAGTGTCATGCAGAAATATAATCCATTCACGGTATCTTCGATACTTTTGAAAAGAACCTTTGAAAAATCACCCTAGGAGTTACATGTTCAATTGGTTATAAAAAAATTGTATATAGAAAAAGGTTTTGTCTTGCTTTTAGCACTGAAGCACTATATAAATTGGTTGTTTTAAGTTTTAAGTATATTTTTTCAATAAATTATAATAATTTGTTAAAAGTCCGTACGAATTAACAACGGATTTTGAAGGGACATGTTGGTTATAGCTGAAAAGAAATAGTTCGTAGGTTAAATATTAATATGTATAAATTTAATGCCGTAATTGTAAAGTCAATATTGCTAAACTATATATTTACATTTTTACGTAGCACTCATGGGTAAAGATTTCACTGTTATTAATTGAAATTAAATAAATTTCAGTGTCTGTCCAGCGGACTCATACACACCATCTTGTCTGTCTGGGCACGTTTTTTTCAGAAGTATAACCACGCCATATTGGATATTGGAGAAGCTGAATTGTGGTTATAAAACTAACGTAACACNTTTTTCAGAAGTATAACCACGCCATATTGGATATTGGAGACGCTGAATTGTGGTTTTAAAACTAACGTAACACATCTTTCTACTTATAAGATAATTCTAGGTTAAGACGTAATTTTAGTATTAGCGTTGTTATTTCCGCAGTTTATTTATGTAAGTTGTAAATAAACGTGCAAAATATAGAAAGGCATTTGAATATTTCCGTTACGTAATTCCCTTCGCAATCCTTAACAGAAAAATATATTTTAAAAGAATGAAAAGGAATCGATTTTTGGTCAACAATCGATTATTTTCGAAAGCTTTTTGTGGAGCCTAAGAGATAGCAGCACATTAGCGTTGGTTCTTCAGTACTAAATGCTAACATTTAGTACTGAAGAACCAACGCGTGACTTACACGTATTTCTCTTATATCGTCTTTCCACCGCACGTAGTGTTATTTTGAACAACGTCACTTATTCAGCGACAGTTTCTTGATGGAAAAGCGATGTACCTACCACGCAGGTTTCAAAATGAAAGTTATTTTGTTCGCTGAAGTGTTTGGAAATNATCGAAAAGGAATCGATTTTTGGTCAACAATCGATTATTTTCGAAAGCTTTTTGTGGAGCCTAAGAGATAGCAGCATATTAGCGTTGGTTCTTCAGTACTAAATGTTAGCCGTGACTTACACGTATTTCTCTTATATCGTCTTTCCACTACCACGCAGGTTTCAAAATGAAAGTTATTTTGTTCGCTGAAGTGTTTGGAAATCGAGCCGCGGGCCGTGAATTCGTAGTAAATGAAACGTTAGTGCGGGGCTGGCGGAATTTTTCTCACTTATAACTCGTACCCCGAGTTTTCAATACATTCTTTTAAATAAAATGTGCGAATTATATGTGATAAAATACGGTACCATTTATCACAGTGAAATCTTTAACTTGAGTGCTACTTCCAAAAGTTTATTATGTAAAATTTAACTTTTTCCTTACACCAAATATGTAAATAAATCTTAATACAATAAGTAAACTTTAATTAAATTATATCATTAACAGTTTCGATATATACTTGAATCTACCTTTTTGTATGTATTACAATATTTTGCTAAATTGATTAGCATTTTTTAGACATTTGGAGAATTTTATTAAAGTATATGACAGTTAAGATTACATGGCATTGTTTCTCTTCAAAAATAAATTTTGGTAGTTCCCACATGGACACTGTTAACAAAATATTTGACAGTTCCCACATGACACTGTTTGTTTACAAAATATTATAGAGTTCCCACATGGCACTGTTTACAAAACGTTTGACAGGTGTCACATGGCAATGTTTTGTTACATACTGCGGAATGATACATAATCGGGTCCCTGAAAGTAGATCTTTAGCAGGGCTTCAGAAAATCTTGAAGTTACCGTGAATACATTATACACAGTGTGTGCAACCACAGCAGCAGTGAGCAGAATCCCTGCTACCCTCACCACTGCCAGAGCGACGTGGTGCTTGGTGGGAGTGGACGGAATGGAATTGTGAGTGGCTAATCCTTGGTAGTGCAGTATTATTAGAAATAGGGCTGAGCCGATACCGGTACCGATATATCGAAACCGGCCGGTATCGTAACTATCGGAATGTGCGCAATTCATGTTTAAATCACTGATATTATAACCGATATTTCGCCCTAAAAATCTAAGATGATGCTGTTTTCGACTTGCCATAATTGGAGTGGCTTAGCTCACTATTTGATTTTATTAAAATAATAACTTTTTTTAAATTGGTTTTTACTAAAGTACCCAACTGGCTGTGTTTATTTCTAAAGCAAAATTAAGCACGTTTATCATGATTGTTTACAAAACATGTATACAAAAAAACAATAGTATCCACTATTTGCATTTACTGAATTTTATCTATGCAGGCAAGCTTTGCAGCATTACCAAAACTTAACATTTAATAAGCCTAACACATATATATTATTAACCATAACTAATATTTACGATTACCTCCAAAAATATTTTGTCTTAATAGTTTCATGACAAACCGCGAACACGGCGACGCATAAAAAAGAACTTATGTAATATTTTAATGTTGGTTACATGCTGCACATTACTGCCGCCTAGCGGCGCTGTTCCGACCGTTTGTCTTTTTTTTTTGTTTGTTTTGTTGGTTTGTTAGCTGTTGCTGTAGTAATATGACGGTGTTAGGTTAGGGTACGAACACGGTGAAATTATTTACGAGAGCCAGCAATAAACAAATAATTTGGCTGGAAAAAAAAGTGACTTGTGGAATTTTTTTTACCGTAAGCAACACGCAAGAATGCAAGGCTGTTTACAATATTTGCAAATGTTTGGTTTCGAGAGGCGGTACATCATCGAGGTCGCAAAGTACCATAAACTTAAAATGGCACCTTGAACATATGCACCATTTGAAGTGTTATGTTTTTTTTAAGAGTTTCATTGCGTAATGACATGCTCTTGGAGATTATTTTTGTCTTATAAATATGCTTAAGCTTAATATGTGGTTCCTAGATTTATATTTATCGTAATAGTTAGACCTATCACTGAAACAATAAAAACGAAGACAATTAGAATTTATTTAGCTAAATGTTTTGAAAATAAAGTTTTTAATTTTTTGAAACTTGCAATAATGTTATTTTTCCTTATCAAGGCAGTATCGGTATTGGTATCAGTAATATCGGTAAGTTTGTATCGGAAATATCGGATAAGGCTCAAAAACCATATCGGCTCACCTCTGAATTTACAAGTGGTACGCATAAACCGTTAGACATCTGTAGCGGTTATTACATTGTTGGAGAACATATTTGCTAGGTATGGCATACCAGAGTCTATGCGTTGTGATGGAGGAACTCGGTTTACTTCTTGGGAGGTTCACGAGTTCTCAAAACAATATTGACTCGACCACCTCACATGAAGTCCAAAGTTTGCCCAGTGTAACAGTGCAGTGGAAAGTTAAGTAGCGATTGTAAATAAAATCTTATCTAAAACTGGAGATCTGAATCTCGGACTGCTTGCATATTAGGCCATACCACTAGAATCAGGATTATCACCAGTATAATTGTTGTGTAGAAGAAGACGTGGACTACACTACCAGCGATNACTACACTACCAGCGATACCTACTTCTTTGGAACCACCCTGTAACCCATGGGGATGGTCTAATGAAGGGGCGGTGCAAGCCAAACTATGACAAAGGCATGGTGTAAAACACGTGAAACCCTTGAAACTCGGCGTTTAGGTGTGGGTCCAGATCTGAAAAAATATTTAACAGTTTGAGGACTGACATGTTACCCTAGGTCCTACCAACTTATTACAGACTCTTGCATCATCCGGTGAATTAGAAGAATGTTAATACAAACACAGACAGAGAGCAAAAGATGTAACTGAACTACAGTCACGAGTGTGTCTACGAGACACCCAAACCAGGAGCCTCAGAAGCCAGTGAACGTGCAAGAACCCGCACATTTGCAGTCAGAAAACAGTAAGAAAGTTTTGGAATCCCCAGGTGGGCTATTGTAGCTGGTGCACTTACCTATATATTTTGCCTGAGAACAATCATTTTAGTTAGAATAATTTATATCTGAGAAAATTTTAAAACAATTATATCGAGCTTTTTTTAATGAATTGCTTTCTGTTTTATATACAGATATTTAAATATTATGTAATTTTTTTATTTTATAGTTATACTTCTTTTGGTGCGTTGAGGGTAAAGTTGCGCGCACACAGTGTAACAAAATTTGACAGAGAACGTTGTAGGGGTATGACCCATAGCACATGGTTATATTTAAACCCGACAGAAAATCAGATCATGCGATAAGTAAGTTCAAAAACATTTCATTTATATTAGTAATTCATGTCTGTATATATATATATCTCTTATTAATTAATTTTACTTTCATTGTGCCGTGAAAAATTTGTTAGTGACGATAATTGTATAATACAATTTTGAAAGTGTTTTCACGTATTTAAAGATAATTTAATTATGTTCTTTAATCAAACGTTTATTAATTGTATTAAATGTCTTTCTTTGGTCATTTTATGGTTTTTCCAACCTGCATAAATTATTTGCATACAAAATAAAATTTTATTTTGGTCATGCCAAACAAGTATAGCTTCTAACGCATGGACATAATTTAATTTATTCTTATTACAGTTTTTATGGCAAATTCTAGTTTACCCTGATTCCTGTTACTGTTACAATAGATAATCTAGGTGAAAACACCTGCTTGCCGTCTCTGACAATATTCCTTGAAACTCACTGAAGGTGAGTCTTACCAACATCGTGTGGAGTTACTGCAGATTCCATAATATATGATGTTGGTTAAGCAGTAGTTGGAATTTGCTAACCAGTTTTGACCAAACTTTACTTCTCTTTTGGCAGTGAAAGATAGCATCTCAGTGACCCTGTGATATTTTGGAAAATATACAAAACTCTTGGAGTTCTCTCGCCAAGTACACCACAGTCTTATACAACTATACCATTTTACATAAAATGAAAGCTATTCGTTAATACATATATCATAATTTCTCGCAACTTAATGTTTTTAATAACTGGATATGTATTAGAACAAAACTACTGTATTTATCTGCTGAGAATAAGAACAAAACAAAGTACAGAAATCATTGTCTTTCAGAAATAGTTCTACCATTGTCAGTCAACACTGTCAAGATGCTGTAAACAAGGAGGGAGTATGCGAGTATTAAACAAGTGACATAATTTGGGTGCCGTACAAACATCNTAATCGGCTCCCTGAAAGTAGATCTTTAGCAGGGCTTCAGAAAATCTTGAAGTTACTGTGAATACATTATAACAGTCATTTACATGATTCGTTAGTTCACGCCATATCATTGGTACACCACAGTTCTCTGAAAGTTTGTTTCCATTCAACCAACTAAAATAAAACCCCAATCTAACGAGCCCGGATCTAGCGAGTACAGTGATGTTATAACAACATTCTCAAAAACCATTAAAAAAAGTACAAAAAAAAAATGCACAAAAAAAAAAAAAAAAAAAAAAAAAAAGAAAAANTTAAAAGTTATTTGAACTATGTTTGTTAGTATGCAGCAATAACATACTAGAGGTTGTGCTGCTACCGCCAATCGGTAGGCCACAGCTGTAAAACAAAACCAAAGAAAAAACTTTGGTGAACATGCCCGAAGCACACACCTGGTGAGTTGGGCAGTGCACGTGATGCTAAACATGTGCAAATAAGTGGTGAGACACTGTCCTATCTCCTCCCCATGTGCCACATGCAACTATCTTACCAAATGCTGCGTGCATAGCAACTGTGATAGGCAACACAGTAAAAAAATTAATAATTCTAAATGTTCGGGAGCCAAAATTTTTGTCTTTAAATTTTATATATATAAAAAAAAAAAATTGGGTTGATATGTTTTTGCTTAGGGTACGTCTTTTTCCCTCTTCGGAAATGGTGTTAACATCACAGAAGTTTATGAAAATTAGAATCTGTGATTTACCGATGTAGCACTTGCATTTTTTTCCCCCCCAGAAATAAGGCTACCTAAATGGTGCCGCTGGTATGTAGGTTAGACAGAACTTGAATTTTTTATGCACAATGATGTTTTGGAGTGGTTGCTGGGGGCAAGATAACTGCTGGCGCACGCAGGTGCCACATCTTGTTTGTGTTATGAAAAACATAAATAAAATGGAGCGTACAAAACACCGTCGGTGCCTCTATGGTTAAATATGCTTCAAACCCGAGCGTATTTCAAGTGTCCAAGACCAAGATGTGTGGGAGCGATAAGGGGGGTAGTAGCATGCATATCACACATTACACAGCATCTACACTTAACTAGTGTATTGGCTTTCCATCAGCAACTTGCTTCTACGAGTATTTAGCAGTGACACTGTCATATAATAGTATAATAGCTTCAAAAAATTGATCTAGAAAAGGGGGAACCCCCCTCCCAAATTACTACTCTTTGGATGCGAAAACTTTAATAAATACAGTTTTTAAGCAGGAAAAAAAGAGCAGGTATAAAACAAAACTTCCTTGCTGCAGTCTTCCTACTTTCTCATTTCAACTTTACTATAGCTGTCAAGCACTTCCCTCCCCTGTGACCCACATTCCTATCAGCAGGATATCTTTGTCGAAGGAGGCAACCCTCCCCCTCGCCGGTGTGAATGACATCTCACTCCTCCACAAAAAATAAGAGGACAATGTGGCAACTACCTGCTGGGAACCACCTCCATACAAAATCCCTGTTCAGCCACTCTTTCTCTAATGCAACCTCAGACACACTCCACAACATCAAATTCTCCAATTATTTAAAAATTTGTAAAAAGAGTTTGCCCATTGTACTTTATATTCCTTGCACTCACGTTATTTTTAATGTAAATGACACTGAACATGAATTAACGCATGCTAAAAATTACAGTACGCCGCACTCGTAAAACTGAATACTTTTGTATGCAGACATGTTGTGCACTGCAGAGAGAGAGAGAGAGAGAGAGAGAGAGAGAGCTAAAGAATGTTAACAACTTTTACTCCCCTGGCATACACAAAAGGAAGGAAGAAGACAATGAAGTGGACAAAGGCAGTAAAAATAAAACAGAAATTGCAGGAGAATTTGGTATTCCACAATTGTCTTTATCTACAATTTTAAAAAATCGCAGCAAAGTTGAACTTGCTCGTGACAATGCCTCTGCACTCTCAGCAATAAAACGACTGTGTGGACCTAAACATGAGGAAATGGAAACCAATCTGCTTCAGTGGTATCACGAAATGCGTGCAGCAAACATACCTATTTCTGGTCCTTTAATCCAGCAAAAGGCAGATTACCTGGCTTTGAGGTTAGGGATTCCCGATTTCAAATTTAGTAATGGTTGGTTGCAGTGGTTTAAAGAACGTAACAACCTTATTGCAAAAGTTGAGTGTGGCGAGTCGGGGCAAGTCGGCAACCGTCGACGTGGATAAGACCCAGGATTGGCTAAAGTCTGTGCAGCCAATGCTTAATCAGTTCACTCCAGATAATATTTTCAACATGGACGGAACTGGAGTTCTTTACAACCTGCTGCCAAATAAAACATTGGCTGTGAAAGGTGAGAAGTACCATGGAGGTAAACGCAGCAAGGAACGTGTTACAGCATTACTGTGCTGTAACCAAAGTGGTAGTGAGAAGTTATGTCCCCTTGTTGTAGGCAAGTTTCAGAAACCAAGATGTTTCAAGAGTATTGTTAATCTACCATGTGATTATGAAGCAAATTCCTGTGCTTGAATGACAGTGACAATATTTCAGAAATGGTTAATGAAATTGGAACGACACATGGCATGTAAAAACAGAAAGATTTTACTTATTTTGGACAGATGTACAGCACATTCTGCTGTTGGCCTTGAGTTGTTAAAAGTGACATTGCTCTATCTGCCAGCCAACACTACAAGTTTTCTACAACCTCTTGATCAAGGTATCATCCAGTGTGTGAAGAGGAACTACAGAACTCGTCTCACACGTTACTTAATTTGTCACCTGGTACTGAAGAAAGAAACCAACTTGCGATGGGACGTTTTGAATGCCATGCGGAATGTATGTATGGCTTGGGGTGAAGTCACATCGTCTACAATAGCCATATGCTTAAGAAAAGCTGGTATTGGTGCCAAAGAAGAACAGGCCAGTGAGGAAGACAATGATGGCAATATGGAAGGATGGGATTATCTCCAGGAACGTCTGCAATTCCAGGAGCAGTTTCGCCACTTTGTGCATGTGGATGATGATGTTGCAACATCTGCTGCACCTGTTGTGGAAGAACTGATGTGTGTTGACGTTCAGTCAAGTGCTAGGACTGTTGAAGAAACTGAAGATGACAATGGAGAAGATAATGATAGTGCATTACTGCCAACGAAGAAGGATGCTATCCAGGCTTTAGCCACCCTGGAAAATGTGCTTTCAAACATTGATGTTGATAGGCAAACACTTCTGGAATTAACTATCTATGGTTGTTAATAGTGCCTATGAAGAAAGAACAATGCAAACCAAAATTGACTCACTTTTTAAGCCAAAGGTTTAAACTTAAAACAGTATGCTATTTGCCACGAAGTCAATGCTGGAAACAATATAAATACTTTGTACAAAATATGTAAGTATTCTTAAAGATTTGTATTCACATATTATACATTTTTCTAATAGTAGTGAAGATAAGATGTGTACTGTTCTCCGAGAAGTGTTATACAAGTAAAAAAATATTCTGCAAAATTGTTACTTTTATCAGCTAATTTTTGAGAAGTGATATAAAAATATTATTAGTTTGAATTAATTTTTTTCTAAATTTTGCTAGTACAAACCTTGTTATTACAAAACCTCATTATTACAAAGGGCCAAAATGACTGTCCCTTCAGGTTTGTATTAATGAGGTTCGACTGTAATCAATTCCAACTTAATTTTGTATACTGGCAGTATATATTACAAATATCAAATGCGTCAAAACAGCAAATATTGTTTCTGCCATTTTGTAAATTTGTGCTACATGAAAAAATAAAGTTTTTATCTAATATCTCAGGGAAACAATTGACAGATTCCTACAGTATTTGACAAACAATGTGGACTGCAGCAGGTGGTATAAACTGATATGTGTTAAGCAGCTCAGGCACTTATTTTCAAAATGGTGCCTATTTAAATGTTTTAACTCATTATCTTTTATTAACAAAACAAATTAAAATTTAACTATGCATACTGGCTGTATCAATTACAACCATCAAATTTGTCCATACAGAGCCTCATTTCTCTGCCATTTCTTAAGTTATCCCCACAATAAAAATACATTTTTAAGTCATATCTCGGGAAACAATAAACCCATTCTTATCAAATTTCGTGACTAAGTTGTACTATGATAGGTGATATAAATATATGTATTTTTTAAGTGGCAGACATTTATTTTAAGAATGGCAGCTATAAAATCATTTTAGCTTGCTGTATCTATGAAACTATGTAATCAATTTTAACTTAACTTTGTATGCTGACAGTATACAATCAATGAATGTGACAATACCAAAATTGTTTGTCCTCCATATATTAACATTGTCACATGTAAAATATGGAGGTTCAATGCCATATCTCAGGGACCAATCAACTGATTTCCCCAAATTCTTCACACAGGTAGCGCTTTGGTAGGCCATGTAAACTTAATAGGGTTGTGTGAATATTCTGTATACCAAAACAAACAAGAAAAATGGTAACTTTCATTTTCGTTTTCATAAGAAATTTGGTTACCGGAAGTTGTAACGAAATGAAAATTTTCTATTTTTATGAATTTTTGGGTGTTTAACGAATGTTCATTTAGTGCATCAGCAAGAAAACTTGTGCCTATAAATCATCTTGTTTGTTTTCATTATTTTATAACTAAAGTAACTATATAAAACGAAAATTTAAGTGTAAGCAAGACCCCTGTCGTAAATACTCCATAACCTACATTTTTTTAGTTTGATTTTAGAGCAAATTTGTTGTAATGAATAACTTGCTCAAATATTATGAAATTTGTTAATTTTTCATTAAGGCTGAACTCCGGCACTATTTTTCATTTTCGTTTCAGTTTCATGAAAGTTCATTACATATATTTGTTTTCGTTTCGTGAGAAAAAAGTCACATTTGCACAAACCTAAAACATACATGTTTTAAGTGGCTCAGTTACTTATTTTCAAAATTATGACCCTGTAAATATTTTAAGTTAAAACACAAGTTCACCTTGGCTTGAATAAATCATATGAAACAAATCATAAGTTCCCTTTTCTTTAATATCATTAACGAAAACAAAACAAAAGACAGCCACCTTGTTATTTTTACATTAAAAGTATATATAACTTATTTTCAAATACTCATATCTATGTTTGTTGATATTATTGTCCACAACATCCTCCCTCAAGAAAATTAACAAACGTCATTAAAATATTGGAAAAATTAGTTCAGAAATAAAACAATCAAAATAATTTACTGCAAACCAATATTTGTTCTCAGTTTTCAAACGATGGCCTACCGAGGGCTTTTGTGAGAATATCTGCCAACTGATCCTCACTGGCAACATAACTGAGCTTGACAATCTCATCCTTGATTTTTTTCTTTTTTCTAAAATGATATTTAACATCTATATGATTCAAGCGCTTGTTCTCAAAATTACTTGCCTCTCGTATAGCTGACTGATTATCTTAAAAAATCTCCACTGGTTGGTTGTACCCATCTATCAAGAATTGCAAGTCTTGAACGAGTTTTTGCAACCAACAAGCTTCGGTGATGGCAGCACTCATAGCACATAGCAATATATTCTGCTTCAGTGGATGATAAAGAAACATAAAACTGCTTCTCTGATGACCAAAATACTGTAGAATGTCCCAATTTGAACAGATCTCCATATGTAGACCTCCATTTCTCTAAGTCATGTCCAATCAGCATCAACGAAACCTATGATTTGTGATTGATACATTTTCGTAAAGACTAAGCTCATGTTGATAATACCCTTGATATATTGCAGGACTCTCTTCAGTGCTGTCCATAATTTTTCACTAGCACGACTTTGGTAGTGACTAAGAAAAGATACTGTATAACTTATATCTGGTCTTGAGCCAAACATTGCGTACATCAAACAACCCACAAGCTTACGACACTTGGTCTCAAAAGTTTTGTCACCTTTCTTTGCAGTTTGAAGACAACCTTTTAAATTGGAATACATAGGTGTAGACACGTGTTTGCAATTAGCCATGCCAAATTGTTAAAGTACTCTATTTAGATATATAGTCTGATTCAGTTTAGTCACTCTTGAAGTTAAGATATATTCGATTTTTATTTCAAGATAATTACAAACTTCACCTATGCCCTTCATTTTAAAATAGTTGGATAGCTCGCTCTTGAACAATTTTATTTCAGTTTCACTTGTTCCAACTAAGATCAAGTCATCTACATAAAGAAGCTAGTAGAGCCTACTATTTATACCAACTTTGGTATTTAAACAATAGTCATTCATAGATCTTACAAAACCTTCCTTTTCCATGACCTCATTAAACATTTCATTCCAATTCTTTGGAGGTTTTAAAGACCACAAATTTACTTTTGAGTTTTAGCACTATGTTTTTATTCTCCACTTCCATTCCGGGAGGTACTGAAATGTAAACTGTTTCTTTAATATCACCATAGAGAAAAGCTCCACTTAATTCCATTTTATGTATTGGTAATACCATCAGATTAGCAACAGCTACAATAACTCGCATAGTTGACAGTTTAGGTACTGATGCATATGTTTCTGATAAACGAAAGTATTTCTGTTGTTGGAAACCTTGAACAACCAATCTTGCTTTAAATAACAATGTCTCATTTTTGCTATTCCTTTTTCGTTTTGAACACCCATTTTCCATCTACTATTGGAGCGTCTAGTGGTTTTTCCACTTTGATACAAGTGTTATTTTCTCTCAGAGTTTTCAGCTCTTGATTAATAGACTCTTTCCATTTTTCAGATTGATCACTATTCATTGCTTCTTCATAAGAAACAGGATCTTTGGTTTCATATAAAGTTAACATACTAATTTCATAATAATCAAAATTCTTTGGTCTTTGTAAGGTGTTTCGGTTTCTCAGACATCGAACTTCTGCTGGTTTGATTTCTTTAACTACATTATCTTCTCCAAAGAAATCAATGTGGAGTACTTCATTTAGGTTTTCTATATCTATTTTCTATATCCCACTTTTTTTGTTTTGGTACATAAATATATGCATCAGAACCAAATATTTTGACAATCTGATATTGTAGTCTTTATCTAGCCACAACTGACAAGGTGTTTTACCTTCAACAGTGCTGGTTCCAGTTCTGTTTAACACGTAAAATGCAGTGTTAACAGCTTCAGCCCAAAAATGTTTTCCCAAATTTTTTGCACCCATTATTAATCTTGCAGAATCAACCACAGGCTGCACTTTTCTTTCAATTTGACCATTTTGTTCAGGGCAAAAAGGTGCACTCTTCTCATGAATAATCCCTAAATCTGAAAGCATTTGTTCACTTTCCAAGTTAATAAACTCTGTGCCACAATCAGAACTCAATACTTTAAATATTTCCCCAATTTGATTTTTGACCAAGGCAATGAACATTTTTAATTTTTCATTGACTTCACTTTTATACTTTAGAAAATACACAAAACTATAGTGTGAGAAGTCATCTTTGAAAAGAAGAAAATATTTTGAACTTCTTATTGATGAACTTTCCATTGGACCACATACATCAGTGTGTATAATTTTGCCTATTACTCTTTCCAAAACTCACTTTTTTCTGTTTTCCATCACACAAGGTTCGCAGAATATGTTTGGATCACCAGACAGTTTTATACTATTAGTATTTAAAATTTTCTTGCCCTGATAAGTGTTTTGGTGTCTCATCTTTTGATGCCAGGAGTAGATGTCTGATTCGCCACCAGCGAATGCCGAAAACGATTCTTCATGTGCTTGAAAATTTATCTTGTACAATTTTCCATATCTCATTGCAACTGCTGATACTTCTCCTTGCTTGTTCAAAATTTTAGACACATTATGATTTGTCACCATACAGTAACCTTTATAAAGAGCAGAAGCTACAGAGAATAAATTTATTTCACATCCGGGACAAACAATACTCCTTGTAATGTGATTGTAATAAACTCATTATTATCGACACAAGACAATAGTCTTATATTACCAATACCAGCAGTTTTTAAAACTCTGCTATCACCAAATTTAACATACCTATCTTCATCAAGCATTTTATACGAAGAAAAAAGTTCTTTACAACATAGATGTTCAGTAGCACCACTATCAATGTGCCATGTATCTTGTTCACAAGTGTCACTGAGGAAAGCTAAACTCAGTATAATCAAAGCATCTTCCTTACTGTTATCTCCATTTAAATCTTAATTTCTTGAACCTTCTCTTTTAAACTTAAAACAGTCCTTCTTTATGTATCCTATCTTACTACAAATGTTACAGTGGATAATTTTTTTTAGGTGCATTCAATTTATAACATTTGGCATTCACGTGATCCAGTTTGCTGAATTCATAAAATTTCTTTACATTGGATTAACTTTTTGTTGCAAGTGCCAATGAATCCTCAATTTTCGATGAACCCTTTCTTTCTTCTTCAATTAATAATCTTGCTATTAAATTACTCAATGTTTGTTTATCAGAGGAAACTAATTCCCAAGCATTAACGAAATGTGAAAAGGAAGATGGCAAAGCCATTAGCATCTTTGTAATAATCATTTTATATGACAGTTTTTCACCTAAATTTTCGACATGATTTACTAATTCTTCTGCTCTTGATAAAAAGTTTGATATACTTTCGGTCACATTAAACTGAAGGTTAAAAAACTTTTGTTGCAACAGATGCAGACTGACTTCAGATCTCTTCTCATACACTTTCATTAATTTTGACATAATTTGAGCAGCAGTATCACATGTCAATATGTGGGTAATTGGCCCTTCATTAAGCTGAGAAACTGTTATTTCTTGCTCTGCAATCCTTTCACATCCATTCTTTAAGAACTTTTTCATAATCAGATGTTTCTGGTTTCTGGTTTCGGTTTCATAGTCGCCAGCAACAACTTCGTAGATGCCTTTAGTCCTAAGTGTAACCATTACTTGGAACTTCTCAGTATTCCAATTATTGATCAACTTCAGTTTTACCACATTTGCTTCCATAATTATATCTATTAAAGGATACTAAGCCGATAATATCAAATTATTTCACACACACGAACATTGGTCTGATGTGTTATTATACAAACATAAACAATTGTACTTAAACTCAATCCAAAATTTACTTCCATTTGGTTACCTGTTTTGTTCTGTGTTCTGAGCACATAGCCAGTTAAAACACAGTTTACCTTGGCTTGAATAAATCATATGAAACAAATCATAAGTTTCCTTTTCATTAAGATCATTTACGAAAACATTTTAACTCACATTACATTCTTTCTTGTTTCCACAGAGTAAACAAAACAAAAGACAGCCACCTTCAAATGCTTATATCTATGTTTGTTAATATTATTATCCACAAAAATTCATTACATACATTTCGTTTTCGTTTTGTGAGAGAAAAAGGCATATTTGCACATCCCTAAAACATACATGTTTTAATTGGCTCAGATACTATTTTCAAAATGATGACCCTGTAAATATTTTAGATTAGTAACCCCTCATTCAAAACATTATATTGTTAAAATTCAAAGTTGATGCACGAATCCGACCTCCATAATGCAGTTGATCGTACACCAGCATATTGTACGAGGTTTTCTCAGTTAGAGTTCCAAGTAAGGCACATGTGTATTTGTAATTGTCTCACTACTGTTGCCTATGTTTCTGGTTTTATCTCTAATGATATTGCTTTCAACGAGACGACAAGTTCTACCTACTGTGGTACATTGAATGCCGAGGGGTTGGCAATAGTGTGCTTGATGACAATGGTTGGACAGTAACAATGCTTATGTATGCTTTAATGTATTTGAGGCAAAGAACGTGGTGAAATATATAACAGTGGTGACGAGGATTGGATCTTGGCGTGTATTTAAATGTTCATTTGTGACATGGCTGGTTTTAAGGTTGAAAAGTTTGTACCTAGAGAAAGACGCCTGTGATTCCTACATTGAGCGCATGGAGCACCCTTCATTGCAAATGGTGTTTCCAGCAAGAAGAAGACAATGAAAAATGGTGGGCGATTTTGATTTCTGCAATAGGAAAAGAAACTTATGAAGTTTTGTGGAATTTGCCAGAACCCAAGAGACCTCATGAACGCAGTTACAGTGATTTAGTTGAGTTGTTGGGTGCTCATTTTGCACCAAAACCGTCGGTTATAGCAGAGCTCCATAACTTCCATAGAAGAGTACAACAAAGCCATGAAAATGTGGCAGACTTTGTTGTAGATTTACACAAACTGACACGGTTTTGTAACTTTGGGACTTTCCTTGACTCAGCACTTGGGGATAAGTTCGTGGTTGGCTTCAAAAATGAGGATATCACGCAGCGCCTACATTTAGAATCTGACAACCTAACCTTTGACAAAGTAGCAGCCATTGCTATATCATAAGAGTCTGCAGGAGACAATACTTCGTCACATGCACCCGAGTCCCAATCATCTGTCTCATTGCACACAGAACAGGAATCTGTAAATGTGGTAAAAATTCGTCCTCGGAAGAGAGGGACAAACAAAGACCCCTCTCATGAAAGCTGTGTCTGTTGAGGCATTAGTAATAATTTCTCTAGTGCCTGCAGATTCCGTAAATATAAATATAATAACTGCAAGCGTATCGGACATCTTCACAGAATGTGCCCTAACCTTAGTAGACATGCACAAGGGGAAGCCAGTACACATAATTATGTTTTGTGTCAGAACTCTGATGCTTCACAAGACTTGTTAGAAAATGAGTTTGCAACACTTTACATGATGCTGAAGCCGGGAACGTGTCCCAAGCCTTGGGTCTTGCCAGTAACAGTGGGAATGTTACTTTGGACACGGAGATAGACAGTGGGCCAGCTATTTCAGCGGCTTCTGAAAGAACTTTGACGCGTGACGGGTACAGAGGATCGGAATTGCGCTGTATTCACACCCTGAGAAATAATCCCCGGGGAAGTCCCGACGTATAAAAACTTTCGGGGAGGTACTGCAGTCGAAGGAAACAGGGGAAAGTCCCGAAAATTAGCTGATATAAGCCCTCGGCGAAGGAAGCAGGGTAACCCTATGGACGAGATACTGCCGACACAGCTGCCGGGAACCCCCGAAACGCTTGCTACACCCCGCCCTCACCCCTAGTTTGAGCGCGAGAGCAGCTGAGGAGACACTAAATCCTATACAAAAAACGTGCGAAGGAAATGAGGGAACCCCCAATTTCTCTCGACACAAATTGCTGACAGCCAATTTGAATATATCGAGAGGCGAGTTAAATTCGAGAGCAGCCAAGACGAGCGGTCATTCAATGGTCGTCGGGCAGTTGTGAGCATTCATTTGTCGTCAGTCGTGAGCAGTCGTTCGAGAGGAGTTGTTCAGCCGCGAAGCAAGACAGAGAAGGCAGTTAGGCGAGAGGCTGTCACACCAATGGGCCGAAGTTCGGGACCAGCCCCAGGCAGTAATGTACAATCAGTTATTCGCAGTCAGTTGTTCAGCCAAGACGGGACTTGTTCGGCGGTACAGCCGTGAGACGAGATAGATGAAGCAGAAACGGGAGTAAACAGTCGTGTGACGAGAACATGAGTAAATTCCCGGAAACGAGTGGTAGCCCCAGTCCGAGAGGCACCATTCCCCGAGAAGGCGAGTCGTGAGCCGAAACTTCATGTGTAAATTCCAGAGACAAACCCAGTAAAAGTACCGAGAACTTATGAGTTCATTTCCGAAAACGTAGTGGCAGTTTCCACGGTTAGGAATGCAGACAGAAACGCGATAGCCGGAAGTAGGACGCGGAGGAAGCACTCTCCAATTAGGAACGCCAGCCGGGATCGCAAGGAAAGTGCAAGTCACGGGAGAACCCTAATCCCGGGCTTTATTGAGAGACAGTCAAAGCCGCAAGAAACTGCCAACTTCGTACAGCACGTCAATGAGAGCCAGTCCGAGGGCCCTAACCAGGGCCACCCAACTCACCATGCCTCAGCTACCAACGAAGGCAACTTGCCAAATGCCGTAGTCGCAGATAAGTAGAGAAAGGTCTCCCTTCAACAAACCTTCCCCGACGCATAGTATTCAGCTTACCAGCCCTCCAGGCTTACGACTAGAGGGGGGCTCAGTCTCGCCAGTGTGTGTGATAACTACGTGACCTTCTGATCAATAAAATCCTGGTGTGTTAACTAACGGAGAATACGAGTATTTGTTTACCCCTGAAGCAACAACCTCAGGTGCCCTTAGTCTGCACCAATATAATTTAACTAAATTAACTACTGGCCACCCCCTGTATAACTCAGGTGGCCGAGTAGCAACAACTTAAGAGAGGTTCTTTTTAAATTATCCTCTGACTCACATAAGGGTTTGTTTCAAGTGTTACAACAATGGAGTGATTACTCCATGTTGTAAAAATAAGTGTTATAGTGGCAGTTAATGGTCAAGACAAACCAGTGATGTTGGATCTGTTTGTAGTGCCAAATCGGGGTCCCCATCTTATGGGTAGGGAATGGTACGAGGCTCTTCAACTGCCGCAGCCCACCCTTCAGCACATAACCACTTCATGTTAACATGAGGGCCTACATTTGCAAGATGGTGTTTCTGTGTGTGTTTGATAATGGTCTTGGGACATTTTCGGGAAGCAAAGTTTCATTGCATTTGAAGCGTATGGGCAACCCCTATTGTGCCTGTGTTTTGTTTCAACTCGAATTCAAGACAAAAGTTATTTTTATCTAACAATTTAAAACATACATATTTCGAGCCTCTATACTGTACACAAACTTTGGTTGGCTTATGCTTTAAAGTTAAATATCACAATTTTCTTGTATTTTAATAGTGAAATTCATTCGCCATTTTTTTCACACAAATTTTAATTTTTTTTTCCACAGATGTAAGAATATGCAGGATAATCAAGATTCATTATTTGATATGCAAAGGAAATAAGTGACTTAAATGTAAACATGAATTAGAACATAAATAGTGCTAAGAGCTATAGAAAAAAATTTTTTGTAACCTTGACGAACACTTTTTTATTTTGCTCAATACACCTAGCAGCACTGGGCAATGAAAAATTAATTTTCTGGCAGTTATGCACTTCCATCAAGACTGTTCGGTGCTAGGGCAGAAGATTCAGAGTTAACAGGCAGGACCAACCAGAACAGTCAACACAAAGCAGAAGGATGAGGCCGCAAATACCGCAAAACCCCCCTAAGATTGGGGGAAACAAGAAGGCTGGAAAGCCCAACAGGGCCAGGGCCCTGGCAAAGTAGACGAGGAAGCGACCCTGTAAATATTAGCTGTACAGGAGGAGGTCTTGCGAGACCCACCCCACATAACTGTGCTCATTGGGGCATTTGAAGTTTTGGCGACATTGGACACCGCCGCCAACGCTAACTTCATCTGTAAGCAAACCATACCTCGAGAGTTTTGGGACCAGATCAAGCCCATGAAGAACACAACCACCTACATGGCCCAGAGAGGAGCTCGCCTACCGACATAACGGGAAGTGACGCTTACCTTGAGATTCGCTGATGAACCAATACAAACAAGATTTCATGTAGTGAAAGAGTTGGGAGAGGCAATCATCTTAGGTCAGCTATGTTTGTCAGAACAAGCAATCCTGGACTGCCAGAAAAAGTGAATTTACCTCGGCACTACGAAGAGATCAGTAACCTGGTGGAAGCTTGTGAAACTAGAACACCAGTAACCTATCAAGGGGGAAGCTGTGGAACAACTGACACAAATTGTCCAGGAGCACTGATCGGTGTTCAAACAGCAAAGCACATTACGTCAAACCACCACAATCTGACACGAGATTCACCTGACCAGTCCCCAGGTCTCCGCCAAGAGACGGATGATCATAGAACAACAGATCGACGAGATGAAGCAGTTGGACATCATTGAACAGTCAGACTCCACTTATAACGCTCAAATTGTCCTAGTACCCAAGAAAGATGGCACTCTACGGTTCTGCATTATGACCAGAACCAGATTACCCGGTCAGTAGCTCCACCATCCCTGAATTTGGGGCAAACGCTCAACACTAGGAGAGGCCAAAATCTTCAGCAATCTTGACATGCAATGTGGGTATTGGTAGATACCGATTCACCCGCAATCAAGGCGGTACACCAAATTCACTGCTCCTAAAGGGGAAGTATACCAATTCAAGGTCATGCCCTTTGGCCTTAAGAACGCCTCTGTTACGTTTCAATGCTTCATGGCCGTTTCAGTTCTCACCGGATACATTGGCGAATTCTGTTATGCTTATCTCAACGACACGATAATCTTCTCTAAGGACTGAGAAGAGCATCAACGTCACCTTCAATTAGTCTTGGAGAGGTTTGAAGTCCATGGCCTCGCATGCTGGCTATCAAAATGCCGCTTCAGAAAAACGGAGATTGACTTTTTGGGATACCAAGTCACTCCCAAAGTAAACTTCGCTCAGATGGAGCAGATCAGAGTAACCGCAGAAGCAGCTACGCCGACGAATAGAAAAAAGATGCAGAAATTCTTCAGACTCTGCAACTGGCTTTGTGACTTCATTCCCAACATCGCTGAACTCATGTCGCATAACCTACTACACAAAGATCAGGGCTGGAAATGGAGGGAGAAGGAGGAAGAATAATTCTAAAAACTCAACAAACAGCTGTTGTGCACAAGTCAGTAAGCGCAGCACCACCCATCACACAAGATTTCATGGCTAGGTTGAAAGCTATGTTCTCTCAAATGCAAGCCAGCATGTCTCAATAGCAATTAGAGTCGCAACAAATTTTTTTAACTATTAACACAACAGCAGCTAGAAACACAACAGAAATTTGATTTAATAAAGCATGACATAACTCAGCAGATGCAAGTTGGCACTCTACAAACTGAAAAACTTAAAGGGGAAATATGCAGTAACACAAACTCTCTAGCGCACTTTCACAACTCAGCTAAGCCAGTTAAGTGCTGAAACTGAAAAACAGTTTGCACAGATGGCAGACAGTATTGTGGAAATACAGACGGGTTTGGAAAACTCTTGGGAAGAAGTAGCCCTCGAACTTACAAGTTTGGAAAACAGCATTGAGGCCACAAACAGGAATTAAGTTTTATGAAGGTAGTAGACTCACAGCTAGAGTCGTACAAACACATTGACAACAAGTTAATGCAAGTTACGAAAGTCAGCCATGACACTATCCACCAGCACAGAATTTCTTGGCCGTTCAGCGTTAGCTTATCGGCGAGCAGTACCAAATCCTGTTGCCACATTTATGAAGGGACCATCTTCTCATAATACTTGTACCGTGAAATCTCAGCTGTAGTAAAACAAATCACAATTCTATACATGAAGAGGAACATTTGAATATAGTAGAAACAGAAATCAATAAATCACATACAAGGTGTATTTGGTAGTTCATATCTATTAAGAAACTGCCTGGGCAAACAAACTGCTAAATTTTACTATCGTAGTAAAAACATTCTGACACTTAAATTTACATATTCCCAATGTCTATCAAATGTATAAGTAATATTTTTTATTTATTTACAGTTGTGTGAACCATAGAAATAATAATTCATCTTTGTGTTGTAGCTTGTAATGGCAGCACAAACTCTTCTTCCCAGTCCAAATAGTTATAATGCTATTCTTTTCCATTACAAACTTCTGCCCATCATTAGATATCTTATAACATAAACTGACACTTCGAAAAAATCTTGTCTGAAATTTGTTGAAACAGTGCAACATATTTTCTCATGCATAGCTACCATAATTTTTTTGTCTCAATTTCCTTCCTTAACATAAAATTCTAATGCCCTCTCCAAAGACAGTCTTTGTTAAAATCATCAAAATCTGGAACTCATTTCCTTAAAAATCTTTTTTTCCTAAGCAATATAAATATTGCTTTTGACATTGATGCAATGCCGCTCTTTCCCTCCTTGCATGTCAGCTGCATTGTGCATTCACCGACGTCACATGCTCTTGCTGTCAAACAGTTAATTTGTTCAAAATTTATATTTTTGCAAAATTCTTTTCTTGTCAAAAAAAAAAAAAAGAGAGAAGAAGAATGCACTTTATAGATTATAGGTTGACCTTATTTGTAAACCACTTATCTTTCACAACTACGTATGCTTTGCATGAGGGAATCTTGCCAGACGATGCCCTAGTCGGCAAGTTTTCTCGGGGATCTCCCATTTCCCCCGTCCTTACATTCCAGTGCTGCTCCATACTTACTTCACTACACCCCTATGTGCTCTCCAGTCCACAATGTTAAGAACCACCTAAATCTAAATCTAAATCTCTCCTCTCCTCTCCACTCCACTCCGCACCATAAGTTAACAAAAATTTTCAATGGAAGTAAATCAAAAACAGTGCACAAGTGACCAGTCGTGGTACTGGCCACTTGTGCTACACATTATCTGTGTTGATTAATCACGAGTCAAGACTTTGTTATCGTCTGCTCATAAAGCAAAGTGGAAACATTTAGATATACCTACGAGATATGGCTTCCTCTCAGCGAAGAACGAATAATATTATTTATTCAGAAACATAGTTGCGGGTTCATGCACATTCTGTGACAATGTAAATCATGAATGGATAAAGATACAGACTTAGGATTTTCTCAACTAGTTCAGCAAAATGAGTCTCTTACAAAAAGCAACAAAATTTTTGTAAAATCTTCTATAATTTTTTTAGCACATCTGAGAAACATTTTGCTCATCTCGCTGCAGCTACTGTTAACACTGCAAACTAGGCAACAGCACAGAGCCATAGTAGGCTACTGGTACGAGATAGTGGGAGGAGCATTGCTGATCGACAGTTCATCAGAAGTCAAGAAGTTCTGTTTCGGGTAAAAGTACAAAGGCCGAGGCTTTATTCATATACATATTAACAAGATTTTACTGTAGCCATGTAAGAAATAATATCAAGGATGTGCAAAAAGAAATTACACATTCTCCAAAAAAATTAAACGTTCTGCACCAAATATGAATAAAAACAATGTGCTGAATTGTGTGATTCAGTCCTGTCATGATAAAAATCAGTACTATATGTTAACATGTGATGCCAGTTTTACATTTAAGCAAACAAATATACACATATAATTTTTTTCTTGGAAATTCATAACTGACTGATTGTTTAGGTTACTCACCGTGTGCATGCCAGAAATGGCATCTGCACCATACTCACTAATGAATATGGGCTTGTTGAAACGACTGTACCACGCAGAAATATCGGACACAATCTGACGAGCTATCAGACCCACATGACCTGTGTCCGAGTACCATGCACTGTAGCGGTTTACACCGATTATGTCAACAAACTCAGCCTGCCAACACAACACACAACTTGCTCAGCTGATATGCAATATCACCCTTTCCTGGGCCTTATTTTCCCTAGTCTAACATTTAGGACATCACACTTTACTTTTTCTATAAATGTGTAACCAAAGTGAAATGTAGTTATTAATGTACATATGGCACATTAAGTATATAAATATAAGACATACTGTCTTACAGTGTCTTTTATGACTATGTTATTTGATACAAATCATATTGAGTAATAATTACAAATACAAATGTGCACATTAAAATTCAAGCACACTAAAAAAAACTCACAGCTTGATCTTTGTCATACTGTTGGTTTGTAACAAAAGTAATTGGTCGAGATGTATCCAATGATCTAGTATAGTTTGCCACCTCCCTGAAAAAAAAAAAAAAAGCACATAAATCTATAAAAATAGAATAAAAAATTTAAGAAAGAAAGAAATAAGGTGATGATGATGAAGAAGATGATAACAACAACAACAACAACAACAAAAACTAATCGTTTTAGAAAAGTGATTACATGCAAAACTTGCACCAATCTGCTTCCTGAAGTGTGAGTGCGAGCAGGGTATGAAAAAACCCTGTTTTTATTTTAAAAGCCCGACTTTGGGTTCTATTAAAAAACCCAGGGTTCTTCTTCAGGTTATTAATATCTTTTTAAACTTTTTTAAATGTCAAGTTAGCCGGCAATGGTGGATGAAACACTTCATCCTTTATGTACCCCCACGGTAAAAAAAAAACCACACGGGGTAAGATCCGGGCTTGTTAGGGGCCAGTAATGAAGAGCATGGTCACCAGCTGCTCCTCGAACAATCCAGCATTGCGGCAACGTCTCGTTCAGGTTTCCGCGAACAGCTAGGTGCCAATGGGGTGGCACACCATAAAGGAAACATCAGACTGTCCCCTTCACATTGACGTGTCGAAAGCGAGCTCGCTACCCCCTCACCACCTCAAACAGAGAGTTACGAACGACATTCAAACCGTAACACCGGACATGCTGATAAGAGCGTGGAACGAGTTTGACTATAGCGTAGATGTCGTTCGAGCCGCTCATGGTGGTCACACTGAACATTTAGGAATGTATGGTAAACAAACTTCAAGGTTGCACGGTTCATTTGATTGGTCTATCAAGGTTGTAGGTTGTTTGGTTTTGATGTTATAGACCTTCAAAGTTGGGGTATTCTTTTATACTCATCCTGTACTTTAACTAGTTTTGTCACTTTATCAACTTCTAAATAATTGTGTAACTTGCTCCAGACTTGCCCAAATGTATAGAAGTATCTCTCAATTGAAGCAGAAGAAGCTGGTACTGAATGCAAGTAGAAGAAAAAGAGACAAAACCCATAGGGAAACTTAAAGAGTATCTTTCATTCTTTTTCGCCATGATCTGCCACCATTTCTGCGAGGAAAGTTCTTGTACTGACGGGTTGTCATGGGCTCAGGAGCGGGTAACAGGTGTTAAGGAATTGCGATGGCAGATTTAAGAAGGTTGGTTTTAGGGTAACTTAGTAATAAGGACGCCAGCTCGGTTGAGCACAGACACTTATCTATGGGCGGATCATTCGCCAGCTGCATTCATTTCTCCGGCTGCAACATTACTGGGGAGGTTGTTTGGTGATAGTGGTCAGCCCAAATTATTATGCCCTCAAAAATTGCCTACTTGAGGACATTAAGGGACGGTTGCCTGACTCCGGCAGTGTCTTGGAAGTCATGCAGATAGGGTTCACTCCTAGCATACCGTGCCAAGGCAGGAGTCATGGAGGTGTAACCGCTACGTTTGGGTCAACTCCCCTCAGTAGAGGGCATGTCACAGCTGCGTAGGTGTAGCGGGATGAATGGGGTAAGGGAGGAGGGACACGGCACGCATCATATAGGGGGCCCTTCCTTTCTGGATGCAGTTCGTCCACTGCAGCTCGACCCCGCTGCACAGCGAGTGGCAGCAGGTCGGTGGATCTGGCCCTCGCAGAGGCCGCTGATGTGGCACTGACACGGCTGCTGAGGAGGGTGAGTGGCCCCCGCATGCCATGCAAAATGCAAGCGGTGGACGTCGGAGATGCTTGGAGCGTCTTGCAGCCACCCTCCTACTTGGTCTCGTCGTCGCTACTGCTACTGCTGGATGTGGAGCGAGGCCAGCAGTATAACCACACGAGGTGCTGGGTGGGTGGCTGGGCATCCCTAAAATGCAGTGGAAGCATGCCCACCGCTGCCTCGGTTAAAGCCTCACTCGCTGAAGTGGACGCCAGATGTCCCGGTGGCGTCACTGCAAAATTAGACAGGGGAGGCATCTGCGGGATTGCGGCCCCAGCAGACATCCTTGGTAATTGGTCTAGGGCAGAGTCATCGATGACTGGCTCAGTAACGCATGGCGTCTCAACACTGGGCGTCGTAACACTGGGCGTTGGTGTAGCTGGTGCAGCTGGATGTTTATTGTCGGCAACTGAGACATAAGAGGTATTCATCGCCTGTCTGTCTGCTGCGAGCCCCGAGGGCGTTGGGATGCCGGGCATCGCAGGCTGGAACAGGCGTCGCAGGTTGCCACCGCTTGTGGTCTCAGGTGCCGAGATGTCTGAGAGCCGCTTGTAGGTTGAGGCGGCAGGGCGTCTGGTGCATCGTCGCTCAGTGGCGTCGCTGGGCGTCTGATGCAGTAGGGCCTGCAATGAGCACCTGCGCAGGTTGTCGTGCACAGGCACTCTGCTTCATATTTCTACGCGGAGTAGATAAGTAGTTTTCCCCAGTCTGCTGATGACCTTGTATGGCCTTCTATTTCACTATAGTTTTCTTCTTTATTATTGCCAAGAAATCCATAACAGATATTTTTGAGTGCTTTCCACGCTGCTTTTTACGGTGGATGTAACAGTTCCTCAAAATGTTCATCATCCTATATTAGTGATCTTATTTGCGGCCCTATAAATATTCCTTCCTTTAATTTTGCATCGCTTATTTTAGGAAATTTAGATTTCAGATACATAAATGTAGCAAAACTTTTATCCATTGCTTTTACAAAATTTTTTATAAGCCCTAGTTTTATATGCAGGGGAGGTAAATACACCTTTTCAGGATCCACTAAAGGGGTATTTGTTACAGGAATAAGAGATTCACGTTTAGGCCATTGTTTTTTTATGTAGTGAGACTTCCTATCCCTGCTGTCCCATTCACACAAAAAACAGCAGAATTTTGTGTATCCAAGTTACAAACCTAACAATAAAACTATGACCTTCAAATCACCACAGATATTCCAGTTAAATTTAGTATAGTTAATTTTTTCAAACAACAATTTCATATTTTCATATGCCTCTTTCATATCACTGGCATGCGCGACAGGTATTGATGATCCTATGAACAATTGATACTCATCTGGCTGGTGTTGATGTCCAAGAACCTCCATTAATGAACAAAAATTATTACAAAAAAATACATGGCCTTCTTTAGAGAAGTATTCACTGAAATCACTATCGCGACTACGATAAATGCATATCCGTGTATTTTTTTGGAGTAGATTCGAACCTTTGAGCCTGGAACTTAAAAGCTCAGCCAACTGTTTAGACAAATTTAAATCCTGTATAAGATCATTAAGATCTTCTTGAGTTAAAAGGTGAGGTTCTGATGAACTACTTGCTTCAAATGTAGGGTCACTTATCTCCTTTCTTTCGTCTTCAGTATGAGCTGAGTCGGAGTTATCACTTAAGGTCATGCAATCTGGACACTTTGGTACAGGATACTCTTCACTATGTGGCACAGGTCTCATTGCAGAAGCCAAATTGGGATACTTAACTGTATATTTTGTTTTGGAATTGATTCCTTTAATGTTGGTTAAGCAAAAAATAACAGTCAGTTAAATGGTCCTTCTGTTCCCTCCAAATCATAGGGACTGAAAACGGCATATGATTAGCATTTTTCCATCCAGTGAGAAGCCTAACACATGATACACAGCATATATTTGGGGCCCAGTCTTTATCGAAATCACTAGCTTTACACCCAAAATAAAGTTCATAACATTTTTTCACAAGTGGTGTGAAATTTCGCCTGTGAGACTTGAAGGTCAGTTCACCACACACGTAGCAGAAATTGTTTGGTTGATTTAAACACTTTCTTGGCATATTGAAATGTTTATAAAACTCATAAAACTTACAAATAAAAACAATATACAGAAGAAAACCACTACACGTGTTGCCACGCTCACTACAATTTCAATACTGGCTACTGGCCATTTGCTTACTAAAACAATGCAATATTCGACAGGCAGTCGAGACGCGTGGGAAAAGGCAGAAGGCATCTAGCGGTGTCGCCGAGATCCTCAGAGTTAAGACGCGTGGGAAAAGGCTGAAGGTGTCTAGGGGTGTCGCCGCCGTGTCAAGACGCATGGGAAAGTGCAGAAACAAGACGCGCGGGAAAGCTCCGAGTCGGATACAGCTAAGTACCAGCGTTCGTCGCTCAAGAAGCCTTTGAGTCCCCGATGCCTAACGTCCACCACGTTAAAATCAGTGAGCATTTTGGTATTTGATCCACCTGTAAGGCTCCCAATTTGCTGGGTACAGATTCGGACAATGTGTGTATATTTTTTGCCTAATATAGACTTCTTTATTAAAACACTGAGAGACCAAGTTATTGCTTCCCCCCCGCCTCTCCCCGTCAGAAGATAACAGTCATCTTGGTAAGAAAGAGTACAACCCGCCTCCAAACAAATTCGCTCCCGACGAAGTTTTGCCCTTATGGCCACAGAAGGAAAGCGGACAGAACATTGCCTGAGGTTTTAACCCTCGACATCCAAGGTGCCCGTAGTCTGCGCCAGAGAGGTAACTCGTACCCTACAATCCGGCCTGTATCTCACATGGAGCAAGTAGCGTCATACAGAAGTATATTACGCGAAAATGACTGTCACAAGAAAACTATGCCTGATGGAAGAAATCTGATTACATATTTGAATTCAGCATAAACAACTGGACTCGGGTTGCTATTCAGTTTCCTTGTGAAAAAAATCATGTTGACCAGTGTAATTATTACGAGGTTTGAAGCCTCTGTATTAGGGTTTGGCGGCCATCATGATTTCTTAGGTCTTACATTTGTGATAACCTAACCTCTAAAGTTCGGGACAAACTATTATGTTTATTTTCTGTTTAGAATTAAAATCGTCGCTACACCTTTTTATTTGGTTTACAAATAAAAACCTTCTTTTATAGGGTTATATTTGCCCTATTTGGGTCACAAGAGTCTTTCCACAGCGAACTTGTCGTTAGGTCTCAATTTTATGTATTTATTTACTTCAGTTCAACTTCAATGCAACCAAGATTAATTTGTTGTTTGGTACTATTCCTTCTTTTTTTCTTACTGTTCTGAGTGCAGTAACAACTTTGTTGGAGGCAATGACTTTTAAGTTAACTATCAGAGAGAGATAGTAAGTAAAAGTGATAACTCTTAATCCTGCCTATATTTAGTTACTTTTTTCTTATTATTACTTTTACTCCATATCACTGTTATTTTTAATACTTGTCTTAGATTCTTTCCTGTTAGAACTGTAAAGCAATTGACCGGCCTACCACAATCACTGAATCCCCCCCGTAGTGTGTGATAATATCGCAACACTAAATCCTTCAATACTTGTATCAACTCTTTTAACACTTCAATAGAAAACATTTTGTTGGTAGCTGCCACATTACTGTGTATCTAACCAGGTAACTCATGGCTAGAGACTAGAGAGGGGAATTCCATGCATATCTACTGCATAACCAATCAGCTTCATTTGTGTATTGGAAAGGGGAATTCCTTAGTATATACTACTCCGCAGTCAGTCCGGTTCTTTAGATGGGGAATCCCCTTCAGCAATATAGGAGGAGGAATCCCCTTTAGCAATGTAGAAGGGGAAATCCCCTTCTGCTTGCTTCTCAGTACAGATTACTCACCTATTTTGTGTTTATAGTGAGTCAAACTGTTTACTGTGAATAAAATAAAATTTAATCCACATGTCTGAATATTTTATATAGTAGCAAAATTTTAAAAATTTTGAAAAAACCCACTTGGTGCATCAAGTGGGTTTAGTCGATTGGGCCCCAAAAATAAACCTGGGTGGGTTTTTCGGGTGGGCCCACTTTGGCGAATCCTGGTAAGAGCCCACCTATTTATCTGCTTCACGTGAATTGGTTTATTGAGATGTTGGCACAAAAGTGGAACAAACCTGTGTCCTGCCATAACCTACTGGCTGATGAAACCTGTAACACCACTGGATAATCTCCCTAATCTTGGATAATATTGGCAAGGACGCCTTGTGGCAGTGGTAGTGCGGACCACATGCAGTTAATCTTGTGATTTGGCATGGGGTCAGATCCATACACAGCCTTGCTCTTCCTTGAACGTATGGATGGTTTGGCTCGGCTTGCTGCTCCATGAAGGTTACCAGACTGGGTTGTGCCTCATCAGCTGTATGTATTTGTCTGTCTCTGGTAGACTTAAGGACAAGTGCTCTATGGGGAATGCTCTCTCCTATTTTTCCAGGCCGTGGGAGCTCAGGAGAGGGAGTTTGGTAATTAATTCTGCTCCCAAGGGCAATGCTGGATAGTGAAGGTAAATTCTTGCAGGAGTAGATCCCAGCTACACAATTTGGACTTAGTTGTACTGGCCGTATGTAACCAGGTTAACACCCGGTTGTCCATTCTCAAGATGAAAGGGGGTAAAGGAATTTCTTGAGCGCCCATATGATGGCCAAGCATTCTAACTTGTTGTAGATACTGGCATATAGTATTACTCCCTTATCTCCCTGAGGGGCCTCCTGGTGTAACACCATACCTACACAGACTCTGCTGGCAACCATTTGCAAGACTAAGGGTAAGTTAGGGAGTGGTCTGTAGAGCATGTTGGGTTAAGAGAATTTCTTGCAACTCTGGAAGGTTTGTTCCTTGGATTTTATCCAGCGCCAGTTTTGATCTTTACATAGTAAGTCGTTAAGCAGTCTCATCAGTCCAGCAGTGTTAGGTATGAAATCCCGCAACCAGTTGCACAACCCCAGGAATTTGCACAACTGTTTCCAATTGCAAGGTGTCACAGCTTCAACTATGGCTTGTACATTTTTTATCTCAGCATAGTTCCCCTAAGGCATGACCTGGTGTCCCAGAAAGTCAGGGACCACGGGCCAAATGGCATCACCTTGAATTGGTATGCCTCCCTATTAGGAGCGGTGAAGGTGGTGTATAGCATCGAGCCTGGATACATGAGAATTTACCAATAACCGCAAAACATTTCAAGGGTGCTAAATATTCTGGCCTCCCCAAGAGCCTTGTGTGTGCCCCATATTGGTTGTTGGGGGCACTACCTGCTGATATATTTGGTTCAAGTTGTGGTAATTGACACATAACTGCAGGGTGCCATCTTTCTTAAGGACAAGGGCAACTCAAGCATTAAAGTTGGAGTCAGGCGACTTGACGATGTTTAGGTGTTTCATCTCTTCTTCTTGGCAAAACCTTCTCCCAGCTTATGGATGACTTGTGGGCCTGTTAAGTGTATTTCATGGGTGATTGTTACCATCTGGCATAGGGTTCTTTTGTTCTGACACTTTCCGGTGTATCTGGATGATTTGCATTATCCATTCCAGTGCTTCCCCCTCTAGCTGGTGGTTCAAGTCATCCCCCATTATGACTTGTGAACTTTTTCCATGTCACAGACCTCCACTTGGTAACCCCAAGGTATATTGGTCCTTGTTGGTAATTGATTAATGCTTAAGGTTATCCCAGAATGGCCACCTCCCTCAGCCGTTCTGCGACAAGGAATCCGGTAGCGATAATATCTTTTACCAACTGCAGGTTCAAGGTCACTTCTCCTGCATTGTTGAAGGAGGGGCCCCTACCGGTTCATATGCAGGGTGATTCACAGCACTCATATCACCCCTTTTCCTTGGAAACAACATGACACTGGGGGATCTCGAAAAAATTGTGATAACTATACCCTATATTAATCATCAATTGGTAGTAATTCAATCATTCCCCTGAACATACTGGAAGTAGGGGTACGGGGGGTGAGCTTTGAAATTGCAAATGGGAACAGGGGTTGCATATGGTATCAATGGATAGATCGCCGAAAAGGAAATAACATTTACCACGACAGTTGTTTTCTGACGCATATAGTTTACGCACAATAAAATTAATCATGTAAGAATATGGTTTAGGACGTGCGTAGTTTACACACAATGAAACGGAATGAAAACGTTTTTTTAGTCTTACTAAAATCAAATGGAAATCAACGAAATATGTTGTTTTTCTGGCATGCATACCTAGTTTAGGTACAATGAAAAGGACGTCGGGTGTACTGTAAATACCGGCATGGTGTGAGAGAACTACTGTGGAATAGGAACTGGGTACACTCATTTGCACACATCACACTCAATAAGTGTTCGAAATGTCGACCAAACCTGTATCGCAGTTGCTTGGTAGACCTTAGCACAGTTGAGAGATCCACATGCTGCTATGATTCTGTCTTTCATGTCTTCCCTCGTTGTTGGATGCATGCAGTAAACAATGTCTAAAATTTTCCCCCACAAAAATAAATCATTTGGGGAAAAATTTGGAGAATGTGGTGCCCAAGCTACAGGAACCATTCATTTGATCCACAGTCTGGGGAATAACATGTCAGCAACTAGCCGAGCTCTGCATGAAAAATTAGCAGGATAGCCATTCTGTTGAAGCAACAGTGTTAATCTCAGAGCAAGAGGGACATCTTCAATCAGCTGATACAAAATATTTTCTAAGAAGTTTGCATACATAGCACCATTCAAGTGCCCTTTAAAACAATATGGTCCTATATGATGTTCTAGAAGGTCACACCAAGCATTAAGGCTCCACACATGCTGGTTATCCCCTTGGCGGAGCCAATGTGGTTTGACTGCAGACCAATAATGGGCATTATGTATGTTAACGTCACCATTACTGTTGAATGTGGCCTCATAGGTCCACAAAATGCTGCGATGGAAAGCACGGTCCTTGCTCAGGTACCAGGTGCAGAAATCAATGCGCCTAGGAAGATCATTATTCCCAAGTTCTTGATGCAGCTGTAAATTGTATGGATGTTAACAATTATCAGCGAGGATTCTCCACACTATAGTTTGAGACAATCTTGAGTCACGGGCAACCCTCCGAGTAGAATCATTAGAATTAACTACCATGGCAGCAAGTACATAAACAGCCCTCTCGTTTCTCACAGGTCGTCTGATGTGACGACATTTGTTGCATGTTGGTTGCATTAGCTTGGTTGTGCACACACACATGCAAGATGCTGGAAGACATTGTACGAGTGATGGACGCGCTGTGGGTATCTCTCTGCGTACAAACGGGCTGCAGCTCTGCAGTTCCGACGACATTCTCCTAGTTTCATCAGCATGTCAACTGCTTCTTCGTTTGTAAACGGCATTCCATTCAGAAAGCAATACCACAGACAGATAATGTCTGACACAGAAACAACACAAATCGCTGCAACGTAAAACAAATGACTTTCTGAATGAACGACCTATTGATTGTCAGTTTAACTTGCATGCAAAGCCAGCAGCTCCTGTGAGTGGTAGATGGTCTATCTGCTTGTTGCGTAGTGCTGCATTATTCCCCGTTTTTACTCGGAAACAGTCTAATACCTACTGCAAGGTCCATGCAGTAAGGCACACAGGTCACTGCTAGTATCAAATCGAGTCTCACACTCCAACCGGCAATACCGTAATGGGGTACATTGTGTACCAGACGTGCATTGTTTACGCACAAGCAATCATACATGGATAAACGTAACTATTATTATTCTGTTTCCGAACAAAAGCGGAGAATAAAGCAGCACTAAGCAGCAAGCAGATAAGCCATCTACAACTTACAGGAACTGCAGGTTTTACATGCAAGTTAACTGACAATCAAAAGTTTGTTTACTCAGACAGTCATTCATTTTACATTGTATAAAAGACAGAATCAGAGCAGCATGTGGATCTCTCTTTAGTGCTGAGGTCCGCCGAGCAACCGCAAATGTAAGACAAAGAGCAGAGTCGTGTCCGATACATGATGGTGGACATTTAGAACACTTATGAAGAGTGATGTATACGAATGAGTATTCCCAGTTCCCATTTCACAGTAGTACTCTCACACCATACCGGTATTTACAGTACACCCAACATTCTTTTGATTTTACGTAAACTAGGTACGTATGGCTGATAAACCACATGTTTCATTGATTTATATTTGATTGTAGTAAGACTAAAAATAGTTTTTGTTCTGTTTCATTGTGCATAAACTATGTACGTCACATCCATATACTTAGATGATTTATTTTATTGTGCTAGAACTATGCACATCAAAAAAAATGTCTCTTGGTAAATTTTGTTTCCGTTTATACAATATATCCAACGATACATTATACGACCCGCAATTCCCATTTGCTATTTCAAAGCTCAACCCCCATATCCCTACCTCCAGTATGTTCGGGGGAATGGGATTACTACCAATAGATGCTTCATATAAGGTATAGTTTTCATAATTTTTTTGCGGACCCCCAGTGTCGTGTTGTTTCCGAGAACAAGGGGTGATAGTGTTGTGAACCAACCTATATATGATTCAAGACATGGTGGTCTCGACTGAGCTTCTGCAGTTGGGTGGATTCTTGGATTTATGAACAAAGTTGGCTTTCGCTACTATGTCCAGTAGGGTTAAAAACTTTCTTCTCCCTATGGTTACTGAGATACACACAGAGTCCTTGATGACAGCCTTTTCTTGAAGTACCACCAGCCATAGGGCCTAACTTACTTCACCTCAGTCCAGGACCCTGCAGGCTTCTTGGCCAGTCTGTTTCCTGACAGGGCTGATTCATTGGGTGTTGCTTGGGAGTCTTTCTCTTTAATTAGAGTGAATGATCTGGTTTGTACAGCTTGTAGCATTCTTTGGTATATTTGACAGTCATTGTGGAAATGTCTAATGGGATAATGCCAACATCGAGGTAGCAGAGGGGTCAGAGCAGGTGAAGGGTGCAAATGCTACCCACGCGTCGTAGTTTCTGTAAGTACCACCTGGTGATGGTGAGATAGGCTTGATTTTGTCCTTTGTCTTCCTTTTGTCAGCTGTGTCTTGTTCCCTCACTCAAACTCTTCTAACTAGCTTTTCTAGGGGTTGCACAGGTAGGATAGTATTTCTGGTAACAACAAGTGGTGATGAGTTCTACCATGTTGAGCTCGTACCGTCCTGGGTAGGGATGCAATCCTCGATGCTGTGTTATCTCGATACCATTGATACCTTATACTATCAAGTATCGCATGAGAATACCCAAAACTATCAAATTTTAACTTTGTGCTAATGGTATTTACCATGCACAATTATTTCATAAAGCACAAAATTACAAAATTTCCACAACATTTGCATACTGTGTTTTATCGTATTATTATTGCTGACATGTAACAGTCAAGCAATAAGTTTTAAAAAGAACTGAAAATTGGAATTTATTCTACAAAACGTTTGTAACTCCAGCTGCATTACAACACGTGGAAGCTAAAAGTACCGTGATGAGTTGTAGCTCCCCTCCCTCAAGAAGAAACAAAAGTGGGAAGGGTGCCGTAGTAGTTGCCAAGCAACCAGTTCCCCTCTCGCCTGGGGTGTAAGGGGAGGAGGCAACATTGAATCTGGGCATGACGAACTACGGCAGAGCGTACCCGAGGGTAGCCGACATCCCCCAACCTACAGAGAGAGAGGATCGAGGATGCCATGCTAGTTGCTAGGCAACCACTTTCCCCTAGCCAAACGTGCAAGGGGAGGCAGCAAGGCTACACCTTGCGGCAAGCGCTGGACTGGGCGGACAGAGAAAACAATAGCATTGATTGCAGCGCTTGTCACTCAATTCACTCTTGGTTAACCAACATTTTAGTAAACAAATGTTACAGCAATTTCCTTGGAGACATAAAATAAAAAAATAAAAAACTGCAAAATTGCAAAATAAGTGTGTACTGAGTTATCATTTTCTTTAAAGATTGATTACAACTTTTACCAAGGCAATGAGATTCTATAGAATCAAAGGAGACTGTGTTGCTGGTTTATCATTGGTTAAGGACATTTGAGTTACAGGATAGTTACTGTATAGTAAAATGAGCAATTTTCTTGGTCAGGTTATTTTGCCTTCATAATCATTTTAATTTGGTATTAAGAACAGTATCTGTATCATGAAAATGTTTTTGTATTCATACTGGTATCAGCTGTGACAGAAGCTTAAGTGTTAAACAGCATCGCCAGTGGGGCATCAAGGTGGTGATCATTCTGTCCCATCTTATAGAGCACAAGAAGAGGTTTGCTTCACCTCAAAAGATGGAGTGTGTCCGGAAACAAAAGATATGCTGGGATGATCATTCTAAACTCCAAGGTGGAAAGATGCTATTCACAAGATAGTTGCTAGGTGAGGGATCACTAGAAACGTAGACAGCTGGAAGCAAAAGAAGCTTTCCTCATATAACATTTCATTAGGCTGGCGTATTTGAGAATAAAGCCACTATTGTCTGCTACAGCTGTGATGTCCTGGGAGTTGGGCTGTGTTTATATTTAATTAATGTAATATGGGTTTTTGTACATTGGTGTTATACAGTTCTGGTGGACAGTAACTTTCCTATCTGCAACGTTGTAAGGTTGTTTTGTTGAATGCAGCCTTGTGTCCCCTCACTCTTGGCCATTAGGCAATAAGCATCATAGCCGGCATGCTGTTCATACTCCATACTGTTTTTAGACCAGTATCTTGTCCTTTTCCATGGATTTACATTACAGCCATTCCATACTACAGTGGACTCTTTGCTGTACTGAAAATGCACATACCAATATACCATAACCAATGTTCATTTTCAGTGGTCCCTGTGAAATTCTTATATAAATAATGTTACAATTTCTTGTTTATATAGTTTATTGGATATTGCATTGATCAAAATATCTTTCAGTTCTATCACTTAAGATTTCCCACAACAATCGTTTTTAAGCTGGTTGGTTATGCAAACTTCTATAACTGGGCGTAAAATACATTAAAATGTACCGCCGTTTACCATCCATGCGGTGCAGTGCTACAATTTGGCTGATGGTTTCAGCTGGCAACTCGACGATTCTGGCAGTGTGGCACTCTCTCCCCCTTACATGCCTGACTATAGGCAAATGAGGGGAAGTGGTTACCTAGCTACCAGTGTGGTGTCCCCCCCCTTTTTTATCACTCTCTCCCCCTCCCCCCCTCTCATACCCATGCTTGCATCCACCTATTACATGTCTGGCGAGATGGCAATTGTACAGTATGTTGAGCATTAAATAAAAATAATCATGTGATCTCAGTTTAACACATGGTCATCCTGTCAAATGCACCGCACCACACAACGGCCAAGTGCTCTGCCAATGACTTGCAACAAGGTCATGGTAGTCACGAGTATGAGATGGTAATCCGATTGTAGAAATTTTATCCAGATTATCCATTGCTCAAAATAGTTGCAGCACCTCTTATCACTAGTATTTCAAAGAAAATAGTTTTTCCTGAAAATGTTACATAATATAATTTAATGAGGAATTATTTTTTGCACAGATGTTTTCTTTTGTGTTTATGGAGGTATTTTTTTCCCTGTAAAGTTGGTGTTTAATTGTATCTGATATAAAATCAACAGATTTTTAAACTAAATAATAATTTTAATAGATAGGCAGCATCTTCTGAATAAAATTATATGCCCAGTGTATATTTGACCTCCACGTGTCACCAAAAATTGTTTGAACATGGAGCGACTCATATCACCAAGCATAAAGTTTAGTTTCAATAGTTTATTGAAGGTAAATAGGAGGATTTATGCTAATGAGCACGGCGTCGCCAACGTAAGTGTAGATATGTGGCACATAGCATCCTTGTGCCCTCCCTGTATGTGCTAACTTGATGGGGNCCCACCGCTGTGTGGCTCCCCTTCTCCATATCATCCGCTGTGAATGCATTGGCCGGTCAATACTCTCAGCTGATTGAATGCGTGCGGTGCGAGACATTCAAAATTCAGTCTCATATTATTTTCTTATTCAGTGTTAGAAAGTTTGGCGATGGCTTGCATTCAATGTCGCATTACAATCAATTATATTTAGTATTTTGTGATGTTATATTTTTGGTTTAAACGACTGAGGTGAAGTTTTTTAAATATATTAATTACAGTAATAATAATAAAGTAATACTTTATTAAAAAAAAGTTCAATTTTATTGTGTTTATTAGTTAAACTTTATTCACAGCTCATGTACAGCTATCATTAAATTCAACAACAAAATTAGAAATTGTATTTTACTGATGTGCATGTCATATTTTGATCATCTGAAATTCTGGATGTATGGGAATTTCTTGTCTGTTATCTAAAAACAGTAGATAAGGAGTCAACTTTAACATGAGCAACTCTAGCAATAACTTATTAAAATATGGCAGTATTTTAATGTAGAATTCACCTAAAATTATTTTGTATGTAAATAAATCTTCAAAAGTTCTGTTTTTTTTTTTTTTTTT